>AP028258.1:14110000-14490000 GCA_030269945.2 Trilocha varians
TTATGATGAAGTTGTCTATTTCTACTATCGTGGTCGTTATCAAATTACGTAAAAATTTCATTGTTTCAATTTGAGTAATTGTATTTGGTTTTTTAACACTTTGAATAATTTGAAAGATAATGGATAAAAATAACTTGAATAATTCTTATTAGTATTAAAACGAATGATATCCCACATAAAACATAAAACAGTATATTTTGTTTAGCTAAATACTTTGTTAGTGGAATAGAACTTTAAATAATCCTGTTTAAGCTCATATTAGAAAGAGAACGCAAATAAAATAGTATGTATTACGAGTTCCAGATAAAGCTTACTATTGTATGTTATTTATTTATTTGTTCACGGAAAGCTTACAGCCTTATTAGCAATAGTAATAAAAAAAATATAGCCCAAGAACTAGTGTTAATTATTGGGTAGAAATTTGAAGAACATTTAAAAAAATCATACAGACGATTTGAGTACCTCCTCCTTTATTGAAAGTCGGTCAATTATGTCATTAAAATCATTTTACTAATATACACCCTTTTGAAGCTGAAAGTTTAATAAATATAATGGAAACAAAACAGTAACCTGCCGTCCAAAATTAATTAACGATTTCTCCCTCATCCCCACTCGAAAATGTCAGTCACGTTTCAATCCACCAACGTTTTTCATATTTAATAACAATTTTTAAATTATGTTTAATAATAAATATATACTAAAAATAAACAGTGTGGTATTTTATACGCCTCCTCCGGGAAATGAATCCATCAATAAGAAATCTATACAGGGTGTTGTTGCTCGGTGAAACAATACTTTAAGGGCTTAATCTATATCACATTTCAAATCATATACACATACTTTTGAAACGGAGATAATGACTTTATTTTCCCATACAAAGTTGAAAAATTATTATTTTGTATTATTTTTGACAACCCTACCCTGACCTACATGTAGCGTGCTATATCTATATGCTATTTTCACACACACAGGCGCATCCGATCGCAATTTTAGAGTTCCGTACTATAATAAACTCCTACTAATAGAAAATTAACACGTAGTTTTGATTAGTTATAACTTATGATATATTATGCCTAGAAAACCCAGACTTGGTGGATGGCTTCTACATCAAGTATACTATTTGCTGTGAAAGTATTGTTTCATCGAATTATAACACCCTGTATATGGTAGAAGTAATATAAAAACGAGGTTTGAATAGAGATGTACTTACATATACATAGGTTGTGATCCTACAGAATCCCCTGACCATGGAGAAGTCTAAGAGCGACGGTTACCACTTACGATTACTTCAACAAGACACATTGTCTTGTTTGATATCTTGACAAGAATTACACGCCTACAAAAAAAACTTTCTTTGTCATAACATTCATACTACGTTTTTAAAAGTTTCCATTTAACTTGCACTGGATATGACTCTATATAACTATGTAAGTTCGGGTGTAATCTTCCAGACTAAATTTGACAAACTTTCCGGTTTCCGATTTAGCTGACATTCTGCATGACAATGCAATAATATGACAAAATGCCGCTGATCTGATGATGGATTCGGAAAGGTGTCATAGGAACTCTTGTGCTAAACAATATAGACCCGTTGTGTTGAGGCTCGTTTTACTTGTGTTAGCTATCACTATACTGCTAGGTATCCACTATCCAGGATCTTAGAAACTTGTATTTAAAAAGATTTATTTAAAATAAGTATTCTAAGGTTTGGCATAGAAATGAAAATGATATTTACCTATACGTTTTTTGGTATTAAGTTTGCACTGATGCATATTGCTTCATATGTGGTTTTTCAAAACAATTTTTTCGTCTAATTACGATTTTAAATATTGATATTTTATGCTTTGGAGTGGAAATCAAATTTGCTATTGACCCGTGTTATCTATGAGCTTGTCGTAATTATTTATTTATTTATAAAGGGCACCAACATGTTATAAACCCGAACATGCAATACAGGTATATTAAGAGACTACTAGTAAACTTAATGCTAACACAATTATAGGTGCCGACTTCATACCTATTTTAAATTAGCGGTCAAAGACTAGACAATAAAAAATAAGCAAAATAAGCAATTTTTTTATTATAACACAGAGAAAATGCAAAGACGAAAGTTTAACATGTACAAGTATAAATTAAAACGAACTTATTAATGAGTTCGCTCGCAGCCAACCACAATTAAAGTGCAAAGTGAAAGACGAAGTTTACAAGTGCAAAGTTGCTCATTACGCTTTATCTTCTATCTACAGTACAAGTAATTATGTACTGTACTATTTAGTTTTTGTTGATGAGAATTTTCACGATATATCCTCTTTGAAGTTCCAGGGAAAAAAATAAAACAAAGAGGTAACAAACTGGTATCCTAGGGACTCTACGAGAAGTAGAGGTCGGCCTCCTTGCAAATGGGAGGACGATATAAAGAAGACAGCGGGACCATACTGCCGGAGAGTAACCGACGACAGAAAGCAGTGGAAAGAGCTGGAGGAGGCCTATGCCGAAAGGTACACTGAGATGCGCGATATTTTGTGATGACGAATTTTATGTAAATACTAAGTAATACTCAGTAATAAAAGCTATTTTTATTTTTTTTTATTTTATTTTATTTTATACCTCTTTGAACGAAGTTTAAGAAAAGTCTTGTATCAGTAGATCATGGCCCCTAATGTCCTGGCATTGCAGATGTTGATCGCAGCGACGGTAACTACTGAATATGATAATTTCGTCAGTTGGTAAAAAAATAAGTAAAATCCAGATTTGCTGACCCTGGTGCAAGTCAACGATGCCTTTTAAAAGGGCGATACATATAAAATCTATACTTATGCAAAATAAATTATTGTGTAGCATTATTATTTCCCATTTTTTATCTAAATAATTCACTTTGACTAGTATAATTATTAAAAATTTTCCACAAACAAAATTTACATAGACAAGATAAACCGCTCTCAAACGCTACAATCTAAATAATTAACATACAAAAACGAAAATATTTTATTTAACAACATTAAATAAACTTGAAGTTAGATTCCCGGCATCAGACAACGAGATTGCCCCGGACGGTTGCCATGGCAACGGACGACGCACCCCTCGCGACCTTGCTACCCCGCAAACAAGGTCGCCCCGGTCTAGATACATAGCTTTGGTGTTTGTAAGCTATTGCAAAGGATATCAGGGTTAGTATAACTAAATACAATATCTGTGATTTTCACTTTTTGATTTATAGGTGTGTAAAAAAATATTTTGATCAATATTTAAATAAAAAATAAAAAAAAACAAATAAAATTAATTGTACTGAATCATAGATAGACGAGCATAAGTACCACCTGATGGTATGTGACTACCGTTGGACTCCAGCAATGTCATGTTATAGCAGCTACCTATTACTGTACTGTATTAATCCATTACTGCCCACTGATGGGCTCAGGTCTCCTCGGAAGAGGTGTTAGGCATAGTCCTAATAATAGTAAAGCTTATTATACAATTAGAATTAGAATTAGAATTTCTAGATGAGTGCACTAAGTGGGAATGAAGCTTTCGTTTTAGGTCAAAATTGAGTTGAAAAGATTAAAAAAAAACAGAAAAATAATACAAAAAAAGACATGCCCGCTGAGTTTCTTGCCAGTTCTTCTCAGGACAGTGGCTATTTCTTTTTCCGAACTGGTGGTAGCCTTTTGACATCAACAAGCATGAGAATTTCATTAACGTTGAGAATAAATAATTTCATTTCATTTCATTTCCACCACGCTTGCCCAGTGCGGATTGGGGACTTGACATTTCTTCGAAGAATTTTTAGAACCCTTTTCCGATATGTGGTAGGTTTCCTCGCGGTGTTTTCCTTTACCGTATTAGTTGGTGGTGTTGTGAAAAATAGCACATTATATTTCTTTTTCACATAAATATTTAGAGGTACAAGCCAGCCTTTGATTATAACTATCATAGTTTTCCAATTAAAATCAATCACGGCTCCAATATGACCAAAGATTCTTCATAAACGCACATAGATAAAATTTGTGCCAATACACCTCGTCTATGTCAATTTAATGTGTTCAGTACGTGCAAACGACTTGAGATCCTCTCGTAAGGAGATTATTGGACCTAACACACCACGTGGCACACACTTATACTTAACCTCTCTTCGAAGGGCAATGAGGGTGTCTATTGGCGTCTATTTGTGCAAATTTTACTGACTATGAGTGTTGTAAAATCTAACTACCTCTGTGTCAAGAAGAAAGCTATGGTCTGGCTTCGTTGAGATCTATAAGTGAATCTTTAAAGCTTTTGCATGTAAAACAGTAAAAGATCTATAGAGCTAATGTCAAAAAACTTGAGAGGTGTCGTACCCGAATAGAACGAAGTTCCTTTCGATTAAAAGATATCTTTTTTTTTTTCCTAACGTAACGCGCGATAAGGAATGTGTTTTAAAAGATTTTGATCACAGCACCATCTAGCGATAATCATCTAAAACAAAAAAAGTGTCGTGCCAACTTTTTCATAAGAATTTCCGTCTAGCCCCCTTTCGATAACGCGCGATAAGGAACTTCGTTCCAAAAGGAATCTACAAAATCGGTTTAGTGGTAGTAAGGCGTTAACGCAGCTTAGAAAATCGCGGAACATACTACTCGGTGATTCGGATACCTCAGAAGATGCTTTATCTCTGGACCTCCGCTTATCATTACTTCCCGGGATACCCTGTACAAAGCTAGGATTAAAATTGACCACAAATATTTCAATTTTAAATCACTATTACACTGCAGCTAACATTGTAAAACTCTGAACGATATTTCACGTAACTTCAAATCCAATATCAAGTGAATTTCATATCCAGGTTCTGGAATCTCCGGCATATTGCATATTTACATCGTTATAGCTGAAATTCTAACTTAAACTGTTCCAATTTGAAAGATTGATGTTTCCGAACGAAGCGCATGATGTATGTTCCTTGAGGGCTATTTGATATAAGAGAAGAGAGCATGTTTTGGTTTTGAAATGATTTTGAGTAAATTGGGAATTATAATTGGTGGGTCAATCTAACGTTTGCATTTTGAACTACTGTTTATTTAGAGGATGACAGCTCAAATGTCATTCAATTTGTGTTCATAATTTAGTTAAAGGTTTGACATTTACGAAATGGGACGTTTTCGCCCAATGGGCAGAAGATCGTTTGGCCGAAGATGAGCATTTTAACCGAAAAATCGTCTTTTCAGATGAAGCCCATTTTCACCTCGGAGGCTATGTCAATAAGCAAAATTGTCGTATCTGGGGGTCGGAAAATCCACACGTTACCATTGAGAAGCCAATGCACCCACAAAGAGTTACGGTTTGGTGTTGGTTTTGGTCTGGCGGCATCATTCGAAAATGAGCAAGGAGCTGCGGTTACGGTCAATGGCGAGCGTTACCGTGCCATGCTCAACGAATTTTTGTTTCCAAAAGTTGAAGAGTATGACATGGACGACATTTGGTTTCAACAGGATGGCGCAACATGCCACACAGCCAACATGACAGTCGATAGATTTAAGTCCTTTATTATCCCTGCTATTTTAAAATTGCGCATAAAATCTGAAACAGGTAATATGATTACATTAAATCGTGAAAAAGCCTTAGTATTCGGTACGGGTCGTGTTTAAAATATAGTTAGAGCACATGTTCTAAGTTGAGCGTCGCGGCGTCGGGTTGGAAACTTTGCATTTTATTGGCAACGCGCATCGGGCTACGGCTTAGGGGTCGTTAAGAGCCCTTTTTGAACTTAGCTCTATTAGGTTACAGGGCTGGATCGAGGAGAATTATTTGAGAACATGAGGAGATTTTTATTGCCTAGACGAGCCTGTTTGAAGTTAAGTTACTTTAGTTTTCAACACTATGCCACCAAAAACTAAAAATAAGTTTATGACATTGGGATATAAGTACTTCTTAATCTTATTTTGTAATGTATTGACTATGGACCAATTATATATCATCCAGCAACTTCAAAAAATAAGGAAAAATTTTCGCGTAAAAAAGTTTGCCATAAATTAAACCTAGCCTAAATTAATTCTATTTGTCGAGCAGCATCCAGCATAAGGTAGGTTGAAGGTGGTGATCCAGCAGTGTCCCATGACAAGAAAAATAGGAAACATTAGTGAAAATTGGCCAAAAATCTGGAGTGACGGACGCAAACCGGTAGTCGCTGCGTGGATAGTTCTCCCACACAGTAAAAGGGGGTAGTCACTGGATGCAGATCGGAGAACCGGTCAGTGTGACAAAATTTGGGGGAGGCCTATATCCAGCACTGAACATCTACAGGTTGTTGATGATGATGAGAAAAAATCAAAAATAAATTGAAGTTGTTCCCGAGTCCGTCCCATCTAATAGTATAAGTTTGGATTGTCGTTCGAACCAGTTGTTCTGCAAATGGAACATGAGAACATGTGGCAGGTTCTGTAATCGACGAAACGAACGATATTTACGCAAAACGCTTTTTGTTCGACGCCAGTTGGCGCTGAGAGATTGCTGCCCTTGAAGATGAACAGCAGGAAACAAACTAACATAAGCTGTTGAAATTGTGTTCATTTATACGTAGGACCGACGATCGCGGGAAGTCACTGGATGCAGATAATGCAGGACCGGTCGTTTTGATAAAGCTTGGGCGAGCAGTGGACGTCTATAGGCTGATAACGATTAATGGAAAGTATGTAGCAGTAGATAGGACACATAGTCAGCAGAACGGACGGAATAGGCCTGAAAAGATCTAAAATGGCGGCCACGAACCGGTAGGCATAGTGTGGGCGATGACCTAGTCAGGGCTGCAAGAAGTCTCTTGATGTAAACATCGAGAAGACTCATGTCCAACAGTAGACGTCTGCGAACTGGTGATGATGAAGGTATCGTTACATGTATGTAATATTAATACATTCTTAGACCATTTTCAACAATATCACAAAGGCGGTATTTTTGGTAGTTCTGCGCTCTCCTGTTATCATAGCTCAAAGCTTTGTCTTTATAGCGAGAAGATACTAAGTTGTTCGGCAACTGTTATGAGCGGTATTTCTTTGGACTTTCATGGTAGAAGTAGCCTCGTTGCCTCCCTGATATTTCAGAGGTAATTTGGCCGTTTGCATGAGAAGCATTAAAAGAGATACAGTTATTTATTTTTGACCGACTTCCAAAAAGGAGGAGATACAATTCATCAGTTGTTCCTCGATAACTACAGTTTGGGTGGACCGATTTGAATGACTCTGGTGTCAGATGAAAGGTGATGGTTCAACTTAGGTCCGGTTAAGATCGAACAAGTGATTTGCTTCTGTGTTTTAAAATGTGTATTTTAAAGGACAAAGTTTCACGGTTTGTTGTGCGTTTTGGCGTGTATTTCTTTTCTATATGAACCGATTTCGATGATTGCTTTTTAATTGAATTGAATTGCAAAATTCAATATGTAACAGAGCTTATAAAACTAGTTGGAATTTTTTATGACTATTTATTCACATAACAATCACGAAGGGAGCTCTATCAGTTTTCGACGAAGGACGCCACGTGCCCCGAATAGAGAATAAATAGAGTTAACTCTACGTGTGCGACTGACATTAAACTTATTTAGTTCCAATGTACCGTAGAGTTTTGGTAGAGTCGTTTGCGAGTGAAATGTAGAGACGGAAAACGAATTACTTTTGCTCTTTGGTAGAGTCAGCTCTGTTTTAGTAAAAGCAGTGACAATTTTCAATGCATTCTGCGAAATATACACAGAATATATTTAACAGAAGTTAAATCCATAGGGATTGCTCGTGCGTCAAACTTGTTAAGTTCATGTACTATTTTACAAGCCTTATATTAACTTGCACTGGATGTAACTATGTATGTAACAATGTAACTATGTAAATTCGTGTGGAATCTTGCAAGCTTATTTTGACATACTTCCCGGTTTCCGATTGAGTTGACATTTTGCACGCAGATGTATATCGCGTGACAATCCAATAATATGTCAAATGGCGCTGATCTGATGATGGATCCGGAAGGTGGTCATAGTAATAATCAGCTTGACTTCTATGATGCTAATATTCTATGCTGTCGTTTTCTACAGAGTTGATTTTCAGGAACTTTCAGTGCAGAGAACATTCACGTCAAATGGTGTCCCGATTGTTGTATCAGGACTGTAGTTAGTTCAGTAAATTCTGGGTCGTTGTAGAATTTAATCAGACCTAATACAAATGAATGTTTGGTCAAAATAAAGCTTTATTACTTTGTCTAAATATTAAATGTGTAAATACTAGTTCTTATGCCCAGTATTCATTTATTTGCTCATTTTTTACATTATATTTAAAAAAAACAATCCCAAAAAAATAAATTTAAAAATACAATATAAAAAACAGAAGGCCACTGGAGACGGGGTCTACGACCCAAGCTATCAGTGGTCAGGGCTCAAGAGAGAGAAACCTCCTCACAATACGTGCCGTGTCAAGAACGACTGCCTTCTGAATCAGGCCCTTTACCCAGCCGGGGAGCGAAAGCTTCTCTAGATGTTGGTCGAAGCTTTTCGCTATTAGACCGTGCACAGATACAACGATCGGAACAATGATGGTCGATTCACTAGTTCTTATTATTATTAATTAACGTATTTTACCTGTTACCACACAATGCTGTTCGATTTAAAAACATGGAAGCGCGCTAACACTTTTTTTGCCTTGTAGGCAGACGAGTTAACGTTAAAAATTATGCTCATTATCACCTAAATCTTATGGATTGAGGTTTGTGTAATTTTCTTATATTTGTGTGTACATTTAGTTGAAACAGGAACTTGAAGTCATCATCATCAGCCTATAGACGTCCACCGCTGGACATAGGCCTGCCCCAAACTTCGTCACAACGGCCGTCGTCTTGACCAGGTCGTCGGACCATCTTGTGGGACATAGGCCTGCCCCAAACTTCGTCACAACGGCCGTCGTCTTGACCAGGTCGTCGGACCATCTTGTGGGACATATACCCACGTTGCGCTTACCGGCCGCCACTCTAGAACTTTTAAACAATGAGTCCTGCCCATTGCCACTTCAAAGATACCATTCTTTGGGCTATGTCGGTTACTTTGGTCCTTCTGCAGATGTCCTCATTTTGATTACGCAGAGAAACACCCAGCATAGTCCTCTCCATTGCTCTCTGAGCGACTCTGAGTCGTCTTACAAGACACATCTTACAAGAACTTGAAGTATCGCTTCAAATTTACTGCAGTCTACAGACTCATAGTGCGCTACAGAATTTCTAACCTATTACCTAAAACAATCAATAAGTAGTTATATTGTATAATCCACATGGCCGATTGCTGTACTCATTGTTATTTTAAACTGTCTATGCATGTCATACGAGTAACACGGATTGTATTTTCATTTTCTTCTTTTGTTTGTTGTTCTATCTCTAAGCTGTCTCCTCTGATATCTTTCAATCAATGTAATAAGATTTAAACGTAACGGTCTCCTGCGATACAGGCCTAGCCTAGTGCAGGGACCACTGCTAAATTTTTCTATACTGTATATTTTGCTTGAAAATAAATTATTTTGTATTTGTATTTTGTAAAACAATTGGTATTCAAGCAAGTAAACTACTTCATCAGTTAACTCGAAGTGAAACAGTGTAACTCTTTATAATTTACGTCCAAGCACACTACAAACGGTTGGTAAACAATAGTATTGTCCGAATTCGCGCGAACATCGTCCATTTAGTTTCCACTTCGATTCGGTGATTTGTGCCGAAAGTTGCGGAGTCTATTGTCATTGTTTACAAATGGCGTGGATTGCTGGCTATTCATGAGGTTTTGGGGTTTATACTATATTATATAAATAATTCTCAAAATGATCAGAGTAAGGGCGAGGATATCGGAAAACAGTATGCCAAGGAATCAGCAACTTGAAGTGGCTGGGGCGTGAACACTCTGAAGTAGCGGTTACGTCGGACTCTCAACGCAAGACAAACTACCAGGACTGATCCTTATTAAGGTGCAGAAATTCCCGTTGCAAGTCGCTTTATAGAAGTTTTCTTGCGTTAGAAGATACTTGACAACTGAACCAAAGCCGGTTAAAGTCATGTCAACACATGTCATGGCTGTCACCATCATAAAAGTTCACCAATGCCAAATGCACGTATTTTGCATTTGTAAGCCAATATATAGAAACAGCAAAACCTTATTGTACCTAATGATGTAGATTGATGGTAGGCCAATTGTCACACATTGGCCGAATATCCTTTACTTGCTTTGCTTTCACGACGACGGCTGTTAGTCGACTGTCACCGTCATTTGTTTTATGGAAACGCAGCAACGGATAACACAAAACACACCAAAGTATCGTGTCAATTGCGAGCATAAAGAACATTCCATTTGGTTTCTTCAAACCTTGAAATAAATCCAACAGATCCGATGTATTGCGGGCGTTTAAGCTTATTTTTTACTGTCTCGAATTCAATTTTCTGGTTATGACGAAACGTAACTCTCGCCCGTAGTTAGAGCTTATTACAATATTTCTTAGGAGGGAAATTGAAAGTCGGCAGTTGACTGAGTTTATGAGCGATTTTCCGTGAGGTGATAAAGCTGTTATGATTGAGGTTCAGTGTTAATTGGTTTCGTTTACGGTCAGTTTGGTAAATTGAGGTTCTTGGACTGTATTAAACTTTATTTTTTTAGTGTTTGACTTTACAAAAAGGGTTGTCAAGTTGTATTGTTTCTCTCTACATAACGTCGAGGAGGAGTTCATTCCTACTATATGGAACCACCACGGTCATCAACGGTGCGTTTCAGGAACACTTTTTTACCACGCACCATCCGGCTATGGAATGAGCTTTCCTCTTCGGTCAACTACACATCATATTATTATTAAGAATAAAATATGTCTTTGGAAGGAAAAAAATATAATTTAAATGTTTTGATAAGGTTAATGTTACTAAGCTATGTTGCTATGTTACTAAGAAAACGAAAACGACCCACAACGGTTACATTTAGCAGGAAAAATAGATGAATCCTATTTGAAGTCCATAAAGACACCCTATTATCAGCACCCTGAAGTTCGAAACACAAAGTCGCAAACACATCAACGCGCAAACTACATCGAAGTACATCAGAACAATTAATCCTGTTAAGGGCTTCCTTACAACTTTCAATGGAACTGCAGTAATTTATCATTTATTTACAACGAAAAGGCCGTAAACGACAACTTGGGCAGTCGAATTTGGTCGTTATGGCGATGGTTTAAGGTTGGTTTTTGTATGACTGAATGTGTTGGAGATTCGTTTTTAGATAGAGCAGGGAGAGATGTGTTTATTATCGAGTGTTGTGACAGGAATACAGATTAATCTTTTACGATTTATTTAGTTTATTGTTGTTGGTTGACTGGTGGACACATTTATTTGTTTCATACGAGGCATGATCACTGTAATTATCGTCTTATTATCATCATCATCATCAACCTATAGACGTCCACCGCTAGACATAAATCTCTCCCAAACCTCGCCATTTCCACCGGTCTTGCGCTGTTCACAATTCTGACTGGATTTTAAGGGTGGACTACCCCTAACATTTAGGGGGATGAAAATTAAATTTTGGCCGATTCTCATAGATACCGGATAAGCACAAAAAAAATCATCAAAATCGGTCAAGCCGTTTCGGAGGAGTATGACAACGAAAACTGTGACACGAGAATTTTATATATTAGAAGATTATATAATTATCTTCTATACTTATATCAAAAAAACGGACATATTGATAACCTCAATTGGGTAGGCAACACTTGAGGTATTAGCGAACCTACTCAATTTATAAAAAAAAAAGTATTTTATTTTAATAAAAAATAACAAAATGTCGTTTAAGCCTCCTAAAAATAATTAGAGACAGGTACAGCCCTATTCAATACTGAACTGTAACTGCTCATTACTGCCTCCCGCTGGGCTTCTTCAGAAGAAGGATCAGGCATAGTCTACCACACTAGCCCAATGCGGATTGGAGACTTCACATACAGGGTGGATCTGTAACTTTGGACAATCTGACGCGGGGTGAATGACAAGTCGAAATAAAACTTAGAACCACTTTTATTTTAGAAATGTTTTTTTTTTTTCATAAAAACAAAAAAATCATTATAGTATGTCCGCAACGATAGTCGTACGTTTTTCATACAATGTCAGAAAAAAAGGTTTAACCGATTCAAAAAATAAAAATAGTGTTGAATTTTATTTCGACAGGTCATTCACACCACGTCAGATTGTCCAAAGTTACAGACCCACCCTGTATATTCAAAGGACTTTTTTCCCCGCGATGTTTTCCTTCGCCATTTTTCGCCAGAGGTGTTCTGAAAAATTGCACATAAATATTTTTCGCATTAAGTTTTAGATGTACAATCTGTTTTGAATCCTCGACCGTACGGAAGGCAACCGCTTCAATCACCACTCCATGGTTACTATTCGATAATATAAATAAAAATTACATACGAAATTACAAACTATAGTATTAAGTTTTTATAGGTATGTATCGTACGTCCAATGCGGCTGCGACTGGCCGCTAACATCAGAGGATACAAGTTCAATAGCACTAGTTGTTTCATTGTCGCTCACCTGTCATATCACGAAACAACACAAACGAAAAAAATATTTCAAGCTTTCCATTACGTAAAGGGTCAATTACGCATAAAATTTTGTTAACAAAGAACTTCCATCTGCATTAAAATAGAACCATTTAAATCACCTAACTTAAACGATTACCGTATTTAAAAGATTGAAAACGTTTCGTCTGTCACCAGTTCCGGTCCGTTGTGTGTGACTGCATCCGGTTAAGAAATCCAAGATGGACGTGCACAAACAACGTCTTGGAACCGACCCAAAGTTTAAAAAACAATAATACACAAGTTAGTGGAAAGAATTGCTGGAAAATACTGTTGAACTTTAAAATGAAATTCGGTGTTTTAGAACCATATGTTGTTGGAACGAAGTTCCTTATCGCGCGTTATCGAAAGGGGGCTGCCCGGCTGAGGCCAGAACCCAACACGGGGTTTGGAGGGACGGCGCGACGCGTTACGCGCTAGGCACTTTTTCCTCGGACTTGTCTTGGCTAGCACTTTACTGATACATATTCAGGATCTCAAAAGCTTGACGTTATTAATGTTTTCTTTAAAATAAATTATTAGTAAAGATAATATCTTTAAGACTAAGTTGTCATATGAATAATCTGATTTGCATTATTGTGCAAAATGCTCGAACAATTTCACAATAAATTGAGTGCATTGTGTTATACAATCTGGTTCAATCGTCCTGAGTGCACGGTTCGTATTCTTGGTGCATTCGATATTTTATATCTAACCGAATTTGTGCGGCAATCTGAGGTATAGTTCATGATTTTCTTTGTTTGTACAATTGATATTTTTTATTGATGCTCAACTTTAATACTTTTTTCATTATTTAAACCAATACCCGATATTGTAAAGGTAAATAAGGCTGGAAAGGATTTTGAAATTTGAAATGGTAGAGTTTTACATGTTATTTTATTTACACTAATTTACATTTAATACTAATATTGAAAGTTTTGGGTAAAACATACGATCAGCTATTTTGTTACGCCATCTTGGATCGAATAAAAACATTCGACCACTTTTAAACAAACAACACTAAATTAAAACAAGATAAACCATTTGAGAGCTACGATAGACAAGCAGACACACACACATAACACCCCTCATTTTAATTTAAGGTTAAATACGAAAAAAGTTGTTATTTACTAAATCTTATGTCGCGCGACGGGAAAGAGTGCCAAGCGCGTAACCAAGGGGACGGCGCGACGGGAAAGAGTGCCGAGCGCGTAACGAAGAGGACGGCGCGACGGGAAAGAGTGCCGAGCGCGTAACGAAGGGGACGGCGCGACGGAAAAGAGTGCCGAGCGCGTAACGAAGAGGACGGCACGACGGGAAAGAGTGCCGAGCGCGTAAAGAAGAGGACGGCGCGACGGGAAAGAGTGCCGAGCGCGTAACGAAGGGGACGGCGCGACGGGAAAGAGTGCCAAGCGCGTAACCAAGGGGACGGCGCGACGGGAAAGAGTGCCGAGCGCGTAACGAAGAGGACGGCGCGACGGGAAAGAGTGCCGAGCGCGTAACGAAGGGGACGGCGCGACGCGAAAGAGTGCCAAGCGCGTAACCAAGGGGACGGCGCGACGGGAAAGAGTGCCGAGCGCGTAACGAAGAGGACGACGCGACGGGAAAGAGTGCCGAGCGCGTAACGAAGGGGACGGCGCGACGGAAAAGAGTGCCGAGCGCGTAACGAAGAGGACGGCGCGACGGGAAAGAGTGCCGAGCGCGTAAAGAAGAGGACGGCGCGACGGGAAAGAGTGCCGAGCGCGTAACGAAGGGGACGGCGCGACGGGAAAGAGTGCCAAGCGCGTAACCAAGGGGACGGCGCGACGGGAAAGAGTGCCGAGCGCGTAACGAAGAGGACGGCGCGACGGGAAAGAGTGCCGAGCGCGTAACGAAGGGGACGGCGCGACGCGAAAGAGTGCCAAGCGCGTAACCAAGAGGACGGCGCGACGGGAAAGAGTGCCGAGCGCGTAACGAAGGGGACGGCGCGACGGGAAAGAGTGCCGTGCGCGTAACGCGTCGCGCTGCCCCTCAAAACCCCGTGCTGGGTTCTGGCCTCAGCCGGGGTTCGGACGCTGAGTGTGAGCGGTTGGAGGTTTAAGTGCGGTTCAACTCCCACATACGAAATCCGCTGATTTCCTCCAACTGAAAAAAAAAATCTTACGTCGCGTTTTTCATTCGCTCGCCAACGTCCAACACACGTATAAAACAAATGACGGTGACGGCCGAACAATATGAAAGTTGCAAGTTTGTGAGCCAATGCGAAAACGCGATATCATATTTAGAGTTAAGAATAACCGTCAATAGCTGTTTGTGCATTTCATAACGCCGTAAAGTGCTCCACAATGTCCCTATAATGCACTGTAATGTTTCTACTAAAAGATTTTTAAGCGAACTATAAATTTTAGTAAATTTTCAAATGTACTGGAAATGTGGCACATTGTATAAAATTTATTGTAAAGAAAACTATTAAATACTTTTTTTTTACTGCGTGATAGATAAACGAGCCTACCGCCTACCTGATGGTAAGCGGTCACCGTCGCTCATGAACCTCTGCAATGCCAGGGCAATGAGGGGCTGTTATCTATCGCCTACCGATACAGGACTTTTCTTAAACCTCGTTTAAAGAGGGACATGTCATACACGCTTATAAGATCCTAGATATCATGTAGCCGTAAATTGCTAGTTAATACAAGTAAAACGAGCCCAAACGCGACGGGTCTATCTTGTTTGGCACTAGAGTTCCTATGACCACTTTCCGAATCCATCATCAGATCAGCGATTTACATCTACGTGCAAAATGACAACTCAATCGGAAATGGGAGTTTTGACAAATGTAGCTTGCAAGATTCCAGCCAAACTTTTATAGTTACATCCAGTGCAAGTTGATATAAAGCTTGTAAAATGTAAAGGAATCCATTCGAAAATCTAATATCTAATATATTTTATGATATATATTATAAAGGCGAAAGTTTTTAAGTATGGATGTATGGATTTTTGTTACTCTTTCACGTAAAAACTACTTGATGTTATTAAAAAATATTTTATGATTTTTTATTTATTTTTTATTATTTAGTTTATAATTTTGTTTTTACCCGGAACAATATTCTTCAAATATTATTGTTTCAATTTGCATGCAGTTTTCTGTAAGTAAAGATGCACATACTCTTTTTTTGTTATTGCTTATATAATCAATGTGTTAACTTAGTGTATTCTTTGTAGAAAACTCATAAATAAATAAAATCAAACAAAAATGGCCCTACAAAGTGTACAAGCTGTAGAACGAAGCAACAATAATACAAAGACGTAAGAACCTCATTCGTTTCCCGAGCTCTTTAATGGCTAAAGCATGTTTAAACAGGCTCCGGAGAAAATTCATCAATATCGCTGTCAGTTTTTATTGATTTTAACAATGAACTGGAAACCAGCACCAAATTAAGTAGTATTCGTTATTAAACGAAATACTGGATGTTGAATATACAGGGTGATTTCCTAATGAGGGTACATATTGAAGGTCATGGTAGCTGATGGTTATATACGACCAGTAAAAATATTATTACCAAAGAATATGGCTTAATGCCTTAGTAATCGCAACTTAAAATTCTTGCAAAATGATGATTTTTCGACAGCTGATGGGTGTGGCGGAGGTGTGGGGTGCGCGAGATCACTAGAGGTCGTTAGTCAAACTCCTTTAGCCGAAATTGTTTATGTTTGAGGTAGTATGTCGACATTAGAATTTAAAAAAATATATATTTTGTAAATTTACCTATTTTTTGTAATATTCCGTATTAGGACAGAATACTCATCACCCTCCTGCAATATGTACCCTCTCTAAAAATCACCCTGTATATATTTGGATTTGAAATATAATTTAGTTTACTTTTAGTATTTGCAGCGGCAATAAAAGTACATCATCTACGAAAATTTGAACTATCTAGCTATCACCGGGTTTTGTGACAGACGGTTGGACGAACAGCGAAGTCTCACTATATTTCTGCTAGTTGAGGCTGAAAACCAGCGCTCGGTGTTTGCTGTGGTAAATCCACATTGAACATCGCGCATTAAGCTGAGTCCCGACTAGTTTGTAATGAAAATCAGTGTTGTTAATTTGTAAATTTAAAATATGTTTATTTCTGTATGTGTTTTCATCACAAATAAAGCATGTCTATGTCTATTTCTAAAAATATCACACATTCCAAATATTACATATGAGAACAGGTACAGAACAAAAGCAATACATTAATAACAACTTTGTCTTGGGCAGGTGTATCGTTCCTTACTTCTGAAAACCTTGGAAATATACTCATATTGCAATATCATAAAGTATGTCACAGTAGAGAAATTGGTATAGAAAATGGAATCATTTTACTTGTATGTTATAGTTTCACGCATTACGATCATTTTATCACTTTTACAAGCTTTATATTAACTTGCACTGAATGTAACACGTCTTGTTAAATTTGACAGACATCCGATTTCCAATTGAGCTGACATTTTTGCACGCAGCTATATATCGCGGGACAATGTAATAATATGACAAAATGGCGCTGATCTGATGCTGGATTAGGAAGGTAGGTGGCCACAGAAGCTCTTGTGCTAAACAAGATATACCCGTCGTGTTTTGGATCGTTACTTGTATTAGCTAGCACTGTAATACTACATGATATTCAGGATCTTTAAAGCTTGTATTTTTTTTTAATACGTGGCGACCAATAATAACGCGCGAGATCCTGACTCTCGGTTACGACATTTACAGAAATCTTCGCAAATATACGACATCTGAAATCTACTATGGTGGGCTTCGGCCTGACCGGGCATACACTACCACGCTCGGTCGGAGATCTCCCTTTGGCCATAAGTCCACTGTAGGTATCCACAAATACATTATTTACAACACCTTTGTAAAACTGTGTAACAAGAAAAAAAGAACAAGAACCACGAAAACTGTGAACAACAAAACAATTTTTGTATGTCTATAAAAGCACCTAAGTACGAGATTCAAACCAGTAACTTTTCGATAATCGTCATTATTTTTAATGGTGCTTTCAATGACATTTGAACAAAGAGGACGTCCTGAGATCCCGACCCTCATAATAGTGTATTAAAGGGTACAGGAGTGTTACTACGGAGATAGTGAATTAGATAAAGTTACTTTTACTGTTGTATACGTAAATGCAAACACAGACAGAAAAAAACTTGAGAGGTGTCATGGGCACCCGAATAGAACGAAGTTCCTTTCGATTTAAAGATATCTTTTTTTTTTTTCTTAACATAACGCGCGATAAGGAACGTGTTTTAAAAGATTTTGATCACAGCGCCACCTAGCGATAATCATCTAAAATAAAATTTCAATTAAGTGCAAGCCCGCATTGCAAACCTTGTTCGAGTTTTAAAAGTCGTTTTAATTGTAAAACATGTTTTAACCAGTTTTAATCTGTATATGATTGATCGGCGCTAAAACAAAAATGTGTTGGTACAAATATTGTGGGCCGCGAAACTTTTATCTCGGCTTTTGACGAGGGCCGGCCGTAATTACAGCATTTTGTACAATTCAATCGTTTAACAATTTTCGTGCGTGACACGGTACTTTTACGTGAGAGAACCAAAAAGATTCGAAGCATATACAGGGTGGATCTGTAACTTTGGACAATCTGACGTGGAGTGAATGACCTGTTGAAATAGACGTTGGCAACCTTTTTATTTTTTGGATCGGTTAAACTTTTTTTTCTGACATTGAATGGAAAACGTACGACTATCGTTGCGGGCTTCCATTCTATAATGAAAAAGAAAAAAAATCTCAAATAAAAGTGGTTCTAGGTTTTATTTCAACAGGTCATTTACCCCACGTCAGATTGTCCAAAGTTACAGATGCACCCTGTATAATAGCGGTTAACAAAACGCCCTAAAATTTACTAAAAAACTTGAAAGGTGTCAAGAGACAACCGGATGGAACGAAGTTCCTTTCGATTAAAAGATATCTTATATATTTTATTTCCTATTTTTTTACGCGCGATATGGAACGTGTTTTAAAAGATTTTGATCACAACGCCATCTAGCGATAATCATCTAAAACAAATAAGGAACGTGTTTTAAAAGATTTTGATCACAGCGCAATCTAGCGATAATCTTCTAAAACAAACAAAGTGTCGTGACAACTTTTCGTAAGAATTTTTTCCGTCTACCTCCCTTTCACAACGCGCGATAAGGAACTTCGTTCCAAAACGTTGTTCTTTCTTGACACTTATCCCAGACCTTTGCTTACAGTTTAACACTAATTCATAACCACACAGCTGAAAAATCTAAATAATTACTCCAATAAAAAAGCAATATCTCATTTATTGAAATGCGAACTGCAGCAACACGACAGTGTAAGTGGCGACCATTTCTATCAAATGAAGCGGAAATGTGACATCGATTTCAAACACGCCGAATCCACTCAGCTTGCTGAAGGCAGCAGTGTTCAGATGTTGCACGGTCTTCAAAAATATCTTCTGGTTCTCTGTAAAAAGATTTATATTTGAATGGCAAAGTGATTTGAATCAATGAATGAAAATCTTGTGTTTCAGGATTAGTAATTTTGTTATTACGCACGGTTGAGGTGGTGTGGGCATGTGATGAGAAGGGATGAGAGCCATGTAATATAATAATTAATGAATTTAAATGTTGAATTTATGTACAGAAAAAGGTGAAGAGCCCAACGCGCCTTGAAATGGCATTTCTAGACATTGACCTTCGAAAGGATATCGAATGCTTATTAATTTAGTAAAAAACTAAGTTTAAAAAAAAACCGGTTTTAGAAGATTAGCTGATCACATTCAATAATCATTAGATTTACAAGAATTAACTGAACTGAAAATAGTACTTAAAGAACCTCAAAGTACACATCAACTCCAAGTTAATTTAAACAAATATGATTCTTATGCACTTACCTGAAGTCACAGATCTGAATAAAACTAAACAGATGGCGTGGGTGTCGTTGGTTGCTGAATAGAAGTTCTGACATGAACTACCAATCAAAGCTAGTAAAGTAATGTGCCTTGTTATCCACGCTATGACGGCTACCAATATTGAATATGATGGACGCTAAAAATACAATTAAAATAATATACTTTTTGTTAGTCTTCACATCTATCTGGTTTTGGGCTAAAGAACTACACTGTGGTTTGTTTTTCATGTCTTGTTTGTTCGTGTCGTCGTGTCCGTTGTCCGGGCCTTGGGGGAACCCTGCTGCTCAAGTTTGATCTCCCCGTCCTTATTGGGCGTGGGTAAAGTGGTGTGGCGTTGATTTGTTCCCATCTTGGGATTGACCATGGTCTATCATTACACTTTATCGCCGGATCGTTCAATCATCTGACTACATTCGCTCCGTGTCCAGCTCCGGCTGACGACATTCCCTTTCTGGGAAGTCGTTCAGAAGGCGACCGCAACACCAAAGCAGCGAAGAAATTAAGATCAATCAACCTTTACAGGGCCCTACTATATTAGTGATTCCCGATCACCCTTACCCTTAACCCTAACCACAGTGTCCCCTGATGCTACACAAGTTTAAAACGGCAATCACTTCTGGTTAGGTGGCCCGCTTGCTTGCCTCCGTGAAGTTATAAATATGACTAACGGACTCTTCTTTCTCAGGGTCTAAAGATTGTCTGGTCAAATTTCTTCAAAATCGGGTTTTAAGCGAAATGAGTTTTGATTTCTTTTGTACATTTTAAGGCCCTAAGAAATGAATTTAGGTACTCACGTAATTGCCATCAGGTCTATATTCTTTGCCCATTTCTATTGCCGATTGAATGTAGACAAATATGTGCATGAAAGTATTCAATGCGTAGAAGAACATCTAAAATAAACAAATTACACCAATTAAAACTATATAATCATGTTTTCATGATCCACGAATGATGTAGTAACTATTGTTGCATAAAATATTTTTTTATACTTTTCGTTTGATGTTTTAGTTACACCATCTATTTTATTGGCTCAGCAAGCAAACAACCAGAAACAGCTTGCCCAATTGTTAATAGAACTATCCTGAAAGTACTATGATAAACAGTAGACTTTTTAAATATGAAATAAACCGAACCTAAAATAATACGACTTCTAAATACTTACCAGCACTTGAAAAGCCTTTTTAAAGCCGTTGTATGCATCAAAAATCTTGATGTACGTTGTTTTAAGCCGATCCCAACCTGAATTCAAAGTGTCTTCGTATGTATTTGCTGATTCTGAAGCCATGTTCCATATTTCCTTATTCAAAAGTTCAAGTGTTTTCGCAATAAATCGTATGACAGAACTTGCATATACCACATTCATATCAAAAGAAACGACAGCTAAATCCGTTGTTAGATCAAAGAAATTGATAAATTGTAGTGTCCAATGGAAGTAAGCGTACGACACTATTTTAGCAGGAATCAGTATCATCATCCACATCACACTGAAGTATTTCACATTTCTCATTATCTTCTTACTCGGGACAAGTTTTTTTATGCCCTGGAGCTTGATGAAGAGTTGCACGTTCAGATCTGAATGCACTAAACTGACGTAGGCGTTCGCAATGAAACCGAATGTGAAGAATATTGTATCAAAATATGTACTAACCAGCAACGTTAGATCAAATCCTTTGAATTTTTCAAATCGGTTTGCAGTAATAAGTCTAGCAATAAAAACAGAGGAAAAGAATGAAGCTGATGCCACTGATAACAGTTTATGAAACATATTATTTGGAGTTATATATCCATCTTTGATCATATATTTGGGGAATAGATACAGCATTTGAATTATATTAACTGGTTTCAACATATCTTGAATTTCAGCATCGACTTTATTATCTAGCAGAACTTCAGAGCGGAAAGTGTATATTTTTGTTGGCATTTTGGTGGTGACTGATAAATGATTATTCATTCTTATATTCACTTATCGTAATGGAATAGACTTTTCCAATAGGTTTCCTAGTAATTATTTTATTATGCATAGGCAGAAGATAAATTATTGTTTGTCATGAATAATCACATAACGGTGGAAAGATTCCTAAATCTGATAACCCCCCAAAGGAAGAATGAATAAACGTCGTAGGACCGAAAATGAAATCGTATTTCTCATCCTGTTTTTTGTATGTCATATATATATTTTGCTACTACAAACAATTTACGATCAGGTAAGTTAGCTGGTCGGCCTACATGGTAAAAAATGGCTGGCCTAATAAAATCTAGACTTATTACAGGTACATTTTTCTTCGAGGTCCTACTCTAAGTTTTTGGACCAGTCATATACTGAATCAACTAAACAAAAATATAAATAATCATTGTATTCTTTATTGAAAAGCAAACTGCAGAAGCACTACGGTGTAAGTGGCAACAACTTCGGTAAAATGCAGAGGCAACGTTGCATTGACTTCGAATACGCCGCATCCACTAAACTTGCTGAAGACAGCAGAGTTGAGACGCTGCACGTTCTTCAAAAATATCTTCTGGTTACCTGGTTACCTGGGAAAGAGTGCCGAGCGCGTAACGCGTCACGCCGTCCCTCATAACCCCGTGCTGGGGATCATATACATCATACTATAGTATTTAACATTTCTGGCAATCTTCTTGCTTGGGACGAGCTTTTTCTATATTTATTTTTATTTTGTAACTTAATGAACAGACGTATATTCAGGTCTATATGCACTATGCTAATGTAAGCGTTCACAATGAAACCGACAGTGCAGAATATTGCAACAAAATATTTGCAGTAGTAATAAGTCTACCTATGAAGACTGAGGAAAAAAATGTAGCTGATGTTACTGATAAAACAGTGCAGATCATATTGTTCGGAGTTATATACCCGTCTCTGATTAAATATTTGAGAAATAGGTATATAATTTGAAGAAAATTGACCGGTTCTAACATATCCTGAATTCATCGACTTTATTATCAAGGAGCACTTCAGAGTAATTGTGTATTTTGTTGGCATCTTCTAACTTAACTATGGATTAGATACGTAATGGGTAATCACCAGAATGTAATTTATCTACAACAGTATCAAGATGCAATGCAGTGTAGGTATTGGTTGTAATTCGCATTATCGAATTTGAAGTGATAAAATCAAATTGAGAACATTAATGCATTGTTTACTAAACGGCTTGGCGATGAAGCGAACCAATTCTAGTTAGACAGTAGAACAGACGTTTGCAGATTGATAATTTTCTTTCTGACTTTACTTTTTTTTTGAGATACCTTATCCCATTTATATGGGTCAGTGAATTATTTAAAGCTAGGTAAATAAATAAAAGATCTATAATGGGTGTATATTTTATTGAAAAGCGAACTGTAGCAGTACTACGGTGTAAGTGGCAACGACTTCGGTAAAATGCAGAGGCAAAGTTGAATCGACTTCGAACACGCCGCATCCACTAAACTTGCTGAAGACAGCAGAATTGAGCCGCTGCACGGTCTTCAAAAATATCGTCTGGTTACCTGAAAAGTACATAATATGTATTATAGCTGTTAATTTAGAAATGATCATCAGTATTATTCTCAGGCACGAGATCTCCAGTGCTGAACATAAGCCTTCCACTATAATTTCCCAAGTTTTACGGTAGGCCTGCCTGTAGAATTTTGAACCCACAATTATTTTAAGTCTTATTCATCTAAAAGGTAATAACAAACGTAATACTCATACACTTACTAGAACTCACAGATCTGAAAAGCAGTAAACAGATGGCGCGGGTGTCGATCATTGCTGAGTAGAAGTTCTGACATGAATTCCCAATCAAATTTATAAGAGCAATGTTTTTCATAAACCACACGGAGGACACAACTACTATTGAGTATACTAAACTCTAAAACAATAAACACACATTATAATCTTTAAGAATAAATCAAAAGAGCCTTAGATATATCTATCAAATAAGCCTATCAAATAATAATTTCAATAAAGTTGAGATTCTAAATTCTACAATAATATTATGTACACTTTTCAAATAAAAAGTACTTACATTGTCAGCGTCAGGTTTATATTCCTTACCCATTTCGATTACTGATTGAATGTAAATGAATATGTGCATAAAAGTCTTTACTACGTGGAAAAGTATCTAAAACAAAAATAACATGAATTTGTGGTAAATAAAGTAAATAAATTTCATTTCACTTAAAACTTACCAGCCCTTGGAAAGCTCGTTTGAAATCGTTATATGCTTCAAAAATCTTAATAAAAGTTGTTTTCATTTTATCCCAACTTAAATTCAACATAACAATATTTTCTTCTTCGATACTTGGTATATTTTTAGCCAAAGTTAAAATGTCATTATTCAATTCTTCAAGTGATTTTCCAAGAAATCTAATGATAGCACTAGCATATACCAGATTCAAGTCAAAAGAAATAAGAGCGAAGTCTGTTGCTATGTCAAAAAATTTGAGAAACTGTAAGGACCAATGGAAATAAATATACGATATGACTTTCTCATGTATCAAAATCATTATACACATCATACTGTAGTATTTAACATTTCTGGAAATCTTCTTGCTTGGGACGAGCCTTCTGATGGTCTGTAACTTAATGAAGAGACGTATATTCAGATCTGTATGCACTATGCTAACGTAGGCGTTCACAATGAAACCAAGAGTGCAGAATATTGTATCGTAACAATTGCTTACGTATAATACAGCATCGAATCCCTCATTTTTTGCAACTTTATCAGCAGTAATAAGTCTAGATATGAAGACTGAAGAGAAGAATGTAGCTGATGCCACAGCTAAAACGTTGCAGATCATATTATTTGGAGTTATATACCCATCCCTAATTATATATTTGGGAAATAGATACACAAGTTGTAGGAAGTTGGCCGGTTGTAACATATCCTGAATTTCATCATCAACTTTATTATCAAGGAGCACCTCAGAACGGAAAGGGTATATTTTTGTTGGCATCTTGACGGCCACTGATAAATGATCATTCTTATGTTCAACTATCGTAATGGAATCAACCTGTTAATTGATTTCCTAGTAATTATTCAATTATGTATAGACGGAAGATAAAGTATTTTTTTGTCACGAATAAAAATAATCAAATATCGATGAAAGAATTCTTAGTGAAACTACATTATAACTCTCCAACTTAAGACAGCGACGCTCTATCCTAACAAAAAGATATTGATTTCTAACTCAGAACATTGATCTTTTATACTATAGCAACATCCGCAGAAATAAGAGTATATTATTATGTACGAGTATATACATAGTATAAAAGTAATTGTTCACATACCGACATTAACCGATTTGAACCAATGTTGATCAAGACTACGATAGACTAATACATCTCTTTAAACACTCGCGGTTATCTACATCACTTACACTATTACTTAACGGGTTCTTACTACGATTATTTTTAATTGAGCGGTCTCGACTCTTATGACACTTATCTCAATCATCAATTATTTTAAAGATTTAAAGAATGATTAATGTTAAATGTAGTATTAACTTCAGGCTATCGAGCCTCATCGAGGCTGAGTCTATACAAACTGCATTAGCAGGACACGTTTTGCCTAAGCTACTTCAAAAAACAATCATGGGTTCTTTTTTTATATTTTGTGATACGGACCCCTAAATACGCATTGTAGGGCGTAACAGCCAAGTCTGTTGTTAGATCAAAAAATATAAATTGTAAGGTCCAATGAAAGTAAACGTAATATATGACTTTCTCGGATAGTAACATCGTTATAAACAACATACTGTAGTATTTTACATTTCTGGCAATCTTCTTGTTTGGAACGAGCTTTTTGATGGTCTGTAACTTAATGAAGAGACGTATATTCAGATCTGTATGCACTATGCTAATGTAAGCGTTCACAATGAAACCGAGAGTGCAGAATATTGCATCGAAATGTTTGCTGACGAGCACTGTAGCATTGAATAGGCAGGCGAGCCAACGGGTCACCTGATCGTAAGTGGTTATCAAATTTGAAGTAATAAAATCAAATTAAGAACATTGATGCATTGTTTACTAAACGGCTTGGCGATGAAGCGAACCAATTCTAGTTTGGCAGTAGAACAGACGTCTGCCGATTGATAATTTTCTTTCTGACATCACTTTCTTTCGATATACATTATCCCATTTATATGGAAGAGTCAATTATTAAAAGCAAAATAAATAAAATATCAATAATGGGTGTAAATTTTATTGAAAAGCGAACTGTAGCAGCACTACGGTGTAAGTGGCAACAACTTCGGTAAAATGCAGAGGCAAAGTTGAATCGACTTCGAACACGCCGCATCCACTAAACTTGCTGAAGACAGCAGAATTGAGACGCTGCACGGTCTTCAAAAACATCGTCTGGTTACCTGAAAAGTACATAATATGTATTATAGCTGTTAATTTAGAAATGATCAGGCACGAGATCTCCAGTGCTGAAGATAAGCCTCCCCCTATAATTTCCCAAGTTTTACGGTTTATATCTGCCTGCATTCAACCTATTCACACGACCATAAAAGGTCATCTGTCCAACTTTAACTCGGTCCTGACACATTGACCAAAAATGTTCACTTTTTTAATCAAGACATTCAAAAGTTCAATCGGACAATAGTGTAATTTTGAACCCACAATTATTTTTAGTCTTATTCATCTAAAAGGAAATAACAAACGTAATACTTACTGGAACTCACAGATCTAAAAAGCAGTAAACAGATGGCTCGGGTGTCGATCATTGCGGAGTAGAAGTTCTGACATGAATTCCCAATCAAATTTATAAGAGCAATGTTTTTCGTAAACCACACGGAGGACACTACTACTATTGAGTATACTGAACTCTAAAACAATAAACACACATTATAATCTATAAGAAAAAACCTGAAGAGATTGTGTTTTTATACGCCCTAATCTTCCTAAGATAGACCGCTGGGCTTATTTGATTTCAATAATTATAATTTGTTAGTCCACCTGTTGTTATTTCTCTAGGAGTCTACCATCGGGGCGATACGTGAGCGTCGATCGCGAACGCGTCCTTTCACCCCTACCAGCCTCGTGTCGGGTTCTGTCCCCGACCGGGGTTCAGACTTCGAGCGGCGGGAGGTTTTGGTGCAGTTCAACCCCCACATACCCCACTCGCGGGACGAGTGGAAGTCCAGCGATTTCCTCCCGTCACTAAAAAGAGGTTACCATGCTTGCCCCGGGGACGGCTTGACGGAAAAGTGTGCCGAGAGCGTTACGCGTCGCGCCGTCCCACAAAACCCCGTGCTGGGTTCTGACCTCAGCCGGGGTTCGGACGCTGAGTGTGAGCGGTTGGAGGTTTTAGTGAGGTTCAACTCCCACATACCCCGCCCGCGGGGCGGGCGGGGATCCGGTGATTTCCTCCAACTGAAAAAAAAAAAAAAAAAAAAAAAAAAAAACCATGCTTGCCCATTGCAAGTTGAAAGTTTTAATCCTTCTTAAATATGCAGGTTTCCTCTCGATATTCTCTTTCGCTGTTTTAGGTAGTAGTGTTCTTGTACGCTTTTGAGATATTATTATAATTTCGTTAAGATAGTGGAAGACTGTCAATTGTCACGAGCTTCTGTGTTATATTTCTACTAAATGATTTTGTTTTTTTATTTACTTATTGTAGGTAAACCACTACTTTGTCGATACGAATAAATATTGTTGAGATTCTAAATTCTACAATAATATTATGTAAACTTTTCAAATAAAAGGTACTTACATTGTCAGCGTCAGGTTTATATTCCTTGCCCATTTCGATTACTGATTGAATGTAGATGAATATGTGCATAAAAGTCTTCACTACGTGGAAAAGTATCTAAAAAAAAAATAAAATGAATTTATGGTAAATAAAGTAAATAAATGTGTTGCAGTTTAGTTTAGTATTTTTTTTTTCATCGTGTCCATCCGCCATTAGTCGGAGTTACTTCAAAATTATAAACAGTAGAAAGTGGAAACTTTGTTGAAATAGCACCACTCAGCTAGTACCTCTTATAATAGTATTAATACCTACAGTCTACCACTTAAAACTTACCAGCCCTTGAAAAGCTCGTTTAAAATCGTTATATGCTTCAAAAATCTTAATAAAAGTTGTTTTCATTTTATCCCAACTTGAATTCAACATAACAATATTTTCTTCTTCGATACTCGGTATATTTTTAGCCAAAGTTAAAATGTCATTATTCAATTCTTCAAGTGATTTTCCAACAAATCTAATGACAGCACTAGCATATACCAGATTCATGTCAAAAGAAATAACAGACAAGTCTGTTGTTAGGTCAAAAAAATTGAGAAACTGTAAGGACCAATGGAAATAAATATACGATATGACTTTCTCATATATCAAAATTATTATACAAATCACACTGTAGTATTTAATATTTCTGGCAATCTTCTTGTTTGGAACGAGCTTTTTGATGGTCTGTAACTTAATGAAGAGACGTATATTCAGATCTGTATGCACTATGCTAACGTAGGCGTTCACAATGAAACCGAGACTGCAAAATATTGCATCGTAATATTTGCTAATGTACAATGTAGCATCGAATCCCTCAATTTTTGCAATTTTATCAGCAGTTATAAGTCTAGCTATGAACACTGAAGAGAAGAATGTAGCTGATGCCACAGCTAAAACGTTGCAGATCATATTATTTGGAGTTGTATACCCATCCCTAATTATATATTTGGGAAATAGAAACACAAGTTGTAGGAAATTGACCGGTTGTAACATATCCTGAATTTCAGCATCAACTTTATTATCAAGGAGCACTTCAGAACGGAAAGGGTATATTTTTGTTGGCATCTTGACGGCCACTGATAAATGATCATTCTTATGTTCAACTATTATCGTAATAGAATCGGCCTGTTAATTGATTTCCTAGTAATTATTCAATTATGTATAGGCGGAAGATAAAGTATTATTTTGTCACGAAAAAAAACAATCAAATATCGATGAAAGCATTCTTAGTGAAACTACAGTAGGTATTACTCTCCAACTTAAGACAGCGACGCTCTATCCTAATAAAAAGGTATTGATTTCTTACAAATTTTATTGATATTTTATATTGTAGCAACATCCGTAGAAATATGAGTATATGTAGGTACGAGTATATACATAGTATATATAAGTAATTGTTCACATACCGACTTTAACTAATTTGAACCAATGCTGATCAAGACTACGATAGACTAACTTTATATCGATAGTACGGGAGAGGAAGCAGAACGAATAGCCGATGCGGCAGAATAATTTTGGAGTGTTACCATGCCACATGGAGAACTGGATCCAGAAAGTGGACTGACAGATTCCAGTCGAGATATAGGTCAAATGAAATCACTGTAGACAAACATCGCCAGATCGGTCGTTATCGTAGAATTTGAGGAACCTAAATCTGGAAGTGGAAGTCTACGATCTGATAATGATGAAACTGGAGTACTACCTGTTCAGTTTTCCACTATGAGTCAAAAATATGTGATGAACCACGCTAAAGTAAGTGTCGACCAACTCGTTTATATTGCGTACCTACTCATTCAGGATTCGTTTGAAAGAGGATTAAGACAATTATTTTAAAACTTTATAGTTGTAAATCATATGAAAAACAAGTGAAATGAAATAAATAACTCCATAAAGCTCGTGTTTTTTATTTAAATGCAAACTGTAGAAGCACGATTGTATAAGTGGCGACAACTTCGGTAAAATGAAGAGGCAACGCAGCATCCACATCAAAAACGCCGCATCCACTTAACTTGCTGAAGGAGGAAGTGTTCAGACGCTGCACGGTCTTCAAAAATAATAAGTGATTATCTGAAAAAAATCATAGAGCAATAGAAAAAATTGTCCGCAGAACGGATGACCGAGGGGAAGTCAATGGATGCAAACAGCGCAGAACTGGTTGTCATGGTGAAATTTGGTGAAGCCTCATGGTTATCAGTGATGTCTAAGTGCTGATGATGACGAAGTAACTAGCGAAAATTATACTGAAGACGCAACTAATATTCAAGAGGTATGTGAATGAAAATTAATAACTAATAGAATTTCTTAAATTCTTCGTCATCTTAAAGTTAATTTAAGCAAACTTAATATACCCACCAGAAGTAACAGATCTGATCATTGCTGAGTAGAAGTTCTGACATGAATTCCCAATCAAGTGTAGGAGAATAATATGTTTTGTAAACCACACAATGACTGCTACTAGTAACGAATACGTTAGTGGCTAAAAAATACGCAGAACATTTATTTAAAATACACTAGGTACATTTAGTATAAATATTTTAAAGTTACTATGCCGTATTTGTCGATTAAACATATTTTATCTTACTGGCCGAATCGAGAGTATAGTGCTAAAACCCAATAAGGCTAACATTGTTACTTTCGAAATGTTCAAAGTCAAAGTTTCTAAACAAGGGGAATTTATTGGGTTTTTATGTCAACTAACTTTCTTTACACTGAATTCTTCTTATTTGATTACACTACTATAAAGAGTGCAAAAAACTGATCTAGATAGACTAAAAAAGCATTTTAGATTGTTTTGACACTTATTGGGTTTTAGCACTATACCCTCGAAATATATGAATAAGAATCGACATTACTGTCTCAGGGTTTTCATCTCATCGACTCCATCCCATTAACAACTACAGCTGCGCATAGACTTTACTTATAAAATACTTAGTAATCTTGTGTACTTGTTTTGCTTATAATTGGTCTCTTAATGTCGTTGATCCAGCAAAAGAATAAAGGTTCGACATTTATCTTTCATAGGATTGTTCATGAGGTTAATCTGTTAATTTACCTGCAGTAATTATGTCTATCATAATGTCTTTTAGTTTGATGATTGTTTTGTCGACACAAACGGTAGAACACCACGAGACACGCCTTGTCCTATGTCTATGTGTCCTCACGATGTTGTACTTAATAAATATTTCGAGAGGAGAAAATAAATGGAGATGACTCACTAGGTTCGTCAGGGAAGGCACGCAGTGTATTTTATCCATCGGTTAAATACTCCAAAATACCCTTTTAAAAGTTTATTACAAAAAAAATCCACTGGTTACTTACGGCTTCACCGTCCGATTTATAATCCTTGCCCATTTCAATTACCGCCTGAATGTAGACAAATATGTGCGTAAAAGTATTCAACACATAGAAAAATACCTAAAAACAAACTCTATATTTATTTGTGGAATAAATTAGAATAATTTAATTTGTCTATCTCTTTGTAAATCCTTTTCTGGCACTATAAAACTTACCAGCAGTTGAAAAACCTGTTTAAAACAGTTGTACGCTTCAAAAATCTTAATGTAAGCCGTTTTGAGTTTATCCCAACCAGCATTTAATGAATCATTATGCATTCTTGATTCTTTAGCCAAGTATAATATTTCCTTGTTCAACTCTTTTAGTGATTGTCCGATAAATCTAATGACAGTACTTGTGTATATCAGATTCATGTCAAAAGAAATAACTGCCATATCGGTTATTAGATCAAAGACATTAACAAACTTCAAAGTGTAATGGAAGTATGCACACGATATTATTTTTTCTGGTATCAATATCATTATGCAAATAATACTGTAGTATTTCACATTATTCATGATTTTCTTGCTTCGAACAAGTTTTTTGATGCCCTGTAGCTTGAGGAAGAGAATCACGTTCAGATCTGAATGCACTATGCTGACGTAGGCGTTCGCAATGAAACCAAAGCTGTATAATATTGTATCAAAATATTTACTAATTAACAATGCCGCGTTAAATCCTTCGAAATTTTTGAAACCATCCGCAGTAATAAGTCTAGCAATAAACACCGATGAAAAGAACATAGCTGATGCCACAGACAAAAGTTTTAGAATCTTATTATTTGGAGTTATATACCCGTCCTTGATTATATACTTTGGAAACAGATATAGAACTTGAATAATATTAACCGGTTTCAGCATATCTTCAATTTCAACATCAACTATATTATCTAGCAGCACTTTTGTGCGTCGAGTGTATACTTTTGAAGGCATTTCGTTAATAACTGTCAACCAACGATCGTAGTTATGATAACTTTTATCGTAATGAAATCGTCCATTTACTAGATTTCCTAGTAAATATAAAGATGTATACGCACATGATAAATTAGTTTTTTGTCATGAACAATCAAACATCATAGAAAGGAAATTATTGATCTCTATCATATAGCTCTGTTACTTTGTGAAACAATGTCAAATATAGCTGTTTTCTGCCAAATTATGGACATAATAGGATGAAGTTAGTAAAATGAGATATACCAATAGCTGGTAGTATTAGATATCAATAATATATTTTAGACTATAGATCACCATCAGCTAGGCCATATGCTGGTTTACCTATTGGTACAATAATAAATATCCACCGTTGAAAAAAAAAAACTTGAGAGGTGTCAAGGGACACCCGGATGGAACGAAGTTCTTTTCGATTAATTAGTGAGAGAATTGTAATAAAACTTTATTTTTTGAGTTATAATAATTAGATAGTTTAAAAAAAATAAAATATTTTGATCACAGTACCATCAAGCATTAATCATATAAAACAAAATAAGGAATTGTTTTATAAAATATATTAATCACAGCGCCATCTAGCGATAATCATCTAAAACAAAAAAAGTGTCGTGACAACTTTTTCATAAGAATTTCCGTCTAGCCCCCTTTCAATAACGCGCAATAAGGAACTTCGTTCCAATATCAAAATTAATGGGATAGGCATAAAATTCAAATGAACAAGGAAATATAGAGCAAAACACAATCGAAAACCAATTAATCTGTAACTTTTATGTAATTCTTCAACACAGTCAAGTAACAGGAGTAATCCATTAAATTAATTATAATAGTATTGATCTTTAAGTAGAGGTAAGTAAAAGCAGTTAATTTAAGTATGCCGTCGAGTAAGGTGCTTCGCCGAAATGAAGTACTTCTTAATAACAGAGTAGATGGTGAAATTGATGATATGTTGAAGGCACTAAATTTTTTCCAATCACTTTATTTTCTTCCCAAGTATATAATCAAAGATGGGTTTATTACTCCAAACAATTTGTTCCGAAAAATCTGTTCCGCTGCTGGTGCTATCGTATTCTTCTCTATCGGTGTTTTTCGGGTAGCCACAGTGAATATATCAGGCGAAATGAATGCAACTATAATAGTTGCTAACTTTTACGATGTTATTCTATACTGTATCGGCTTTATAGTGAATGCTTACGTCAGCATCTCGTGTTCCGATGTGAACGTGCTCCTTTTTCTCAAGCTCCAGTCTATTAAAGCATCTTTACCTTGCAAGAAAGTTATGAAACATGTCAAATACTACAGCGTGGTCTTAATATTTGTGCTCCTCGTCGGCTCCATTTCGATGTTCACTTATTTCCACTGGACCTTTCACTATTTTAATATTTTCGACCTTATAACGGACTTGGTTATATTTTCGTTCGATTTGAATTTGTTGTATGCAAGTTCTGTTATCATATTTTTGGCGGAAACTCTTGAAGAAATTAATAGGAATATTTTGATGTCCGGTGAATTGAGCATGGTAGGACCAAAGCCTAATTGGAGTGCAATCAGCCGCACCTATATTTACGTATTGGAGGCATACGATCTTTTTCAAGACGCGTTTCGAATGTTGGTTAGTTAGTTTAAAATGATAAGAATTAAGTACTCTTGTAAGTAGTCAGACGACTCAGAGTCACTCAAAGAGCAATGGAAAGGGCTATGCTGGGTGTCTCTCTGCGTGATCAAATCAGAAATGAGGAGATCCGCAGAAGGACTAAAGTAACCGACATAGCCCAAAGAATTGCATCTTTGAAGTGGCAATGAGCAGGACACATTGTGCGAAGAACAGATGGCCGATGGGGCCGAAAAGTTCTGGAGTGGCGGCCACGAACCGGTAAGCGCAACGTTGGCAGACCCCCCACGAGATGGACCGACGATCTGGTCAAGATCGCGGAAGGTCACTGGATGCAGATGGCGCAGGACCGGTCGATGTGGCGAGGTTTGGGGGAGGCCTATGTCCAGCAGTGGACGTCTATAGGCTGATGATGATGATGATGTAAATAGTATGTATTGAGTTTGTTTTCTTACTGTTCGATAACAATTGAAGAGTTAGTCTCCGATTGATATCTTTCTGTTTCAGATTTTTTTTCACATTTTCAATACGTTTACTCACATATTTGTATACATCCAGTCGGTGATTGAAGTAGCCAAGATGTTTTATCCATATGAAAATTTTGTAAGTAACTACTTAATTTACTATATTTAGACGTAGACATTTCTTTATTTGTGATAGAAACAGTGGCACAAACAATATAAAAAAAAAAAAAAAATACAATATAAAGGTTTCCATCACAAACCAGTCGAGTCTCAGCTTAATGCTGGGTGTTAGCTGGAGATAACCCACTGACACACCGAGCGCTGGTTTTCAGCCTCAACTAATATATAATGGGTACAAAGGCAATGCCCCTCTAATTCAACCAAGTTGAGGAAAGAAAACGAGAAATCGTAGCATATTTTACTGATATTTCAAATTTTACGCTTCCTGTAGCTTTGAACTTCATTGACGTAGAAAATTCAAATCTAAGGGGTAAGAGTAAAACTTCTTACCGAATTTAGTTATACTTTGAGGTAGAAAATTGTATTTATAATAGCTTAACGATAGCTATAGATGTCAGGATAGCCTTTGCTGTTAAGGTAATTGTGGGTACATTGGACCAAAGGGAGATCTCCGACCGGGCGAGGTAGTGTATGCCCGGTCAGGCCCACTGTAGTAGATTTCAGATTTCAGATGTCGTAGATTTCTGTAAATGTCGTAACCGCGATTCAGGATCTCGCGCGTTATTATTGGTCGCCACAGTAATGATATCTTTTCTTAGGATGATTTATTTTCTCTATTTTTAAGTTAATGATGGTGTGGGTGATGCAACAGATTTGAAATTTTTATTATGCTACTTTAAAAACTTTTTTTCAGCTTAGAGCATTCACAGTATTAGCAGTAGTCATCGGGTGGCTTATCAAAAATATAGCTCTTCAGAGCCTGATTGGGGTTTCCTGTCAACATTTTTACTCCGCGACCAGAAACACCCAATCCGCTTGTTCGCTTCTAGTCAAGTCCGTTGTATCAGGTAAGTTTTAAAAAAAAAAACGTTTTTCTGTAGTCGTACAATCAGGTATATGTTAGTGAAAACTCTATGAAAATCAGTCCAACCGTTTCAGACATATTTTTATTTATTTGTTATTTATTTTTTATTTATTTAATCCTAATACTAATCCTTTAGTATCCATAAGCCTTTACACCTTCAGCTCTGACGTCTAAAAATATACAGGGTGGATCTGTAATTTTGGACAATCTGCCGTGGGGTGAATGACCTGATGAAATAAAACTTAGAAACACTTTTATTTTAGGAATTGAATAACAAAATTTTTCATCATAGTATGGAAGTCCGCAACAATAGTCGTACGTTTTTCATACAATGTCAGAAAAAAAAGTTTAACCGATTTAAAAAATAAAAATGGTGCTAAGTTGTATTTCGACAGGCCATTCACCCCACGTCAGATTGTCCAAAGTAACAGATCCACCCTGTATAACTACTTATACTTTCTTACAGATGAACAGAAGTCCTTCATAAAAACCGTACAGCGGTTGAACAAGGCAGTCCTCTACAAACTGAATGTGTATGGTATCTTCGAAGTTGATGCGACGCTACCACTGCGACTTACGGAAGTTATTGCCACATACACTGTTGTATTTCTGCAGTTTGCCTTTCTATAAATAAAATACAATTATCAGTATTGCTCTTATTTAATCCTGAGTTCCTTTGTTCTGCCATACTTTAAATTACCTGTACTGTACTGTAACAACCTATTACTGCCCACTGCTGGGCTCAGGTCTCCTCCGAAGAGGGGTTAGGCATAGTCCACCACGCTTGCCTAATGCGGATTGGGGACTTCACATATCTTCAAAGGATTTTTAGAAGCCTTTTCCGATATACAGGTTTCCTCACGATGTTTTCCTTCACCGTTTTTAGCCAGTGGTGTTGTGAAAAATTGCACATAAATCTTTTTCATATTAAGATTTAGAGGTACAAGCCAGCCGGTTTTGAACCCGCGACCTCCCGTGCGGAAGGCAAACGCTTCAACCACTCGGCCACCACTACTAACGTTTAAATTACCAAATAAATTAAATAGCTAAATAAACTAATGATCCGCAGATCTTGAACCTACTACGCCGGCTTAGGGATTTAAAGTCAGTCTTTATAACATTCAGTCATATAATAGATTTGTTAACTTCTCTCGGTATTGTGCCAGGAACCATGCATGGACTTGTGAGCTACGCATTTGATTCTACAATATCGATCGGTACCTTGGACGTCCGAATGGGCATCGACTGAAACCTATTTTAGTACTGCAATCATCACTCAACCATTCCATATAGAGAAGCTAGCAAAGTCTGTGAGCTCTCATCTCTCTCATTATATAGGGTGGGCCAATCTAACGTTTGCATTTTGAACTACTGTTTATTTAGAGAATGACAGCTCAAATGTCATTCAATTTGTGTTCATAATTTAGTTAAAGGTTTGACATTTACGAAATGGGACGTTTTCGGTTCGCCCAATGGGCAGAAGATCGTTAGGCCGAAGATGAGCATTTTTACCGAAAAATCGTCTTTTCAGATGATGCCCATTTTCACCTCGGAGGCTATGTCAATAAGCAAAATTGTCGCATCTGGGGGTCGGAAAATCCACACGTCACCATTGAGAAGCCAATGCACCCACAAAGAGTTACGAGGTTTGGTGTGGGTTTTGGTCTGGCGGCATCATTCGAAAATGAGCAAGGAGCCGCCGTTACGTTCAATGGCGAGCGTTACCGTGCCATGCTCAACGAATTTTTGTTTCCAAAAGTTGAAGAGTATGACATGGACTACGTTTGGTTTCAACAGGATGGCGCAACATGCCACACAGCCAACATGACAGTCGAACTTTTGGAAAATGCAAACTTTATATGGCCCACCCATTACTAGGAGTAATATACCGGGAAGGTAGATCGGATACTGATCTGATCTATTGATTTAATAAACGTAGCTAGTGCTATTTATATCCTGGCATACATTTTGTGCAAAAATAACATGTCCTATTCTAATTTCAGTAGATACAAATTTAAAACTCATAAATTCTAATATAATCCGCTTCATTCTGTCTTCAAAGCAACACAAGTGCACTCGTTCACTCATACGCTAAACTTTACTCAAATTGCCTTTTTAATATTCCGCTAAACCGATCCGGAAGCTTCAATATTAAAAGCACAAAGAAACCTTCGTACAGGAGCTTATTTAAAATCAATTTCATGAGAACAAGCGTTGACATTGCTTAAATTAAATAATAAATCAGCTGCTGGCGACATCTGGCGGCGAGACGTGATTAAAATCATTTTAATCTTTCGTTACGAGAAAAACAAAATCATAAATCAAGTTAAGATAAAGAGTTTTGCGTCGATATAGAGGAATAAGTAGAAATACCTAATCACAATTCATATTTGTTAATGTTTAAATGGCTACGATTGAAAATGTCTTTCTGTCACTTATTTTTCTTCATGTGAAGTGGCAATAGTATGCAGGCGATTCATCAACTGCTTCCTCTGAAATATACAAAAGAAAAAATAAAATACATTCTCTTATAAACAATAATTAATAAAATAAAGTGGACGCAATCAGGAACCATGCATGGACTTGTGAGCTACGCATTTGATTCTACAATATCGATCGGTACCTTGGACGTCCGAATGGGCATCGACTGAAACCTATTTTAGTACTGCAATCATCACTCAACCATTCCATATAGAGAAGCTAGCAAAGTCTGTGAGCTCTCATCTCTCTCATTATATAGGGTGGGCCAATCTAACGTTTGCATTTTGAACTACTGTTTATTTAGAGAATGACAGCTCAAATGTCATTCAATTTGTGTTCATAATTTAGTTAAAGGTTTGACATTTACGAAATGGGACGTTTTCGGTTCGCCCAATGGGCAGAAGATCGTTAGGCCGAAGATGAGCATTTTTACCGAAAAATCGTCTTTTCAGATGATGCCCATTTTCACCTCGGAGGCTATGTCAATAAGCAAAATTGTCGCATCTGGGGGTCGGAAAATCCACACGTCACCATTGAGAAGCCAATGCACCCACAAAGAGTTACGAGGTTTGGTGTGGGTTTTGGTCTGGCGGCATCATTCGAAAATGAGCAAGGAGCCGCCGTTACGTTCAATGGCGAGCGTTACCGTGCCATGCTCAACGAATTTTTGTTTCCAAAAGTTGAAGAGTATGACATGGACTACGTTTGGTTTCAACAGGATGGCGCAACATGCCACACAGCCAACATGACAGTCGAACTTTTGGAAAATGCAAACTTTATATGGCCCACCCATTACTAGGAGTAATATACCGGGAAGGTAGATCGGATACTGATCTGATCTATTGATTTAATAAACGTAGCTAGTGCTATTTATATCCTGGCATACATTTTGTGCAAAAATAACATGTCCTATTCTAATTTCAGTAGATACAAATTTAAAACTCATAAATTCTAATATAATCCGCTTCATTCTGTCTTCAAAGCAACACAAGTGCACTCGTTCACTCATACGCTAAACTTTACTCAAATTGCCTTTTTAATATTCCGCTAAACCGATCCGGAAGCTTCAATATTAAAAGCACAAAGAAACCTTCGTACAGGAGCTTATTTAAAATCAATTTCATGAGAACAAGCGTTGACATTGCTTAAATTAAATAATAAATCAGCTGCTGGCGACATCTGGCGGCGAGACGTGATTAAAATCATTTTAATCTTTCGTTACGAGAAAAACAAAATCATAAATCAAGTTAAGATAAAGAGTTTTGCGTCGATATAGAGGAATAAGTAGAAATACCTAATCACAATTCATATTTGTTAATGTTTAAATGGCTACGATTGAAAATGTCTTTCTGTCACTTATTTTTCTTCATGTGAAGTGGCAATAGTATGCAGGCGATTCATCAACTGCTTCCTCTGAAATATACAAAAGAAAAAATAAAATACATTCTCTTATAAACAATAATTAATAAAATAAAGTGGACGCAATCAGAACTAGATGCCCTGGATAGAAAAGTTCGGCGACTGCTGACGGCATACAGGATACACCACCCACGCTCATCTGTTATGAGGTTGTATACTCCACGGAAGTGTGGGGGTCGTGGCATGTTAAATGTCAAGGACCTACACAACCGAGAGGTAAACAACCTTCGGGAATATTTCCTTAAGGTAAGCGTGGGTATGTACCGTGATGTAGCAGCAGTTGATAAGGGACTCACTCCGCTGTCCTTAGCGAACGAGAATTGGCGGACGCTAAAGGTAATGAGTGTGGCGGATCGCACGGACGTATGGAAGAGCAAGGAACTACACGGACGGTTCTACCGGGCCCTTACGAGCCCCGATATTGATCAGTTAGCCTCCGTATCTTGGCTACGATACAGTTACCTCTTCGGAGAGACTGAAGGTTTTGTCTTTGCAATTATGAACGAAGTTATCATGACGAACAACTACCGTAAATATATTCTAAAGGATGGGACGGTCGACATTTGTCGGGCATGTCACCGTCCGGGAGAGTCTATTAGACATATCGTTTCCGGTTGTTCTCGTCTTGCTAACGGCGAGTACTTGCACAGGCATAACCAGGTAGCTAAGATTATCCACCAACAACTTGCTCTGAAATACGACTTTGTTGAAACCGCTATGCTTCAACAAGCGTGCTATGCATACGTCATGGGTAATGAAATGCATGCAGTCGAACCACGGCTTCTTCTGAACGATTCAAAAGGAAAAATTAAATATACTGCTTTAATGAATAAAAACTTGAGAGGTGTCAAGGGACACCCGGACGGAACAAAGTTCCTTTCGATTAATTAGTGAGGGAATTGTAATAAAATTTTATTTTTTAAGTTATAATATTTAGTTAATTTAAAACGACTGTCTCTCTCTTTCTATAAGAGATTATTATTTAAACTTAAACAAAATATTTTGATCACAGCGCCATCTAGCATTAATCATATAAAACAAAATAAGGAATTGTTATAAAAGATTTTAATACCAGCGCCATCTGGCGATAATCATCTAAAACAAAAAAAGTGTCGTGACAACTTTTTCATAAGAATTTCCGTCTAGCCCCCTTTCGATAACGCGCGATAAGAAACTTCGTTCCAATAAAAGATGATAATTTACGTAATATTATAAAAAGGTTAAAGTTAAATACAACAATTATGTTTAATATCTCTGAATGCTATGATTAAACACTAGTTTAGCGACAATGACAATGCAAGATTTCTTCAAATTAGATAGACAATTCACACTGTACTGAATAATTAATGAATCAATAGAAAAAATATATTATATATATATTTTTGTTTTATACTAATTGAGCACCTACCATAGTTTTCTCTATACCACCTTTGGTTGACTGGTAGAGAATGTTTAAGGCATTAAGTCCTCCATTGTACCATTTACATATGTGCATAAAGTTCAATAAATAAATAAATAAAAATGAATACTTTTTTTTGATTTAGTAATTACTCAAAACCCAGTGTCATTAGAAGCTTCTTCATTTCATTCCAATTACCACTCGAATTGGAAAAATAATAATTTATAAGAGCAGACATAAAACTTAATTAAAGTAATGGTTAGACGGCTACTTATTCGACAGTTTATAAAAATGGCGTCGAAAGTGAAGCCGCTCCAACACAGTGAAGTGCTTTTAAATAATAAAGTCGATGACGACATAGAAAACATGTTGAAACCACTAAACGTATTGCAATTAATATATTTATTCCCCAAATATAGAATTAAAGATGGTTTCATTACACCAAATAACTTCATCCGCAGTACCTGGTCTATTGCAGGAGTTATAATTTTATCGTCAGCTGGTATTTCTCGCAGTTTAACTTTGGACAGCGACGCGCCCGACCAATCTAGTAAAACGTTAGCGACGAGTAATTATTTTGATGCCATACTTTTCTGTTTTGGGTTTATTATCAATGCCTACGTTAGTATCGCATGCTCCGATGTGAATGTGCTTCTATATTTAAAGCTACAAACCATCAAACTCTTTATACCGAGCAAGAAAATTATGAAGAAAGTGAAGTATTACAGTATAGCAATGATAATTTTGTTGGTCACTATGACGAGCACGATGTATATTTATTTCTACTGGACTTTTGATTATTGTAACATTTTCGACGTAGCAATAGAATTAGCTATTCTGTCGTTTGATTTGAACCTGGTATATGCAAGTACAGTGATGAAGTTTATAGGAGATACAACAGATACTATGAATAAGGACATTTTACAGCCACACATTGATGCTAGTCGATTGAGAATTGAGTCCAAAACTGATTGGAATGGAATTACACGAACGTATATTAATATTTTAGAAGCATATGAATATTTTCAAACTGCCTTCCGAATGCTGGTACGATTATTTTTTAGTTGTACGAGTATCCATAGAGATTCGTTATTACTCTCAGCCACAAAATGCCTATTGCTGGATATAGAATGTTTTATATAATTGCACAATAAATAATAAAATGATAGGAAATTCAAAACTGTAAAAACACTCGCCTAAGTCAATTATCACTTTGCTCTAAATAATATCATCCTATCGTCTTCGGGGAATGGAATATAAAAAAAAAACTTGAGAGGTGTCAAGGGACACCCGGATGGAACGAAGTTCCTTTCGATTAATTTGTGAGGGAATTGTAATAAAATTTTATTTTTTTAAGTTATAATAATTAGTTAGATTAAAACGTTTGTCTCTCTCTCTTCTATAAGAGAGGGATTTTGATCACAGCGCCATCTAGCATTAATCATATAAAACAAAATAAGGAATTGTTTTAAAAGATTTTAATCACAGCGCCATCTAGCGATAATCATCTAAAACAAAAAAAGTGTCGTGCCAAGTTTTTCATAAGAATTTCCGTCTAGTCCTTTCGATAACGCGCGATAAGGAACTTCGTTCCAATATATGAAGATAAATTAAACTGTATTATAAAAATAAACGCTGTTTACTAAATGCATTTATATGGATATAATAAATTAATACAAGAACTTATTTGTTTCAGATATTCTATCACGCTTTGGACACGTTTATTCACATATTTGTCTTTATTCAATCAGTAATTGAACTGTCCGAAACATCTGGCACTAGTGAAAGTCATGTAAGTATAATGTTAGGTAATATTTACTGTCTTTTCTATAGTCTGTATTTTGAGTGTAATTAGAGCGTAAAGATGATACCAACTTGAGACCACAAAAATGAATAAAATACAATATTTAAATCTCAGTTCGTTTAGCAACTGGCCCTTTCAAATTTGATGTCGCTTTGTTCTTTGACTACATTAACACTTTCGAAAATACGTACGGACATGTAAAAGATGTAAATTCTAAGTTGTCAGTTAGTCAGTGTTAAGAGATTATTTTTTACAAAGACATTTTTATTTACAAAGTTAGTTATATATGACGGGGTGATAACAAGGGAAACCAACCTATTCACCGTGCGGGTAGTTGGAAGTGGAGACTTGCTATAAATACAGGCGTTGGCCGCTGTTATTATTCATTCGCATCTGAGTTGTCGAGGCGAACGGACCTATTGATGTAAAAGTAATAAACTAACAAAACTCGTTATTTTGAATTTTTTATTCAAAAGTGTTGATGTTCAAGTGGACATTGTGACGTCATTTCTGACAAAACCAAATGAAGATAGACTACTTACAACGTCATCACACCTCAACACACTATTTACGCCGTTAATTACAACAATTTGAAGTCGATGACTCCGAAGACAAATCGAAATAGAAATCCAAAAGCACACGTACTGTAACAACCCATTACTGCCCACTACTGGGCTTAGTTTTCCTCCGAAGAGGGGTTAGGCATAGTCCACCACGCTTGCCCAATGCGGATTGAGGACTGCACATATCTTGGAAGAATTTTTTTAGCATCCTTTTCCGACATGCAGGTTTCCTCACGATGTTTTCCTTCACCGTTTTTAGTCAGTGGTGTTGTGAATAATTGCACAAAATCTTTTTTCACACTATGATTTAGAGTACCACATGATTTTACACCATATTTTAAAATGTTCATTTCATCCAATGTTTATTTTCAGCAAGTAGCGATGGCGTTGGTAGTGGCCCTATTCGTGTGGTTTGCCAAAAACATTCTGGTACACTGTCTCATAGGGATATCGTGTCAGAACTTCTACGCAGCGACTACCAGTACGCAATCTATTTGTTCGATTATGGCTAGATCTGTCGCAAGCGGTGAGTTTTAATTTTCTTTATTATTTTTTACATCATAAAACTCTACCTATGTAAGGTGGGGGCGGCGCGACGGGAAAGAGTGCCTTGCAGTAACGCGTCGCGCCGTCCCTCATAACTCCGTGCTGGGTTCTGGCCTCAGTCGGGGTTCGGACGCTGAGTGTGAGCGGTTGGAGGTTTTAGTGCGGTTCAACTCCCACATACTCCGCGGGCGGGGATCCGGTGATTTCCTCCAACTAAGAAAAAAAAAAACCTATGTAAGGTACTACATATATTTAATCTTTTGGGACGAAGTTTCTTATCACGCGTTATCGAAAGGGGGCTAGACGGAAAAAAATCTTACGAAAAGTTGTCACGACACTTTTTTTTGTTTTAGATGATTATCGCTAGATGGCGCTGTGATCAAAATCTTTTAAAACATGTTCCTTATCGCGCGTTACGTTAGGAAAAAAAATATAAGATATCTTTTAATCGAAAGGAACTTTGTTCTATTCTGGTGTCCCATGACCTCTCAAGTTTTTTATTCTTCAAGGTATATCTAATTTGGGCCACCTTTTAAGTGGTTATCTCTCATCGGCTTCTGGACGTCCCTTACCTATTTATCTACAAGACATTGCTTTATACTTATAATAAGATACAATATTTGAAATGATTTAATTGTCGATTTAGAAGGAAAATTTTGAAAAAAAATGACTACTTTCTTCATAAAGGGTATTCGCTACTTTACCAACCATTTAGATATATGTTATGTTTATAATTAAGTTTTCTTTCACAGAAGACCAGAAGTTATTTTTGAAGACAGTACAGCGTTTCAACAACGCAGTTCTCCACAAACTGAATGTGTATGGTATCTTCGAAGTAGATGCAACACTACCACTGCGGCTAATGCAAGTCATTGCCACATACACAGTGGTATTTCTACAGTTTGCATTTCAATAAATTATAATGGAGTGTATCATGTAGTTTAATTTGAACCAAAAAAATATTTTGGCCTATATTCCTTAAAATTTTTGTCCACTACTCACTCCTACTACTGTAACTCTTGTGTAGATGGGATCCACAGCGGCGACGAATGAAGCCCAGGAAACGAAATCTAACTTACCTTGTCTGCAACGAATTTAATCAGAAGATGATAGAGAGAGTAGAAAACGTGAATCCCGAATTCCACTTTTCGCAAAGCAGGAGACAGTTTAATAAATATATAATAATTATTCCGCAAAAGATTTATTACCTGAAATATCAAAAATCGTCTGTCTACGAGGCAATAAAAATAAAAATATCCTATGTATGTGGGATCCACAGTGACGACCATCGTATTAACTCTGAGTCAATGTTCAATGCGTTCCGACTTCCATAACCATCCTCTAATTCTCTCTTACTTCTTCCTTTCTTTAGCTCAACCTTATCCCATTCAGATGGAGTCGAAACAATTAGTTTTTTCTCTCTCATTCCTATTGTGGCGTAAGTTTTCTGTTACAACAATTTTCTCTTACTAAAATCTTTTCAGTAATGTTTTCACCATATATTTTAAAAGTAGAGTCTCGTATTAGCACGACATAACAAAGTTGCAGCGATCTCCTTTCAGCAAACAGTGTTTGTTGTGCGATAGTTGCACGACTAATTTGCATTGAAAGCGAGGAATCTTTCTACTTACTGCGCGGTGCTTATTCTATAACGAAATTGCTATTATATTCTAGGAAATAGAGGTGGAATTTGTAAAGATACCGTCCATATCGATCATATTCATCGTCATATTGAAAAGTAGAATTATCACTGATTTTTAACCGATTTTCAAAAATGAGGAGATATTGGAAGGGGAATCTACGACCCAAGCCCTCAGTGGTCAGAGCTCAAGAGTGAGAAACTTTTTCACAATACGCGCCGTGTCAAGAACGACCGCCTTCTGAATCAGGCCCTTCACCCAGCCGGGGAGCGAAGGCTTCTCAAGGTGACGGTCGAAGCTTTTCGCTATTAGACCGTGCACAGATAAAGACTGAGAACACGCCACATATCGGTCACCTCGAGGGCTATCTAATACCTAATATATATTATAAAGGCGAAAGTTTGTATGTATGGATGTATGGATGCATGGATGTTTGTTACTCTTACACGTAAAAACTACTGAATGGATTTGAATGAAACTTTACCACAATATAGCTTATACATCAGAATAACACATAGGCTACAATTTTTGAACCCCTTTGTAACGCAGACGAAGTTGCGAGGGTCATCTAGTTATTATAATAAAGGAAAACGATTGCAATTGCGATCAAGTTTAGTAATAACACCGACTTCTTTTACTTTGAGTTAAACATAACAGCGTGAAGAAAGGAAATGTTTTCTGTTTCAACGGAGCATATATTTTCCAATACTTATTATTTGTTTCTAAGTAAATATACAGTATTTTTAAATAAGGATACTTATTATTTTACATAGTTAATATTTTAATTAAAGTACACTTCTTTAAAGCTTTAAAGATCCTGGATATCTAGCAGTACAGTGCTAGCTAAGACAAGTAACACGAGCCCAAACAAGACGGGTCTATCTTGTTTAGCACAAGTTCCTATGGCCACCTTCCGAATCCATCATTAGATCAGCGCCATCTTGTCATATTATTATGTTGCATTGTCACGCGATATATTATGAATATACATCTTACTTACTTTTATTGAATTTTAGTGCTTTTTTTATCTGTAATGGGTATACATATATAATATAATTTCTAATTATTTTGTGATATGTTAAGAATGATTGTTAAATATGTCATACTGTTGATGTTTCTTAAATAAATAAATATACGTCTGCGTCCAAAATGTCAGATCAATCAGACAACGGGAAGTTTGTCAAATTTGACTCGCAAGATTCCACCCGAACTTACATTAGTACATAGTTACATCCAGTGCAAGTTAATAAAAAGCTTGTAAATAAAATAAAATGAGATACCTCTTCGTTTTAAAGTCGATTATCATAACACTATAAACACGAAAAGCCTTTTTTTCTTTTATTTTGATCGCGAACGTTGAACGTAGTTCGGAACTTCGTTATTTCAGACAGGTAGAAGTTAAATTGGCTAACTCGTAGCTATCAAAGTTTGAGCGGTAACCGTCTGCTCCAATGTTTACTGGGCATCGTAACGTATTTACTGGTATTAAAATAACAACAGTTACTGTTAATTGTGTTGTTTTAACACATATTAGATACAAGTTTTACACATAATAGATACAAAGGACTCAAAGATATAAACTAATAACATAAAAAAACGTAGAACATACAATTTTCTTATTTAACAACATAGGTATGAACTTCTTTAACCAAGGATGGTTAAAGAAGCCATCGAGATTTCAAGACATAGCACTTTTGACAGGGGTGACGGTTTCAGATTATCGAGTATGTGGAATCCAGTGCTAAACACAACAGTCACTAAGGGTTCATGCTCAGAGAGTCTTGTAGATACAGTGAGCGTGGTGGGTCGATGTGAGTTCGAGTTCCAGTGGTACTACCCAAAAGCGAACGAGAAAGAGGGTAGACAGATTTGTTTGCTCTTAAATCGATCCGCAGTATCCAGTCTTCTCGTGATCATGACGTTTGCAATAACGTTGAAATATCGAGACAACTCAATTAATTAAATATCGTGGTAAGAACCCGTTGAAAATGCATGAAAGTAACATGGTATCATTATAATAATATCATAAACATAAAACATTTTTTTTTTTATTGCCTTGTAGTCAGACGATGTTAATGGGTTGGTACAGATGAATGGGTTGGTACAGGTTCACAGGTAGTCAGACGAGCTAACGGGCCACCTGATCGTAAGCGGCTACCGTTGCTCATGGACCTCTGCAATGTCAGCGGACACTGTGGGGCCGCTACCTACGGCCTACCTTTAAAGACTTTCTTAAAACTTGTTGCAGATAGATAAGTAAAAGGGGCCCGAAGACAATGGAACTTTTGGTAAAGCTTGTAAAAGCTTTATATTAACTTGCACTTGATGTAACTATGCAACAATGTAAGTTCGGATGGAATCTTGCACGCTAAATTTGACAAACTTCCTGGCTTTCGATTGGGCTAACAAGCACAAGTCACACTTGATATATATCGCGTGACAATGCAATTATATGACAAAATGGTGCTGATCTGATGATGGATTTGAAAGGTGGTGATAGGAACTCCTGTACTAAAGAAGATAAGATAAATAAGATAAGACCTGTTGTGTTTCTGCCCATTTTACTTGTATATACATGATATTCAGCATCTTAACAGCTTGTATTTAAACTTTTCTTTAAAGCAAATCCAATTTATAAAATTCTCGTGTCACAGTTTAACACCGATTTTGATATTTTTTTTTGTACTTATCCGGTATCTATGAGAATTGGCCAACATCTATTTTTCATCCCCCTAAATGTAGGGGTAGTCCACCCCAACATTTTTTTTACGAAGTTGCGCGTTCAGCTAGTTTTTGTAAAATATTATTTTCAGCAACAAACAATGTGCAGCAATATTTACTAAAATTACTTTTTTAATTTCTTTCTGAACAGGATATTTCTAAATTACACCCTGTATAAGCCTTGAAAACCATGCAAAACATCCTCGAAGAAACTCAAGTGTGTCTCAAACATATTCTTAGAACGGGAAGGGTGTTCTGGCCATTTTTCAATACAAGTCCGCGATGTATTAATGGGAAAAGTTTCCATTTTCCAAGAAAGCGGATGAAGATGAAGTTCATTATTAAATACTTTTTATATTTCGTGAATATTCCAATACTTAATTTCATAAAGTTTTTGTCAAAATCAAAACATTCATTTCAAAATAGATGTGAGATACATTACTTACACTATTACTAAACGGGTTCTTACCACGATTATTTTTAATTGAGCGGTCCCGATATTTCAGCACTGTTTCAAGCGCCATGATCACGGGAAAACTGAGGAACTGCGTCATTTAAGAGCAGACAAATCTGTCTACCCTCTTTTTCGTTCGTTTGCCGGTACCACTGGAACTCGAACTCACATTTCGACATACCACACTGACAGTATCGACTGCCGTTTTGCACTGACAGTTTTGGCTTTATTTTTGTCTAACACTGGATTCCACATACAGGATAGTTTGAAGCCGTCACCCCGATTAAAAGTGCTATTCCTCGAAATTTCAATAGCTTCCTTAACCAGTCTTGATATTTAATGTAGTGTAAGTAATGTAAATAACCGCGAGTGTTTAAAGAAATTTAGATGTGCGATACATTTTGAACGTAAAGCTACTAAAACCAGTTCACAAAAGTTACGCTTTCGTCCTGAGAAGAACCGGCGCAAGTGTCTTTATTTCCTCTGTTTTATTTTTAAAATATTGTTCGTCTCATATTTGATATTTAAATTTGATTTTATGTAGGTAGTTCTTGACGATGTACTGGTTTTTCTTAGTACTGTTTATTTTTTCAAATGATCTCTCCCCGAAGAAAGTAATTGGAACGAAGTTCCTTATCGCGCGTTATCGAAAGGGGGCTAGACGGAAATTCTTATGAAAAAGTTGTCACGACACTTTTTTTGTTTTAGATGATTATCGCTAGATGGCGCTATCATTAAAATCTTTTAAAACAATTCCTTATTTTGTTTTATATGATTAATGCTAAATGGCGCTGTGATCAAACTATTTAATAAAAAAAAAAAGTTTATTACATTTCCCTCACTAATTGATCGAAAGGAACTTCGTTCCATCCGGGTGTCCCTTGACACCTCACAAGTTTTTTTAAATAATGTCTAAGAGTAGTTTAAATATTATTATTTTTTTATTGCCATGTAGGCAGACGAGCCAACGGCCCACCTGATGGGAAGTGGTTACCGTCGCTCATGAACCTCTGCAATGTCAGGGGACACTGAGGGGTCGCTACCTACGACCTAACTTTAAAATTCTTATTAACCTAATTTTAATTCTATCGAATGTTCAGAAACATTCCTTGTGAAAAATGACAATAGTCCTGACACAATGTTCTTAAACAACACTGAGTTCGAAATACTCAGGTACCGTGAAATGAAAAAGATTAGAGACTTCCCATCGAACATCAAAAAAACCCTTTACCCTAACATCAAAGGTTCAAGTTGATTGTTACACGAAATTCTCCCAAAAATAATAATATTCACTTGAAACTGGGTCAGGTTTCTGTTAAGTCATGATTAGCCGATCGGGAGGTTATTTCAATAGATTAGCGAAAAAAGGGCATTGAAAAACCCAAAGTAGGGTGACAAGAAACGCGTGCAAGAACGGAACGCACATAAATGTATCAAAAATAAGTTCTTTATTTCAGTAGGCAGTTTTTACCAAATTTTTCGGGTGATTTATTACACCTTGGGGAACATTGGACGTTTTAGTACGGATCTCTATTTTATTGAAAATATATCACATAACCTTCCTCGATAAATGGACTATCCAACGGTGGAAGAATTTTTGAAATCGGACCAGTAGTTCCTGAGATTAGCGCGTTCAAACAAACAAATCTTCATCACTTACACTATTACTAAACGGGTTCTTACCACGATTATTTTTAAAGTCAGATTAACGGCAACTAGCAAAAAGTGTGTGAGTATGTTTGTTTTTGTGTGTATGTCTGTGTGTGTGTGTAATTTTCTCACCGGTGAAATAAAGTTTATGAAAATTTCAATATCATTTAGAAGGATAAAGCTTAATAAATACAATATTATTACTACAATCATCCGAGAGTAAGATATACAGAAAAATAGAAATCAGTGTAAAGAACTCAAAAATACACATTCAAGCCACACTGTTAAGTTACACTGTTCACCTAATACCTAACCTAACAATTTTCAAATTAGAGTCTATTTGAGAAATAATTTAAATTTAGCAACATGGTCACCCAAACCAAGATGGCGTTGTTCATTACGGCCCTTTGAAGAATCCTAACAAAACGTTTTTTTACTAATGATTTTATTGCGTGTTACTGTAAAGTATCTATTGTTTGTTTTCGCACCTAAACATGAGAAATTTTGACTGAATTTAATCTGCGGTTTTGTTTGCTCTGTACAAGCTTTATTTATTTATTTACTAGCTTTTGCCCGCAACTTCGTTCGCGTGGACTTCAGGTTCGTCCCGTCTAGTTGAAGTTCATTCATTGCTAAAATTATTATCGAAAATTGTAGCCTATGTGTTATTCTGATGTATAAGCTATATTGTGGTAAAGTTTAATTCAAATCCATTCAGTAGTTTTTATGTGAAAGAGTAACAAACATCCATACATCCATACTTACAAACTTTCGCCTTTATAATAGTATTATGATTTAAGAGTTCTCTACAAAGAATACACTAAATTCACACATTGATTATATAAGCAATAATAAAAAGGAACATGTGTATCTTTACTTACAGAAAACTACTGCATGCGATTATAAAAGTAAAATTTAAAGTACAATGTTCTGAATGAAATCAAAGTTAGAAATTTAGGGTGTCTCTAAATAGTGGAAAAGAGTATCCCTTTATAAATTACTTGAGTATCTAATTAGTAGATACCATTGAATTAAAATGAACAACTGACTCTAGTTATCATTATTTATTGTCACTCTTTACAGTATACAATAATGAATATGATTACAATAATGTGGACGCGAGTGTACGCTATGCTCTTAACGGAACGACTGGGGAGTCACGCTACGCACTGCACTTATATATTACTGCTTGCATCAAAAGTGCAAGCATGCAATCGCATCCCACTATCGCATCGCAATATTAATTTATAACATCAAATCCCACGTTATTAGGTACGTTATAATTTAAAATAAAATAGTATTAAAAATAAAGAAATAACAATTTATCAAGAATTACAATTTAAGACATGCAAGAACTTTTAGTCATTAAAAAGTTTGTTAAATTAAAAACACTAAAACGTTATATAATATAACATTAAAATTGAACATAATTAATAGAATAGCAGTGTAATCCATATTATCACTAAAACATTCCATGTTTTCTTTCCTTATATTACTTGCGCTGTGTTACTATGCACCTATTTAAGTTCGAGGGCGGCGCGACGGGAAAGAGTGCCGTAGGCGTAACGCGTCGCGCCGTCCCTCATAACCCCGTGCTGGGTTCTGGCCTCAGCCGGGGTTCGGACGCCGAGTGTGAGCGGTTGGAGGTTTTAGTGCGGTTCAACTCCCACATACCCCGGATCCGGTGATTTCCTCCAACTAAAAAAAAAAAAAGTTCGGATGGAATCTTGCGAGTTAAATTTGACAAACTTCCCTAATGATATATCATAAACCAAATTTACAAAGAAAGATTCGGCCATTTATTGAAAAGAAAACGCCCCTCTTCGCTAAAAATAAACCAAAACAATAAAGTTAAAACACGAGTAGCAAATCCGCCATTGAATATGCAAAACGGGCAGAGACAATGCGGTCGTATTTCTTTTTTCATTAAACACACATTGGCACTGGGTATATCGTAAACAGCCACAGCTGAAATATTCACAGTTTTCGCCCGAACGAATCAATCCCGGCGAGATTCAGATTATATGGGGGACTGTCTGAGGTAATTGGGAAAATCTTTTGAAATAAAATTACCTTATGAATCGAGTGAGAAAAGGATATGTTGGATTTGACTTCGCGTGGGTGGTAATGGAAAAATGTATTGCCTTTGTGACGTCATTATCATATAACTGGGATCGGCAACCAAATTGGTTTGTTTACTTTTGCTAGGTCTGTGGCAGGAGCCAAAATTGAGCACAGTTCTAAAACTTGTCTTGTTTACATTTTTTAATCGTCTCATATTATACGGAGATGATATATTTTCGCTGAAAATGCAATACAGCGTCGTTTAGTAATAAATATTTACAAAAATATAAGATCTAATTAAAATTATTGGAAAAAAGCCTCGAAGAACGAAGTCCCCAGTTTCGCCTTCTAGCGAATAGTGACGTTCCCAGTTAAGTGGTTAATGTAAATGGTAATAGTAATTCGTTTGCAATATCCCTTAATATACTTATTTTGTAACTGCCAAAAGAGTATCTACTTCTTATATCAGCTTCCTTTCTGTAAACTAATGTTAATAAAATTATTATAATCTGTGTCGTCAGAAAATGATCTTGGAAAAGTTCATTACTTCAGTTTAGTATTCGTAAAACGAACAATACCTCTTTTTTTTAAATTTTTAAACGGTCACTGTCCCTTTGAATTTAAAATGTATTTTCAAACAAACATGAACATAAAATTTGTGAATAAATAAAAGCGTGCAAAGATGCCCTGCAGCAGATTTCGATGTTTTGTCAAATAAATATTTATCTGTCATACGTTTAGGCTGTTGCCTTTTCAAACAAAAACAAAAGCATTATTGTAGGGTTACAAAAATCTATCTATACTAATATTAAGGGGTGGGCCATATAAAGTTTGCATTTTCCAAAAGTTCGACTGTCATGTTGGCTGTGTGGCATGTTGCATCCTGTTAAAACCAAATGTCGTCCATGTCATACTCTTCAACTTTTGGAAACAAAAATTCGTTGAGCATGGCACGGTAACGCTCGCCATTGACCGTAACGGCGGCTCCTTGCTCATTTTCGAATGATGCCGCCGGACCAAAACCCACACCAAACCGTAACTCTTTGTGGGTGCATTGGCTTCTCAATGGTGACGTGTGGATTTTCCGACCCCTAGATGCGACAATTTTGCTTATTGACATAGCCTCCGAAGTGAAAATGGGCTTCATCTGAAAAGACGATTTTTCGGTAAAAATGCTCATCTTCGGCCAAACGATCTTCTGCCCATTGGGCGAACCGAAAACGTCCCATTTCGTAAATGTCAAACCTTTAACTAAATTATGAATACAAATTGAATGACATTTGAGCTGTCATTCTCTAAATAAACAGTAGTTCAAAATGCAAACGTTAGATTGCCCACCCTACGACGAAAACTTTGTTTGGTTGTAATGAATAGGCTCAAAAACATCAGAGTTATTTTAAAAATTCTTTCACCCTTCGAAAGTTACATTATCCACGAGCAACATAGGCTAGATTTTATTTTGGAAAAATATTGATACGTACCCAAACACTCTCTTACATCGCGTGCGCTGCGAAAACTATTTATTCTAATACAAAATTATGTACTACGGGTTTATAGGTCTTATTAAAACCTATGTGCTGCCTGAATCCCTTTTTGTCGGTAGCTGTGTAGGTAGAATCCACAGCGTCGATCACCGAAATGACTCTGAGAAGTGAAGCCCAGGAACCCGAGGGAAAGATAACTTGTCTCAGACTCTGCAACGAAACTAATCTCAAGATAGGACACATTAGTTCCTATTTCCTTCTCGTAAAGCGTGAGACAAATAAAATTTAGCGTTCGATTCTATAGGGTGGGCAATCTAACGTTTGCATTTTGAACTACTATTTAGAGAATGACAGCTCAAATGTCATTCAATTTGTGTTCATGATTTAGTTAAAGGTTTTACATTTACGAAATGGGACGGACGGGACGCAGAAGATCGTTTGGCCGAAGATGAGCATTTTACTGAAAAATCGTCTTTTCAGATGAAGCCCATTTTCACCTCGGAGGCTATATCAATAAGCAAAATTGTCGCATCTGGGGGTCGGAAAATCCACACGTCTCCATTGAAAAGCCAATGCACCCACAAAGAGTTACGGTTTGGTGTGGGTTTTGGTCCGGCGGCATCATTCGAAAATGAGCAAGGAGCCGCCGTTACGGTCAATGGCGAGCGTTACCGTGCCATGCTCAACGAATTTTTGTTTCCAAAAGTTGAAGAGTCTGACATGGACGACATTTGGTTTCAACAGGATGGCGCAACATGCCACACAGCCAACATGACAGTCGAACTTTTGGAAAATGCAAACTTTATATGGCCCACCCCTTACTTAATATTGTTGTCGCACGGTTCTTGTAATACACGACCGAAGACGGAATTTGTTTGGTACAGTGTATTTAGAAATATTAAATCGATGCTGAGCTATCTAGCTTAATGTGGCCCTTAATAGACGCCCAGGGATCGTTTCAGACAACCACGGATACGGTCGACCCTTTCCAAAGGATTATATTTTTAAAAGCATAAATATGCTATAGAGAATTTTCTGAATAGTCTTTTAAGTTGGGCGAAGGGTTAGTACGATATTTAGGAATTTTTAGGCGTTATTTGTAGGTAAGGTTGTGTAGTTAAAAGTTGATCAAAATTTTTAAGAAAATATATATAAGTCTTATGTTGTTTTAAAGCGTATTCGATTCAAACAAACAATAAAATCTTTTCTCTTTGTAAAATTAGTATAAATATAAATTGTATAAATATATTCAAACACTCGTGGTTTTCTATAATCTTTTCATGCATTTTGAACGTGATTTGAGTTCAAGTTCCAATGGTACTACCCAAAAGCGAACGAGAAAGAGGGTAGACAGATTTGTTTGCTCGTAAATCGACCCGCAGTATCCAGTCTTCTCGTGATCATGATGTTTGCAACAACGTTGAAATATCGAGACAAGTCAATTAATTTAATATCGTGGTAAAACTCGTTCAAAATGCATGAAAGTAGTATAAATATAGTATAAAAAAGAGTATATATATTATGTACGTATATGTTCGGGCTCGTTTTACTTCCATTAGCTAGCACTCTACTGCTATATGATATCCAGGATCTTAAAAGCTTGTATTTCAAATGTTAGTAAATAAATAGAATATATCTTCAGCTTTATAATAATACTAGCTGACCCGCGCAACTTCGTCTGCGTTACAAAGGGGTTCAAACAGTACTCGTTATGTCGTCGCGATATTATTTTCGCCGCCCGCTTTGGGTGTATTAATAAAATTGCGTTTTATACTCGTGATAACTTCTAAACGAAAAGTCCGATTGGAATAAAACAAAAAGTAATTTACTTCTACATTAATACTCTTAATAATATAATACTTAATTTGGATAAGGGTTAATATAACGATACTCATAAATAACGTTAAATTAATTTTTCGGACATTTTTTTTATTTTTATAAACATAAAAGCGGTTATTGTGACTAAACTATGATAGTTAGATATATGCTGTTGCGGACTTTTTTGTTTGTCTTAAAAAGACCTAAAAACCCGTAGTACATCATTTTGTTCCATTGTCAATATTTTTTGCAGCGTACGCATAAATAGGTTTTTGATTTTTCACCTTTTGTTACATATTCGATATTTTCATGCGGATCCCTAATTTTTTTGAAAATAAAATATAGCCTATAACCTTCCTCGATAAATGGACTTTCCAACAGTGAAAGAATTTTTGAAATCGGACCGGTAGTTTCTGAGATTAGCGCGTTCAAACAAACAAACAAACAAACAAACAAACTCTTCAGCTTTATAATATTAGTATAGATATCAGACCATACCAGACCTGATATTATTAGTATAAAGCGTAAACGATGTTCCATTTTTATATATTGCGATTTTCGAAAAAGGCCTAAAACCTAAATTATTAATTTCACTTGTCGTCGAAACATAAATCCAATTAAACTGTTTTACTCATAATAGCCGACAATATCAATTCCACTAATAAAATACCTTCATAAATCTTCGAATACTACTTCCCGCCAAAATTAGTGATGACTAACCTTATAGAATATTCATATCGACTAGTGAATACAACCAGCTATTAATGCCATGCGATTATGAACCTAAATACAAGGTAATAGAGTGCTTTGACGCTAATATAATACGGTATATTGGTTTACGTCTCCGTTGAAGGGTTTTAGATGAAATTTAACTGAATCAATAAATTGTGGTGCTTGTAATTCAGGGACGGGTTTGGTTGCTTATATCTTGTTAATGTTTCTTAAGACTTTTTTTAAGACAACTAAACTTTTTTAACTGATTGAAAAGAAATTTAAATAAAGATGCAGAGATCCATCAACGGTAATTCATCTGCTAAATTTTTTGAAACGAAGTTCCTTATCGCGCGTTACGAAAGAAAGCTAGACTAAAAAAACTAACGAAAAGTTGTAACAAGACTTTTTGCTCTATTAACCTATTGTAAGCTGTGCATGTTTCTCAGTCTGTCTCTCTCTGATATTTTAACAGAAATTTTCGTTTTTCGCATTTTGAACCTTGAGAAATGTTTTAAATTTAACTGTTGCTGTAATTGTACTTCTACTGACATCTATTGACGAGTATCTGTACTATTTTAGGTTAGAAATTGACTTTAACCACATGGTCGCGTGCCGCCCGGAGTCCCCAACAAAAGGGAAAAAGATTGTAGGGCCTAATTGTAAATGTGCAATGCGGTACGATACGGTCAGACGACTTCTTTATGACTTCTTGGTTGCGTGGCTTTCGACTAGAAGATCGCCCAGAATGGGCAGGAATCCGGCAGGGGCTGGGGGAAACTAAGAAACAAAACACTCAAACTTACAGACGCGCCGAAGCGCAATTGCCAAATCATGGCTAACCCCATGAAGGGATATGAAGACAACGCCACAACACACTATCACCCCCGCTCAGAAAGGGCGAGGAGATCAAGCCCGGGCAGCGGGGTTACCCCAAGGCCCGTCCGTGTCCCCCAGTCCCAGTTTGAGCAGTTGGAAATTTTAGTACGGTTTGACAAACGAACGGAAAATTCCTTCACCTCAAAAAAACCTACTTCCAATACAAAGTAGAAAAAAATATCAAAGTCCCTTCGTACGGCCCTGTCATCTCCCGGGAGCTTTCCTGATACTCGTTCCCAGGGGTCGTATCGATCCCGGGTGCAGTACCTTCGAAGTCCCGACAATTCCGATATCGATTTGTTGTTTCGAATCAAAGAAAAGTCCTGCATAAGTGGGTAGATTTTAGCCTTAGATTTCATTACCCAAGCAAAGAGGGCCGTAAACTCATTTATCTATCTTTCAATGTAAAATAATCTTTTTACATGTTCTTTGTTTATTACATACGTATTATTTATACTTCTATATTTCAATGAAAGTAATGTTTTACATGTTCTTTGTTAATTACATACCTATTATTTATACTTGGTGTGATCCTTATTAGATAACTCTTGATCGTAATAATAATCGTTAATGATCGAGAATATTGGTAGGTAGTCGTGGTGGCCGAGTGGTTGAAGCACTTGCCTTCCGTACGGGAGGTCGCGAGTTCAAAACCGGCCGGCTTGTACCTCTAAATCTTAATATGAAAAAGATTTATGTGCAATTTTTCACAACACCACTGGCTAAAAACGGTGAAGGAAAACATCGTGAGGAAACCTGCATATCGGAAAAGGGTTCTAAAAATCCTTTGAAGATATGTGAAGTCCCCAATCCGCTTTAGGCAAGCGTGGTGGACTATGCCTAACCCCTCTTCGGAGGAGACCTGAGCTCAGCAGTGGGCAGTAATGGGTTGGTACAGTACAGTACAGTACAAATCGAGAATACATTATACTATATTTTCTTGAAATTTTAAATGCGTATTCAGTACCTACGTCTGATAATCGGCTATTTTCATATCCCTGAGTGATAAGGGTTGTTTACTATAAACATTTTATTCGCACACGACGTCGCGGGCAGTAGCTAGTATGTATACACAGGGTGTCCCAAAACTATGCGACATGAACGGGAAGTACCTTAAATATTAGAGATAGGATGATTTGTTGAAAGGAAACATCATTTTATTTTTTGTTTAATAATACTGCATTCAAAGATTTTTCGTAAATTGTTTGGTTTGTCTGAAAATTGAACAAACAAAATCGGAAAAAATCAACACCCTGTATTTTTATAATGGCAATCAAAATAATTTTAGAAGTCAGTCAAAATATCTCCTGCTATTTGCTAAAATCTCTACCACCCGATAATATTCACTATTAAAATAAAATTTAATTACATGAAGCAAATACACGTTAACATTCCTGATTCAAATGATTGTTGGTTTTGATATTGATATTGTTATGATATTTAATTAAATTTTATCAGAAATTATGCATGATTTAATATTGGAAATAATAATGGAACATGTTAAACAGTCTAATTATGAAATACATTGAATAATGGAGAGTAGGTCATTTAATATCTACATCAATGTTATTTAATATCTGTATCGGTAGGCGATAGATAACAGCCCCTCATTGCCCTGGCATTGCAGACGTTCATGAGCGACGGTGATCGCTTACCATCAGGTGGGTCGTAGGCTCGTTTACCTATCACGCAATAAAAAAAAACATTGGATAGTCATTTTTATTTTTACAAACTTTCTCGTGCTTCGTCTGTGTCACATAAGAATTGTTTCCGGAAAGTTTCTTGGACTTCAACGAATATTTCAAGACTTAAATACATTATGATTTAAAAATGAATTGCTGTTCATTAGTCTCGCCTAAACTCGAGAATATGTGGACCAATTTGGCTAATTTTTGTCTTGAAATATTCGCGGGAGTCCAGGAAAAAATTTACGAGAATAGTCTTATAATTATACCGTCGTCTGTGACGCAGACGAAATTTCACGGGCCAACTAGTTCATTTTATATAGGTAAGAAGATTTTGTAGCGACCGCCATTTTAGATAGATTTTCATCAGACTACAACTTTTAACAAATATCGTCCACAATATTAGCAAAGTTACCTCCATCGAACTTCGAAAACACGCCATGTTTTCTGCAAAATAAAAATTTATAATGCTTAAAATTAATTTTGAACTAAATTACTTTTGTCTTCAGTGGTTATCTAGACAAAAAGCACAATTCATTAAGCCGAACTATTACGGTAGAACCCGCAATAAAAAACTTTAATAAATTTGAAGCAATAAAGAAGAATTAAACACAGTAAAAGCAAGTTGCGGGACTCGCAAATGAAATATTAAAGTGGCCGCGAGGTATAGTCGGGAACAGACGCCTAATTTTAAATCTTGAACGTTAAATGGCGGGAAAAATCTAGAAGGCCGGCCATCTTGTTTAACTACTCAACTGGGAACTGCATAAAAATAGATTTGTTTAGTTTTGTCACGTCTGAGACAGGAACCAAAATTGAGCATGATTTTCCGGAGATAATATATTTTTGCCCAAAATGTATAAGAGCATATTTTGAGAATAAAGAATCACAAAAAACTTGAGAGGTGTCAAGGGTCACCCGGATGGAATGAAGTTCCTTTCGATTAATTAGTGAGGGAATTGTAATAAAATTTAATTTTTTAAGTTATAATAATTAGTTAGTTTAAAACGTCTGTCTCTCTCTCTCTTTTATAACTTAAATAAAATATTTTGATCACAGCGCCATCTAGCATTAATCATATAAAACAAAATAAGGAATTGTTTTAAAAGATTTTAATCACAGCGTCATCTAGCGATAACAATCTAAAACAAAAAAAAGTGTCGTGACAAAGTTTTCATAAGAATTTCCGTCTAGCCCCCTTTCGATAACGCGCGAATAGGAACTTCGTTCGAAAATACCAACTAGGTTTAATTAAAAATCGAATTGAAAAAAATATGGAAAAAATTTCAAACTAGGTTGAAAAACAAGATGATTCCGAACGTGATTGCCATGTGTGTTCTTTGTTGATGATCCTTTCTTTAAATAAATAAATAAATTATACTAATATCTACTAATAGCTAATGATACCTTATGAATAATAAAAGTACAGCAATTCCCAAAGTTATAATCCTCAAAAGCATTTTTATTGGAAACGACGAAAAAAAGATTACACGAACAAAAATGATTGAGATCAAAGAAAAGTTCTCGTTGTGAATCAAAGATTTCTTAGAAATGAAAATATGTCGACCTATTTACTTGACGGCTAATCAAACGTTGGCTCAAAACGTTGGCCCAAAGTGTTGGTTTCTTTACAATTTTTTACTAAACATTAATCAATTTTATATTGGTGCAAAGTACGTGGCAAAGTAAATGCTGAGTTCAATGCTAATTTATACATCCTCAATTTAGTAAATTACAGTTCATGGTATTAGAAAACTATGCATATTTAGGTCTTTTTTATTTGATTTTTATATCATACTAGCTGCCCCACGCAACTTCGTCTGCGTCGAAAAAATAAATAAAAAATTAGGGGTGGACTACCCCTAACATTTAGGGGGATGAAAAATAGATGTTGGCCGATTCTCATAGATACCGGATAAGCACAAAAAATTTCAACAAAATCGGTCAAACCGTTTCGGAGGAGTTCAAGTTCGAACACCGTGACACGAGAATTTTATATGTATATTAGATTATGTGCGCTGGTTAGCACAGTGCTAGCCCCGTGTTACGGTGGTTGTGGCATTGCTGAGTCGGCAACCATGTCCGGTCATTGCTATTTTTAGTTTTAAGTTGTATTTTCTGTTATTTGTACGGTGCACGGAATAAATGATTTTTGATTTGATTTGATTTGATATTATTTTTTATTCCCTTATTTTTCCGTTACAGATCAACTCCAAAAAGGTATTTGTTGCCTTTGCCATTTAGCAAATTGCCTTTTTCTTTGCTTTGATATTCATATTGAAATTAGTGTTTGTATTGTACCGCCTATGCGTAAATATCCACCGCTTTTATATAAAAACATTAGGAAAAGCTATTTTAATTCTATCCAAAAATACCTTCGAAAATGTATAGAATCTAATTGAAACAAAATATTGAACATAAACACCACGTCTGGTCCCAGAAAACCTGGAATTTTATGCACATTTAAAACATTCTATTTCATTCAATCAAAACGATCAGACAGAACGAATTTCCTGGAACATAAAATACATTGTAGAACCAATCCTCGGTTTGAGAGCGTCGTAAAATTTACTGTATGAGTTTTCTTGAATATTTTGACGTGGATTTACGTCTTTCGAATTTAAAGAGCATTGCTTTTAAATATTACCCTATCTAGGGGAGTACTTAGTGAATGTAACTTTAATTTTAATCCTGATCCTGACCTGATCCTGACCTGATCTGATCCTGACTTGATCCTGATCTGATCTGATCCTGACCTGATCCTGACCTGATCCTGACCTGATCCTGACCTGATCCTGACCTGATCCTGACCTGATCCTGACCTGATCCTGACCTGATCCTGACCTGATCCTGACCTGATCCTGACCTGATCCTGACCTGATCCTGACCTGATCCTGACCTGATCCTGACCTCATCCTGACCTGATCCTGACCTGGACCTGATCTGATCCTGACCTGATCCTGATCTGATCCCGACCTGATCCCGAACTGATCCTGACCTGATCCTGACCTGATCCTGACCTGATCCTGACCTGATCCTGACCTGATCTTGACCTGATCCTGACAACGAATGATACACGTAATTAGACAAACATCAAACTTAAAAAAATCCCATATTTTCATGAATAGAGACCCTCCAACAAGCATTTCTAGTAATTTATCTTTCATAACCAGCAACCCAGTGCTCCAGAACGACAGCTGCTCTGTAACGGCTCTGTACGAAACATTAAAGTACTAATAATCGTGATTTGTAGCCGGCCCAAACCGTCGGTACAACCTCTTGATGTCTGACGTTTAAGTTAACGTCTTCTATTTATTGTATTACTAGCTGTCTGCGTCACAAGAGAAGTGTTCAGACTATAGATTTATTTGACGAGAAAGATCGCTGAACTCGTGAGTGAAACAGAAAGAAAGAAAGACGAGGTAATAGGCCACCTGATCGGGCATGGTTAGGTACCGTCGCTCATGGAACGCTGCAATGTAAGGGGACACTGAAGGCCGCTACCTACGACGTCTCATTAAGGACTTTAAGGACCACGCTATTTAACTTTTTACTGTACATGGCTGCTAAGTTTAATATGCAACTAAATAGCCGAAGTTTTCAAATTTATCCAGCAGTGGAAATAAATAAAAAAAACAAACTTGAGAGGTGTCATGCCACCGGTGCATGACACCCGAATAGAACGAAGTTCCTTTCGATTAAAAGATATCTTATATATTTTTTTCCTAACGTAACGCGCAATAAGGAACGTGTTTTAAAAGATTTTTATCACAGCGCCATCTAGCGATAATCATCTAAAACAAAAATAAGGAACGTGTTTCAAAAGATTTTGATCACAGCGCCATCTAGCGATAATCATCTAAAACAAAAAAATTGTGTCAAATTTTTGTAAGATTTTTTTCCGTCTTGCCCCCTTTCACAACGCGCGATAAGGAACTTCGTTCCAATTTGTTTAAAACAGCTTTTTACCTTTTAGCAGACAAATAAAACTAATGAGAACATATAGACGTATTACATTGTTTTATCTTATTTTACTTTGTAGCTACAGTGATCACGTAGAGATATAAAATGTGTGGACTGTTTCAATTTAAGACTTCCTGCTTTACATTACAGAAATACGCTATTTCAAACAATGTGATTACAATTTATTGTTGTAGGTGAAAAATACATTAAAATTGTTTTAAAGAACGGAAGTCCTGTATAGGTAGGTGTATCCAGTGATTGGAACCCGAGTCGATCAATTACATAATCCTCAGGTACTATCTTCTGAATGTACGTACCAAGGATGATTAAAGAAGCTATCGAGATTTCAAGACTTTTAACAGGGGTGACGGCTTCAGATTATCGAGTATGTGGAATCCAGTGCTAAACACAACAGTCAATAAGGGTTCATGCTCAGAGAGTCTTGTAGATACAGTGAGTGTGGTGTGTCGTGATGTGAGTTCGAGTTCCAGTGGTACCACACAAAAGCGAACGAGAAAGAGGGTAGACAGATTTGTTTGCTCTCAAATCGATCCGCAGTAACCAGTCTTCTCGTGATCATGGCGTTTTTAACAACGTTGAAATATCGAGACAACTCAATTAATTAAATATCGTGGTAAGAACCCGTTGAAAATGCATGAAAGTATTATAGGAAACCGCGAGTATCTGAATAAGTTTATAACATTACGTAGTTATAAACAATACAAATTTTATCTTTTGACTAGTTCTATAGTTACTGGGCGATAGGTACGTAAACCTTGTCGTGTAACGCGTCGCGTCACCCCGTACAATCCCGTGATGGCTTCTTTCCTCGAATACGGAGTGTGAGCGGCAGGAGGTTTTAGTGCAGTTCTACTCCCACACACCTCACCTTGGGGGAAGGTAGAAGACCGGCGATTTCTTACTGTCCAAAAAAAGTGTAGTTTACTTTTAAAGTAATGTGAGTGAGTTTGTTTTTCGATCTATGATTGTTTTTTATGTTTCTTTTGCACTACCAACGTTAGATTTCTTACAAATGCTATTATGCTTAAACATGCAAAAATAGCCTAAAAATTTGCACAATTTAAACTTGTTATCAAGCAATGCTTACAAGAATGAGACCTCATTTATCAGTAGCAAGAACACGCTAACATTCTTCAGCGTCGCGTGACTTGTCCCTCTTCATCACGGAGATAGTACTGCGGCACTGCCACAATATCACGAATATCAATTATACGGTCAGATACCAAACCTTACTGCTTTTCCTTGAGATGATTTAGTAAAGAAATATAGTAAATAATCGTGAGAAATCAATGTGAATGACTTCGATTCTTCGACAACGATTTCGAATGTAGAGAACCGAAAACTCAAGGTATGTGAGATTTTAACTTCCTGACATGATCCTGATTTTGACCTGATCCTGACCTGATCCTGACCTGATCCTGACCTGATCCTGACCTGATCCTGACCTGGTCCTGACCTGATCCTGACCTGATCCTGACCTGATCCTGACTTGATCCTGACCTGATCCTGGCCTGATCCTGACCTGATCCTGACCTGATCCTGGCCTCATGCTTGACTTAGCTGATATTGAATATTTTCGGAATCATTACTTTTATTCCTACCTATAAAAAGCAAAGAATCCTGTATAAAGCAAGTAAAAAAGTAATGAAAAACATTAAAACGATGAGATCCCTCGAACACCAATTAGCCGAGTTCGTTCACTTAACAAGTTTCATGTGAATTTTAGTTACGGAGCGCTCTCGTACAAAGTATTAAATAACACTAATTTTAATTATGCAAAAATATAAGTTGGGCTTTTCCTTGAGACGTTCATTAGCGAGAGTTTTCTGCGATATGTAACTTTCGACTTTCGGCCGAAGACGTAATACTATTCTGTACTAAATACTATGGGGATTATTCTGCTTCTTCTATCATCTTCTGATTAAATTCGTTGCGGGGCCCAAGACTAGTTAGTTTTCCCTCGGGTTCCTGTAAACACTGTTCAGTCATTACGATGGTCGCAGCTGTGGATCCTGGCTACACAGGAGTTACAGAGGTAGGAGTGAGAGGTGAGCAAATATGTATTGTGATGTTTGTTGCGTTGTAGGGAGTACTCCATTAACTGATTTCGAAAAATGTTGGTAATGTATAGCTATACTATTTGCAAGTATTATAGGTTATATTCTAAAATAAAAATTAACTGCCTCCCTTTATAGCCCAGACAAAGTTACGCGGTTCAGCTAGTATTAATTTTATCGAAAACCTAAAATGTGAATCGACTAATTCTAAGTGTGTTCTACTAGAAAACTATTCTTAGGTGAACTGATTTTATTGATGTTAATTACACTAGTAGAGCTGATGATTCTAAGATTGTAGTCCGAAATAGTTATAGACTCCCGATATTTCAGCACTGTTTCAAGCGCCATGATCACGAGAAGACTGAGGAACTGCGGGTAGGTCATTTAACAGCAGACAAATCTGTCTACCCTCGCACTCGTTCGTTTGCCGGTACCACTGGAACTCAAACTCACATTTCGACATACCACACTGACAGTATCGGCTGCCAATATCGGGACCGCTCAATTAAAAATAATCGTGGTAAGAACCCGTTTAGTAATAGTGTAAGTGATGTAGATAACCGCGAGTGTTTAAAGAAATTTATTAGTTATAGACTTAGATCAAATTTTCACTATTTTAATCCATATAATAGTTATAATATGTTGGCACATTTCCCAGAAAAAAAGTCGTCCATGTGAGTGATATTTGTAACATTTTGTTTTTTTTTCATTTAACATAATATTCTTCTTCCTCTAAATCTAATTTACTCATACACTGTTTTTTTTTTCTTGTTTTTTTCTGCATTTTTCTTTTTCTCTGTACATATAATACGTCGATACACACAGCAGTTATTAAGTACCGAGTAGAGTTTGAGATATTGTCGGCTCCGTCGGCCGATCTGTTGGGAACTCGCAGCTTTCATGAGCTTAAAGTATAAAAGTTCAATCTTGTTAATATTATGATTGACTTTTAAATTTTTGCCGGCTCAGATATTTTTTTCGAGATTGAATTTGAAGGAACTTTTAGAAGATGTTAATAGACTGTTTAATATAGGATCATTTTTTAGAGACGTGACGAGAATCACAATATTGAGCTTATCAGTCATTCATGTAGCTAGCTAGCAAGGTATAGAGATCACTTCTTAACTAAAATTCACTCGAAACTTGTTAAGTGAACGAACTCCGCTGTGGACGCCTTACTCCAAAGCAAAGGACAGTAATGGGTTGTTACAGTGTAAGTAATCGTGGTGGCCGAGTGGTTGAAGCTGTTGCCTTCCTTACGTAGGTCGCGGGTTCAAAACCTTGTACCTCTAAATCTCAATGTGTTTTATGTGCCATTTTTCACAACACCACCGACTAAAAACGGTCAACGAATCCTTCGAAGATATATGAAGTCCCCAATCCACATTGGTCGACTATATCTTATCCCTCTTTAGAGGAGACCTGAGCCCAGCAGTGGGCAGTAATGGTAAATGTTACAGTACTGTACACACACCCACAACTTATGGATCTAACTACATCAGTTGTGGATCTAATAAAACACTCCCATGTAACCAAATCTGTATTCACAAAAAATTACCACATCATCTATCGACGTTTCTTAACCCTGATGTATTCCACCTGAGCCTCTGTCCTTCTTCCTCTGCCTCTTCTGCAGCAAGGGAAGCACTTCCTCCAGCACTGCTTGATGGCATCGCAGAGACTGCAACACCTACAGCATCGGCAGCACAGGATATTCAGGCAGTAGTCCTTGCATTTACCCATAGTTGTAGCGGTATGGTGTGGTCATTGTGGAGGTGGCTGAGGAAAAGTATGCTAATAAGTTTATTGTTTGATTACACTGGGTTACATTTTGGATATTTTCGAAGTTAATTTGACAGTTTTGTTGACAGGATGATCAAAGAGAATAATAGATTATAGAAGAGAATAAATAAACGTGTCAGAAGCATAGATTTTGGGACGAAGTCACTTTGGATATTCCGATATCTATCTCGGAGTCTATAGTCATCTATAGACTCCAAATTTCTAAACCTGCTCCGGATCTATTTGCTTCTCAACTGTGTAAGGGGACTGTAAGTCGGTCGTCCTAAACACAGCGCATTTCGTGAAGAGGTTTTACACTCTCTGAATACTGGCGGTTCAAGTCTTAACCTCTAGTGGCTCTTGATATTGGAACGAAGTTCCTTATCGCGCATTATCGAAAGGGGCTAGACGGAAAAAAATCTTACGAAAAGTTGTCACGACACTTTTTTTGTTTTAGATTATTATCGCTAGATGGCGCTGTGATCAACATCTTTTAAAACACGTTCACAGTTTTAATCGAAAGGAACTTCGTTCTATTCGGGTGTCCCATGACACCTCTCATTTTTTTTAGACTATTTAGTACTTTTTCTTAATAATACAATTAATGAAGAAATGAGTTAGTTCACAAAACATTTATTAACGAAACAGACAATTCACAATACACTTACACAAAACATAAAAAGACCATGCAAACTGAACTCAATGCAGATATTTTAAAGCCAAATACTAAAACGATCTCTCAGCTGATGAAATTAGTAAAAAATCTAAAATTGTAACTTAATGATTTTTTGTGAGAACAATGCTTAAAAATACAATTGAATGATGAACTGATTCTATCTGATGACTTATACATCATTTTTGAATAAGTTTTGATATCTTCTAATATATATAAATCTCGTGTCACGATGTTTGTCCGCGATGGACTCCTAAACTACTGAACCGATTTTAAATTAAATTGGCCAACGTAAGCAGTCTGGTCCAACTTGAGAGATAGGATAGCTTAGATCAAGGTCTGATGATGGAGCTGGAAGGTGGCCACAGGAACTCCGTCAATAAGCAAGGTAACCTCATCGTGTTTAGGCTCTAATGAAGCGTCGTGATGAGTACTTTTAGAAAATTCCCGAGAACAGTTCCTATGCGACGCAGACGAAATTGCGCGGGGCGGCTAGTAGCTACATAAAACTTAAATGTGTTTTTCGGGCATTAGCACTAAAATTAGCTCATTTTAAAATTATTCTGTTAAAAAATCAGCCATATCTTACGAATATCTACGTTACGATGTATATGTCACCGGAAAATACGAAGATATGTCACTTGTTAAAAATTGGGTAAACAATAAACAAGTATTGTATAAAGTCAGAGGGGTTAAATAACACAAGTTACCGCGTGTTATTTTACGAAACTTGTTAAGTTCCGTAGTAACTTAACGGAACCTAACAAATGACATTTCTTCGTATTTTCCGGTGACTTAGATAAAATAATGAGTTCTGAATTTTGATGATTAACCTAGTATCTTAACGTAACAGTAATACAATCATTCGCTATCATTATAAAGTTCAGTAAACTCAATTAAATCAGTGTTTGGTCTTGCGAAGCTGAAGTAGAGGTAGTTTTTGGACACCCTGAAGGACAGCAGCCTGAGTTTTGGAGTGATTTTAACAGTAGCCAGCTTGACGACATTGAAGTTTGGAGGAATGTCGTAACGGTTTCTTGGTATGGACTTGTTCTTGCAACTGTAAAGGAACATAAATTGATAAGCAGCAGAACATAGAGTTGGCTTACTATTTGAATAGTAAGTGAGTTTACAGCCACAATAGGTAAGTTTAAGTGTCGTGGTGGCCGAGTGGTCAAGCGCGTCCTTCCGTACGGGAGGTGGCGGGTTCAAATCCGGCTGGCTTGTACCTCTAAATCTAAAATGAAAAAGATTTACGTGCAATTTTTCACAACACCACTGACTAAAAATGGTGAGGAAACCTGCATATGGAAAAAGGGTTCTAAAAATCCTTTGAAGATATGTGAAGTCCCCAATCCGCACTGGGCAAGCGTGGTGGACTATGCCTAATCCCTCTTCTGAGGAGATCTGAGCCCAACAGTGGGCAGTAATGGGTTGGTACAAGTACAAATACAAGTACTATTTTAATTATCTAGAAGCAAACATAGCACAAGAACCCACATACATACCATATTACCTTCATCAACACGAATAACTATCACTAAAAGATTCTTAAATCTTGAAGCGACTACCAAAGTGTATCTTTTGGTAGGTTAGGTATATTGGAAACGTACTAAACCTTCCTATCATATACTCTCAACATGATACCTGGCAGAGATAAAAGCCATCGACGATATGCCCAACAGTTCTGCTAAGACGTTTGTAATATTTTCTTATTACTCTACATACCATACTGATGAGATTCGTTTCAATGCACTCAAAATTTTGATCTGCATTTCAAAAACTTATAATTTCGCTCTTTGAAATCACATCGACGAAGTTGAAATTGACAAGAATGAAAATTCAAAGACAATAATGTAATTCTTTGATGTTGATGTATCTTGTCTTTGAAATTTAAAAATGAGATGGAGCGAAAATTAAACCAACCCATTCCCAAGTCTAACGATCCTATTATGTCTATTAATAAGTCGTATTCTTCTAAGTTAGCTGGAAGCCAAAAATTAGTAAAGTAATATTTTAAATAAAAAACAATCGTATTATACTTTCTACAAACAGAGTAAAATATTTCGGTATGTCTCATAAACACAATAATAAAACTTCAAACGTATCCATTTTTACAAACTGTATATATTTGAAACCATATAACTGTTGCGGCCTATTGTGGGTAGAACAATAAAAAAATTCGTTTATTTTATCCTAATGTAGTCGTAAAGGTGAGGTTATTAAGCAAATTCTCCATTCCGGTATGCAATATAAAAATAATATTCGTTTTGCCTCTCCCGCGGTATTATGTATTCTTGGAATATGTAAACGTTGGCAACCCAGCTTTGAGATGCTCGCTTTAATTCTACTGGCAACATTTCTGGTATGGTGACCACGACACAATTTTCTGTAGTTCAATTTTGTGAGAAAAGTAATGTTAACAATTCGCAATGCAAAAGACATCCTATTTGCGACGAATTCTGTTCAACCTGATCCTGACCTGATCCTGACCTGATCCTGACCTGATCCTGACCTGATCCTGACCTGATCCTGACCTGATCCTGACCTGATCCTCACCTGATCCTGACCTGATCCTGACCTGATCCTGACCTGATCCTGACCTGATCCTGACCTGATCCTGACCTGATCCTGACCTGATCCTGACTTGATCCTGACCTGATCCTGACCTGTTCCTGACCTGATCCTGACCTGATCCTGACCTGATCCTGACCTGATCCTGACCTGATCCTGACCTGATCCTGGCCTGCTCCTGACCTGATCCTGACCTGATCCTGACTTGATCCTGACTTGATGTTGCCCTGGCGTAATCTATCTAATATTTATTATAAAGGCGAAAGTTTGGAAGTATGGATTGTATGGATGTATGGATGTTTGTTACTCTTTCACGTAAAAACTACTGAATGGATTTGAATGAAACTTTACCACAATATAGCTTATACATCAGAATAACACATAGGCTACAATTTTTGATAATAATCTAGACGGGACGAACCTGAAGCCCACGCGAACGAAGTCGCGGGCAAAAGCTAGTCATCAATAAGTTAGAAAACAAATACAATTCGATAGATTGAACAAGTACAATTCTAAAATATTTATACTACAGAATCTAAATGATGCTTATTTCAAAATTTAATATTACTACAAATAAGTTTTTCTCATAATCCTTGTAGCACTGTCACCCTACTAGAGACTGAATAAAAATGTCATATACCGAATTGTTCGAGTCGTTGTTGCTCTCTATTAGTGACAGTTTATTCCGCATTTTGCTACATTTACTTTAAAAACGTTTTCTTAACATTCAGAATACAAAACTTAACTTTTAGATAACATTTTCTATATTTAAGATATTTGTTTAGATTAAGAAGATTTTAGACGAGATGGGTTTAAATTTGTTAGGTTATATTTTTACGGTAGTGACGGGGCGATATGTAAGCCACAGCGTGCAACGCGTCGCGTTACCATATACAACCCTGGGTTTTGACCTCAGCCGGGGTTTAGACGCTCAGTGTAAGCGGTTGGAGGTTTTAGAGCGGTTCTTTCCACATACCTTACATGCGGGGCGTTTGGCAGTCCTGAAAAAATCTCCTAATCCAAAAAAAAGTGTGGAGATACTCCACATAAATCTATCAGTGTTCGGGCGCTGAATGTAGCAGTAAGCGGTTTGTGTGGTTTAACATCCACATTGCCCACCTCAGACATCACACCTCCTACAAAATTCTAATATCACCTCTGAGTAATTTTACTTTCCTTTTATTATTCTTAAGAATACATTTGACAAAGTTTTGCATTATCTCGTCAAAGCATCTGCTCGTAACTGGAGTAAGTACCTCCATAAGTGAAGTACACTGTACTCTCAAGCCAAATGGGTAATGTTTGCTCAGTTAATGAGCAAGAATGACGATTATTTTCTTGCATTACAAGCTTTATATTAACTTGCACTGGATGTAACTATGTATGTTCGGGAGTAATCTTTCAAGCTAAATTTGACCAACTTCCCGGTTTTCGATTGAGTTGACATTTTGCACGCAGATGTATATCGCGTGACAATCTATACTAATATTATAAAGCTGAAGAGTTTGTTTGTTTGTTTGTTTGTTTGTTTGTTTGTTTGTTTGTTTGTTTGTTTGTTTGTTTGTTTGTTTGTTTGTTTGTTTGTTTGTTTGTTTGTTTGTTTGTTTGTTTGTTTGTTTGTTTGTTTGTTTGTTTGTTTGTTTGTTTGTTTGTTTGTTTGTTTGTTTGTTTGTTTGTTTGTTTGTTTGTTTGTTTGAACGCGCTAATCTCAGGATCTACTGGTCCGATTTCAAAAATTCTTTCACTGTTGGAAAGTCCATTTATCGAGGAAGGTTATAGGCTATATTTTATATTCAAAAAAATTAGGGATCCGTATGATAATATCGAATATGTAACACAAGTGAATATTCGAAAACCTATTTATGCGTACGCTGCAAAAACTATTGACAATAGAACAAAATGATGTACTACTAGTTTTTAGGTATTTTGAAGACAAACAAAAAAGTCCGCGACAGCATATATCTAACTATCATAGTTTAGTCACAACAACTGCTTTTATGTTCAAAAAAAAATTTATTCGTCCGAAGAATGAATTTAACGTTAAATTAGTATTGTTATATTAATCCTTATCCAAATAAAGTATTATGTTATCAAGAGTATTAATGTAGAAGTAAATTACTTTTTGTTTCATTCCAATCGGACTTTTCGTTTAGAAGTTATTACGAGTATAAAACATGACTACTCCCCGGGCCGCGCAAATAATATCGCAACAGCATTAAGAGTACTGTTTAAACCCCTTTGTGACGCAGACGAAGTTGCGAGGGTCATCTAGTCTATACTAATATTATAAAGCTGCAGAGTTTGTTTGTTTGTTTGAACGCGCTAATCTCAGAAACTACTGGTCCGATTTCAAAAATTCTTTCACTGTTGGAATGTCCATTTATCGAGGAAGGCTACAGGATATATTGTTTCCATTTGCGACGCAGACGAAGTTGCGTGGGTCTACTAGTGCAATAATATGACAAAATGGCGCTGATCTGATTATGGGTTCGGAAGGTGGTTATAGGAACTCTTGATAAATCAGATAGACCCGTTGTGCTAGGCTTGTTTTACTTGTATTGACTAACACTACTGCTACATCACATGCAGAATTTTAGAAGCTTATTTAAAAAAAAATGTTGTAAAACTATAGGCCCATGCTGAAAAAATGATGGGTCATTTGAACCACCACGTGACCTATCTTAAACGAGATTCGAGCATAAAATAATAAGATTCAGTACTATGCCGTCACTTGTAAGCTGTCCAACTGAGTGCAGGTGAGAATTCGAAAGTACAGGTAGAGTGAGTACATTTTGGTCACATATTTTTATACGGCATACTTATCAGCGATAGATCCCTGAAAAATAATAAGAAAACGCTCAGTGCCGTACAAAAATGCCGTATAAAATAAAACAATACTTATCTCTCATCTCAAAGCACCAATGCCCAAAAAACTGCATCACGAAAAAAGCAATGCCAATACGATGCAAAAATGCCCTGAAAGCTATTACTTCCAATAATGATATCCACAGAAAATAAATCTGGCTCGTCGAATGCACTCTAAAATATTAAACATTAAGATAATTGGTATTCCGGTGAGATTCGATCGATAGATGGCCGGTTTAGACGCCATTTTTCACTTCTGCCGTGAATAGGTATTCATTAGACAAGCCTTCAGTGTGGTAAGATAACTCAATTAATGGGATTTTTGAGGGTTATACATTTTTCTGTCTTAAAAAGTTTTATTTTTTTGTGACGTTTTAATTCGCTTGTGGGACATTTTTCGGCTTATCTAGTACTTCTAGTGTTACATAGTTTAATTTATTGGTTTCTATATCTGACCATCGAGGTTCAAGTCGCGTAAAGCTGAATTAATCATAAAGAACTTACTTAATAGGGTAGGTATGTATATATGTATGTAGGTATGCAAGATTGTGGGTACAGTGGACTTATGACCAAAGGGAGATCTCCGACCGGGCGAGGTAGTGTATGCCCGGTTAGGCCGAAGCCCGATGTAGTAGATTTCAGATGTCGTATATATGCGAAGATTTCTGCAAATGTCGTAACCGCGATTCAGGATCAGCGCGTTATTATATGTCGCCACAAAGATTATCAAATTTTCAGTGCTTTTGCTTAGTACAACAACTCCACATTATTATTAAGATTATTTCCATAACATAAGTCCATTAATTAACTTTTAATCGCTATCTTTTTAAAAGATCCTAAGCTACGCTCTTTTTAATCCGAAAACAGTACAACAAAACGCATCAATAGAGCGATGACGAAGCAAAAAGACCTCGATATTCTCGTAAAAAGATAACAAGCGTCAGTGTGCAGGAATTCGCGTTGAAAATCCGACACCAGATTGTGTACCGTTTCTCAGTAACGAGGGTTTGACTTTGAAGTAAAAATCAATGCAGCTCGCATCCAGAGCTGAATACTGGTTTTAGTATTTTTGATGCTTTTTGTAATAGATTACAGGCAGCGAGGTTTGGACCGAATCCCAAAAAGAATGGTCTAGTTAGATACTTTTAAAAGCTTAACTTGCATTGGATGTAACTAGGGTGGGCAATCTAACGTTTGCATTTTGAACTACTGTTTCTTTAGAGAATGACAGCCCAAATGTCATTCAATTTGTGTTCATAATTTAGTTAAAGGTTTGACATTTACGATATGGGACGCTATACGTTTGAACAAAATTGGGAAATATTGAAAAGTTACTTCCAAAGTGGTGAGTCTTCAGTCCAAACTGTAAGAAATGTGTGTGTGTGTGTGTCAGATGAAGCCCATTTTCACCTCGGAGGCTGTCAATAAGCAAAATTGTAGCATCTGGGGGTCGCAAAATCCACACGTCACCATTGAGAAGCCAATGCACCCACCAAGAGTTACGGTTTGGTGTGGGTTTTGGTCCGGCGGCATCATTGGAAAATGAGCAAGGAGCCGCCGTTACGGTCAATGGCGAGCGTTACCGTGCCATGCTCAACGAATTTTTGTTTCCAAAAATTGAAGAGTATGACATGGACGACATTTGGTTTCAACAGGATGGCGCAACATGCCACACAGCCAACATGACAGTCGAACTTTTGGAAAATACAAACTTTATATGACCCACCCCTTATGTACCTATGGTTGTTCGTTGAAATCTTGCAAGGTAAAGAAGAACTTCCCGGTTTCCTATTGATTTAAAGTTCCCATAACCATAGATACTTCTGTACTAAATAAGATCGTATTTGAACCTATTACTTAACTTAGCTAGCATTCTACTTCTACATGAAAACTATGATCTGAAAAGCTTGTCTTTAAAGAGCTTTGTTACTTTCAAATCATAGTAAAAATAATTCTTTGTACAATCCACGCTAATTGTTTCAAAAACTACTTCCTAACTTTTACAAACAACATATCGTCGCCTCAGTGCTTTTTTGGCCAATCTGACATTTTTTACGAAAATTACTATTTAATGCAGTATTATAAAGAATAAAATTTCCACCCGACTGGTAAAATATATTTTTTTAAATATTCAATTCTAAAACAATAAAAATCTCCTTTCAATTTTTTTCTCAACACGGCACTTAACGAAAATTCCGTGCTTGTTTGCTGTCTCTTGTAAAATTTGCTCGAGTGCAGATTGGCCAAACAAGCACTGAGGCGACGATATCTAATGTATAGTGAACCTACGAACTTGTTTCCTGGTTTCAGCAGTTGATAAAGTTGAGTATTATCTTGGCCTATTATTCTCAGTTTAGCTAACATATAGACTTCTACCCTGACTCAGATCTAGACAAAACTATGTGTAGATGTAAGTCCTTGGTTTCTGAATAAATGAATTTATGGCATCTGTTTAACGAATCAGTTCAAATAATTTCTTGATTTCCGAACGAATAAAGAAAGCAAAATTTCAAGCAAGATTTTGACTTGTAACTTAACGGACAGGCTGTTGCGGAAACTATCAAGATTGATATTAATTTAAAGTCGGTTTGCGATTAATATAAATTTTATTTTACAACTTTACATTTTCACATTTTTGGCGGCAAACCTTGTTCTTTCTTTTTCATGGCAACGGCAACACACCCGTTATGCCAAACACAACTAAATAGGCTGTATATAAAATAAACATGCTTCAACACAGGCCTTTTTTTAATCCTTGTCAAAAGAGGGACTCGTCACAGCGCTCCAGAAACACCGAGGACGGAAGTTCATTAGAAATCGGGATTGTACGAGGCAAAAAATAACCTTTTTGCCCGACTTCCCAAAAAGAGGAGATACTCAATTGTCCGTTTGTTTACTACTTACCTTTGCATTTATGCGTGTATTTATTTTCTAATTAAACTATTTATGATTATTCTTTTGTTATAAAGCAGACACTTTGGACATTATCTAATGGAAATTTCATAAACTTATTCAGACACTTGCGGTTTTCTATAATACTTTCATGCATTATCAACGGGTTCTTACTCGGGTTCCAATCTCTAGTTACAATTACATAATCCTCAGGTACTATCTTCTGAACGTCGTTACGTACCAAGGATGGTTAAAGAAGCTATCGAGATTTCAAGACATAGCACTTTTAACAGGGGTGACGGCTTCAGATTATCGAGTATGTGGAATCCAGTGCTAAACAACAGTCACTAAGGGTTCATGGGTGGTAAGAACCCGTTGAAAATGCATGGAAGTGTTAAATTTCATAAAGCTGTGACTGATAGTTTTTGTTTTATGCTCGGAAAATGGTAGTCTTTCGTATTCATTTTTGTAGTAAAAATATTATATTACAAACAAACATAAAAGCAAACCATAAAATAACTATCACTCCAAGCATATAGTAAAAGATCCATACGTTCAATATCAGATAATTCAGTCTTCTTTCCAGTACGCTAAACGATTCGTTCGCTTCGATACCAACCGACTTTCACCGCAGACTCGCTTCAGCAAACCAACAACTGAGATTTAACACAATATATACAGGGTGTTTATATCATAATAATATTATAAAGGCGAAAGTTTGTATGTATTAATGTATGGATGTATGTTTGTTACTCTTTCACGTAAAAACTACTGAATGGATTTGAATGAAACTTTACCACAATATAGCTTATACATCAGAATAACACATAGGCTACAATTTTTGAACCCCTTTGTAACGCAGACGAAGTTGCGCGGGTCACCTAGTCTATACATATAAACAAAATTGTAGTGTCCGTTTGTAAAATAACCACTTTCTACTAAATGCATACTACATGTAGTAGAAAGACTACTATTATTTTAGAAAAATCCCGGGAATAATTCCTATGTGACGCAGACAAAATTGCTTTTCAGCTAGTTGACAATAAAATACATATGATTTGATTTGTCCTAAATTAAATTATCATTTTTCCTAACACCCCGTATAGTACTTGCGAGGGATCGAAAATTCAAGTTAAAGCGCTTGCAATGCAGCCGGGGTGCAACGACAAATCCAGGTAAAGAGGTCGAGAGACCAACTGCTAGTTAAAATATTAAATTTAATGGGCCCTGGTTTGTCGCTGCGACCGTTCTCACAAAACTTTTAAATATTTAAACGCTAATTCACGTTTCGGCCCGTTTTTTGGGGACTGCAGTGACGAATTTAGGTTTTATATTGGACTAGGACCCGCGCAGTGGTGAAAAGAAAAGTTTGTAATGAAAAAAGGAGTCTATGCTAGTCACTGGTATATGGATTGTATGCTAGTAAAAATCCAGTCAAAATTTTTTGAGAGATTGTCCACAACAAACGGAATGTAAAAATGTTTAATTGTGTGTTTTTATTGCAAGGTAGACGAGCTTACGGCTCACTTGATGGTATGTGATTACTGTCGCTCATGAACCTGTCCAATTCCAGGGTAACGAGTGGTCGTTATCTATAACATACAGGATTAGTATGGGTACCAAGCAAATGTACAGGTTATGTATGCGTTTGATAAATCAGTACTGTACTGTACTGTACCAACCCATTACTGCCCACTGTTAAATCAGTAATTGTAATATACTCATTTTTACAAGCTTTATATTAACTTGCACTGGATGTAACTATGTAAGTTAGGGTGGCATCTTGCGAGCTAAATTTGACAAACATCCCGGTATCCGATTGAGCTGACATTTGCACGCAGATGTGTACCGTATGACAATGCAATATTATGACAAAATGGCGCTGATCTGATGATGGATTCGGAAGGTCATAGGAACTCTTGAGTTAAACAAGATAGACCCGTCATGTTTGTGCTCGTTTTACTTGTATTAGCTAGCACACTACTGCTACATGTTATCCAGGATTTCAAAAGTTTTCTTTAAAATAATTTAATATTAGAGACAGTTTTGAGAGAAATTTGTGGTCCACTACGTCTTGTCTGCCTATGAGATTAAATTCAAAAATTCCACTTAAAACAATCCCATTATATTTACTATGTTCACTTGAAAAACCAGTTTCATTCACCCCAACTGTATGTTACTATAAATCTTAAGTTTTACGATTGACTATAAAATAGTCAAAGTAAAAATAAATATTTCTCAGAAAGCTGTCTTGCTATAAAGTCAAAGTTCTCTACCGTTTAATCTCATAAATATTTTGTTAGAAGCTCTTTATCATACAAATTTCATGTTTCAAAGTCAAAGTCAAATCGTTTATTTCAAATTAGATGTGGACACACATACATTTTGAATGTAAAAATAAAATCAAAAGTTCTACCACCAGTTCGCTAAAATAACGCCTACGTCCTGAGAAGAACCGGCGCAAGAAACTCAGTGGGCATGTCTTTTTTTAATTTAATATGTTTTTTTTTCTTTTTTTTTTTAATATTCTTTTACAATATTTTTGTTATTAACAAACGTATCAATTGAAATAGCCCAGAATTTTATCCATTGACACATTATCACCATCACATCCTGCTAGACATATGCCTCCCTCAATGATTTCTAATGTGGCAGTGAAGCCTGAATAAGGTATGACAGACTTTAAGTAAATACGTCAAAAAATTCTTAGGGATGGTGTTTCTACCACGATAATCCTACCTACAGCTAGGCTCAGGTATCCTTAGAGGTTTCAGGCATAGTCCACCACTAAATTGCGAGACTACTGAGCATTTCTTTCTAAACCATTTCTAATGAGCAAGTTTCCTCTCGATGTCATCGCCAGTGTTATTGTGAAAGTGTTATTTATTTATTTAATATGTAAAGCCAACAAACTGTATCATTACAGACATCAATTACAGTTAAAACATTCAATAATTCAAATAACAGTGTAAATATACTAATAATAGGTAAGCATAGCATTCACGAATTAAACGAAGACAGTATTGTAAATTTAGAACAAAACTATAGAAAAAGAATATTAAAAAGAAATGAAAACAATTTGATCATACAGCTACAAAATTAAACACAAGAAAAAAAAGCAATTATCATTCTTACATTACAGTACAATCAATTTAAAATGATGAAAGTCAATATAAAATCATACTAATACGAAAATCATCATAATAATATGCCTTTGTGATGTATCTAGACGAAACTAAATTGCTAATATTTTTCCATCTTCAGTTCAGTTTTATGGTAAATCCGGTACTGTCTGATATTTCGCTGGCCACTGAATTATGAGAGGCGTCGTAGCGAGGAATTAATGCGGAGCGGATTTTATTTAAATGTGGACTACGGAAATGTTATTCATGAGTTCTGATATTTTGTAGTTTGCAGCGAGGCGTCATGATTAAAGAAAGTTAAATGATACTTTCGTTGATATGATGTTAATTGTGTCTGGAATTTTATTGTAGATTCTGAACGTATAATTGTTGGGATATGAGTTCGATATTCATATCTTATATATAAAAATGAATCGCAAAATGTGTTGGTAAGCGCATAACTCAACAACGCCTGGACCGATTTGGCCAATTATTTTTTTAAAATGTTCGTTGAAGTTCAAGGATGGTTTTTACGGCGAGAAAAAATCGAATAGTTGCCGGGAAAAATTTAAAAAACGGGTCATAGGGTTCACGCAGACGACGACGGGCAGCAGCTAGTTTTAAATAAATGTGTTTACAATTAATTTCTTCAAACACTCGCGGTTATCTACATCACTTACACAATACCGGCAAACGAACGAGAAAGTGGGTAGATAGATTTGTCTGCTCTTAAATACCTGCAGTACTCAGTCTTGCCGTGATCACGGCGCTTGCAACAGTACTGCATTATCGAGATCGTTCATAATAAAATTGTGGTAAGAACCCGTTTAGTAATTGTGTAATTAAATATGTTCACCATTAAATTACCTTCAAACTAAAATCTCTGCAGAGAACAATATACTTCGCACTGGGACATTGTGTAAATGATGAACTCAAATCAAATAATGTATTTTGAAAACTATATGTATTATTAATATATTCTTTTTTAATGTCATTGTTGTAACTGATACTGTTGGTGAGATTTTCTAATAAATAAATAAATAATATTGTATTGTCACGCGATATACATATTCGTGCAAAATCGGTCGATTTCAACTTATCAGATTCCATTAGAACTTACACAGCTACATCCAGTGCAAGTTACGATAAGGTGGCTCACTAACTCTTTTGCTATATGGCGGTACAATAAAAGTCAAACTTTTTTTAAAGCTTTTCAAAATGAGGAAAAAAAGAAAAGCCTTGAACTAATAGGGGATCATACCATACCTTATGTGAAACCTTTACTGAAAAATGCAAAGGAATGACTATTTATTCACCGGTCCACAAGTCTCCTAGAAAATAAGTAAATCACCCAGATTTACTCGCCCTACAAAACACCTACTTAAAATATACACAACACAGAGAGCACAGAAGGTACACTTATAAAACATCTTCATTAACGCAGTATTTTTATAGTGATGGTGCTGGTCGGGTTATGTTGGAATCTAATTATTCACCACTCCTGTCCTACGAATCTATATTAAACTTTTAAGATCAAGGAGTTTGTTGAACGTGCTTAATCTAGGAAACTACTGGTGGGATCTAAAAAATCTCTTTTGTTAGTCAGTCCATAGGCTGTAAAAAATCAGGCTAAAATAAATATAAACGAATTTATTAAAAAAAAGTTTGTGATAAAGGGAAAGAGTTTCGAAGGTCCACTAGTAAAGAAATATAACATCAAATATAAACCTGACCTTCTGTACAATACTCAGCTTGTACACAACCAAACTCAATTTACAAGATGAGCCGCAGTCCCCGTGCCCAATCCGATAAATAATTCATTCGTTACCAACTTTATATACCGGAGTAAACATTAACCTAACAATCTTATGTTTTTGAAAACTTCGAAAACGGTCAGAGCCAATCTGGCTTGGTAATTATTATTATAAAATTTGTGGTCCTTCGAGCCGGATAGGTTGCAGCTTTGTGTGGTAAAGCATGATTCACGTTGTACTGAGATGGAATTGCTATTAACCTGAGAAGACGCATCTAAAAAGAAAATTAATTATACTATTTTTAATACCATACATTATAAACTTATTCAGATACTCGCGGTTTTCTATAATACTTTCATGCATTTTCAACGGGTTCTTACCACGATATTTAATTAATTGAATTGTCTCGATATTTCAACGTTGTTGCAAACGTCATGATCACGAGAAGACTGGTTACTGCGGATCGATTTAAGAGCAAACAAATCTGTCTACCCTCTTTCTCGTTCGCTTTTGGGTATTACCACTGTTCTCGACACACCACACTCACTATTTCGCAATCGCACGTTTTGTTTCGCCTCTATACGGATTGCCACAGCAACAATCTATTTTATAGATACCTTGATGGTCTAGGCGGCAGTTATCCTTAGGTGATCGCAGATGTTGTGAAATTTTCTTTGAGGTTGTAAATATAGTTTTTATGTTATATTTATCCACAATCCTCTGTATCTTGTCTGTCACACCTTTGACTTTGACCATATATTAGTTGATAGTGACCGTTTAGTACCAGTACAATACATTGGGAACAATTTTATTCATTCCATGTGACACAGATGATATTGTGAGTTCACTACTAAAATTAATTGTATTATTTCAGATCCATTCGTTTGTTCTAGTTCACAGCTATTCAGTGTAATGTGAATTAGTCTCTAACCATCTTGAAATAGAACTTAGATTTTTAGGTTAAAAGGTAGTACACAGAATTATATCAGCGATAGTAGCCAGTCACACTAATATACAAATCTCTCATATTTTTACGATCTTTAACACCAAATCTCATTCAACATCAAGTATATATTATACTTTAATCTCTTTGGCTACATTCTACCGTTTGCCTTCCTATGAAAATCATCTTATATTATGATATGATACTCACAGTAAATAAGCACTTAAGTATACGTCTTAATATACCCCATGGCGCTTCATAAAGACCATATAAAGCCGATCAAACTGTACCCATTCAATAGAATCTCTGCCGATTTGAGAAGGTGACGAAATTGGGAAAAACGTAGACCCATTTAGGGAGTCGGGGGATCGATAATATCGCACGCAGGGGTGGACTTGGATCTTTAATTTTGGGTGGTAATTATTTTTAATAGATTGATTTTCATAGTGTATTCTTCGTATGTAAAGAGATTAAACAAATATCATGACGTTATCTGTGAAGTAATATTTTTAAACCATAAATAGTAACTTTTCCATCCCGAGTTTTTTGCTTTTGAACATATTTTCTGATTCCGAACTTTGTTGTCAAAAGGAATTTTTTGCAATGAGTTCATGATTTATAGTCACAACTTATAACTGCTTAGTTCTTCAGTCTGCTGTCAATAATACAAATTAACCTGTAGACGATGTTAAGTATGATTCATAATTATCGTATACGAAAGAAAGAAAGAAAAAGCATTTATTGAACACGCACATAATGGACATTCATATTATTATAACATTTAAACATTATAATACATATTTAAACAAAAAAGTTAAAAAATAAAGTAAAATCGAACAAGATAGACGCTTGTCCTCAGTGGCGTGCGAATAGGTTTCAGCTCAGCAAAAACTTATGGTCTCAAAGAAGACCAAAAGCACTGATTTTCAGTTGAAACCTACAAAACCCGATGCCATCTGCCTACAGTTTATCATATATTATAAATAAATTAGATACAAAGTATTAAAAGTTAAAAAAAGTGCCTAAAAATAATGTAAACATTGCAACAAAATAAAAAAAACATTGGGTTACTAATAAGAATAAATTATGAAAAGATTAAATTACATTAAAAACAGGTGCACAAAATTGTTTAAATTTTTGTTACCTATCATCGTATATACAATCTTAATTAAACACTCCCTTTTAGGTTCCAATTCCATCCCTTTTAGGAGCACTGTCAAAAACCCAATATATCCACACCTGACGCTTCACTTTAAGAATGTCTTAGAAATAATTTAAAGCACGACATTGGATTTGACTCGCGCCGTTTTATTAATTCACAGGCTGTGAGGATTTCTCTTTGTATTTTATCGATAAATTTCCTTTTAAATCAAGGATTTTGTGAGGAGTTTAGCTTTGGTTTGCTACGTGATTTGAAGGAAACTCATACAATAATTGTTTAAGCTGTTTTGATGTTTTGAAAATAAAATGTTTAATAGTTTTCAATTTTTTTTTTATTGCAATTTGGTGGTTCATATGTGTGTCCTTTTCGTTGAATTTTAACTTAATCTATACATATAATAAAATGATAGAAAAGTCAACATTGCAAAATACACTCCCCCAAGTCAATCAACCGTTGCACATAATGATGGCGCGATTCAGAATCCATACATTTAGTACTGTAAAAAAGTCAGCTTTGTCCGGGATAAACTCGATAACTGCTGAACCGATGTACTTCAAATTTGGCAAGAATATTGCTTAGAAGTCGGGTCAACACATAGGCTATATATTATAGTGCTATCATGTCCGAGGAACGGGATATAAAAGTAATAAATTTCATTAAAAAATTTTAGAGCACCGACATCTATCAAATCAAATTATATATTATTATATTCAAGTCAAATTTCATGTAAAAGCATTTTTTTATTAGTACGAGAGCTAGCAACGTCGGGAAAACAAACATTTCAGTAAAGCCTCTTTCACTTTTATATCAGTTGGCAAATTAATTTTAGGTTTTTAGGTGCTTAAAAAACTTCATTAAAAAAAAACATTCAGAATTAGCGTCTGGCACAGAAGAACAACAAAACAAGATCTGGCAGTAATAAATTCATGTAGCAAAAAGTATGATAAAAATAATTTAAAGAAAAAAATGTCTTCAAATAATTTGAAAAATCGGTTTTTTATCCGGACCTTACCACTACCGAGTACCGGCTACTACTAGACAGTCCGTATCGGTAAATACTCTGTCAAAAACGTTGCTAGCCCTTATACCATAATTTAAATTTGTTTGTGTCATTTTTGGCACTGTCAATGGTTATTTTTTAATTGTCATAGATACATGGAGTTCTGTTCCTTCTTATAAATTGTGTCTTTAATTCGTTTCAGAGATTAGCAAGATCTATACATACATACAAATAAAGTTCATTAAACAATTTTACAGCAACGACATCTATTGGCCTTCAAGTCGAATTACATATGGAAGCGTTTTTTTTTGTTGATATAAATAATTTAAATTTGATTATGTCATTGTGGGACATAATCAATGTGTCCTATTTGATAACTAGATGGCGTCGGCGTATAAATTTGAATTTTTTTTTTTTTTTTTTTTTTTTTTTTTATTGCCATGTAGGCAGACGAGCCAACGGCCCACCTGATGGGAAGTGGTTACCGTCGCTCATGAACCTCTGCAATGTCAGGGGACACTGAGGGGTCGCTACCTACGACCTAACTTTAAGGACCCTCCTCAAGCCTCGTTTGAAGAAGGACAAGTCATAGCTCTCAGGGAATACCGAGGAGGGGAGCTCATTCCATAGCCGGATGGTGCGTGGCAAAAAAGTGTTCTTGAAACGAACCGTGGATGACCGCGGTGGTTCCATATAGTAGGGATGAACTCCACCTCGACGCCGAGTGGTACGATGATAAAAGGGAGATGTTGGAATCATCTCAAATAATTCCTCGGAGCACTCCCCGTGGAACAACCGGTATAAGATGCAAAGAGACCCGAAGTCCCTTCGCAGACCCAAGGGTTCCAGGTGGTCCGTGAGCTTGGGATCGTCAACGATACGAACAGCTCTGCCCTGCACGGAGTCAAGTGGATGCAGTTGGTATTTGGGAGCACCAGCCCAGAGGTGGGAGCAGTACTCCACGCGAGGCCGTACCTGTGCCTTGTAGAGCACAAGCCTTTGCCTCGGCGTGAAGTACCGCTTTGCTCGGTTGATGACTCCCAGCATCTTAGAGGCAAGTTTGGCTTTGCCTTCCAGATGACTCCGATACTGGACAGTGCTCGACACGTTGACCCCAAGGATCCCAATGCTCTCAGACACTTCAAGGGAGACTCCTTGGAATTTCGGCGCCATGACAAATTGGTCCTTCTTCGCAGTGAACGCGCAAACCTGTGTCTTCGAAGGGTTGAATTGAACTAGGTTCAATTCACCCCATTTGGAGACTCGCCCCAAAAAGTGCTCCACTTCAGACACAAGTTCGAATGATTCTGAATCGCGCTATTATTTCGTACACCAAATGTCAAAACTGAGGTTAACTGCTTTGCTACAAGTTATCGTGTGGTTGGTCAATTTGAACTACTTAGCCATCATTATATTATTATTTAGTTTTGACTTAAAATAATTAAAATTCCTGGAAAACGATCTAATTTATCCCAATGCACAAACGATACTCGAAGGAAAAGGTTAGGTCGATGTGTAGGAACCGCCGTTGAGCGTGAAGCTAGGTTGGCTACTCTTCGAGAACATATTGCGGAAACTCAGTCGATCGAAGATCTTGAAGAGCAGGATCCTCAGTTAAGGAGAGATCACTCTCAGCCTGTTCTTTCACGGTCGTTGGAGACTGATGAGCAGCATGAAGAGCGTAGTACAGCTCAGCAGCGTTACTAGGACGTACGTGACGATACTTCTGCTGTTGTATCGCAAGACCGGGACAGAATTCAATAGTTGCAAGAGCAACCGTGACTAAATAAAGAGGGAAGTGGATTCATGTACAATGTTGCGATTAACTACGCCGCACACGGAGATATTGACATCTTAGAAGAAGTGTGCGCCCTCTGTCAAGCCCGCAAATGGAGAGGGGAGCCCAATGGGATGTGTTGTGCATTTGGTAAGGTACGCTTGGAGTCTATACAAGACCCACCAGAACTGTTGAAACTCTTACTAAGCGGCGAACATCCAAAGTCCAGCCATTTTTTGAAAAACATCCAAGCCTATAATAGCGCCTTCCAGATGACTTCGTTTGGTGCAAATCAAATCGTTGAAACCGGGTTCATGCCGACACTCAAGATCCAGAGACAAGTTTACCATCAAATTGGTTCGCTGCTACGTACAGATATTCCAAAATTTTTGCAAATTTATTTTGTGAGTGATTTTGAAGAACAAGCAAATCTAAGAAGTAGATCCATCCCCAATTCGGACGTGTTTAAGTGGTGCTTCCAATGTCTCTCGGTAGAGTTGTAACCAGCTTAGAAGAACTCATTCGCTGTGTGTACAACGACATCAGTCGTATACCACACCAGCAGAAATCTTGGGTGTGTGAGCGAGCCATTTTGACACCCAAAAATAATCAAGCTGCAGCAATTAACGAATGCATTCTCTCAGAAATTGAGGGAAATAAAGTGGTCTACAACTCTATAAATACTGTCGTCGAGCCAGATGATGCCACATATTATCCTGTGGAATTTTTGAACTCTCTGTCAGCAAGTGGACTTCCAGCGCATACTATCAAGCTAAAGGTCGGTGTCCCGATTATGCTTCTTCGGAACCTATCTCCTCCGGAGTTGTGTAACGGGACCCGTCTTAAAGTCATCTCGCTCCACAAACATACAATTGAGGCGGAAATCCTTACGGGTTCTGGCGTCGGCGACGCAGTATTTATACCACGCATTCCTGTCATACCATGAGGTATGTTCCTGAACTTCCCGTTCAGGAACATACCTTTGTGTGTGTGTTTGCTTCCCGATGACTATGATGGATAATGGCAGCGGGTGTCGACCTCAGGACGGGCTGCTTCTCACACGGGCACCTGTACGTCGCCTGCTTCTGCGTCACCGGTCCGAGTAGTCCGGACTCTCTTTACATTTTGGCTGCGGAGAGCCAAACCACTATTGTGGTCGATCGAGAAGTTCTATAAGCATGTTTTTTTACGCTATCTTTTAATCTTACCTTATATTTGTTTTAATTTGATTATTTTCTACATCTGCTTTAGTCACAACTTTTGACTTAATTCAGCAAAATCACCTTAAAGTCATTTATTCGAAGCGGGTCGAAATTAGCACTTTTTGCACTTCAATTTTACAAAAAAACAGTCTTATTCTGTTACTCTGCTTAGTGTAGATATGAAAGGTAAAGAAGAAAACCAGTAAATTAATGTTATATTAAAAGATATAATTATTTTGCATTCACGCAGACGACGTCGCGGGTAATAGCTAGTAATAAATAATCATTATTTTTGTCACTCACTATCCGGCAATGGAATGAGCTCTCACCGACTTCTTTTTATAGAATTAACAATAAAATTGCTTATCACATCCATATCAAATTCATATGTTTTCAAAAATGTATTTTAGACATAGAAAAATCATCCATATTCAGCATACTAATGTTATGTGAAAACAAACGTAAAAAAAAACACAGTCAACTTGACCTCATATTGGACAGTCAATCACAAACGACCGTCAACGAAACAGCCAGTTTCAAATTCATTTCTATGATTACGCAAAGCAACAAGTTATTTCTCAACTAAATAATCTAATATGCAAACCCTACACTCAAAAGTTTACGCTCAAATAAAACGTCGAAATGAAACGGCGCTGTAAACTCTGGAATTGATTCCTTAATACTCGACCGTAAAGGAAAATTCAAGAGAAACGGACATTTCGGTTGTCGACCTGCTATGAATTTTGAAATTACTGTGAAGCTAATGAAGATACTGTACTGTGCTTTACTGCCCACTGATTTTCTAAATTTATTTTCCTTCCATTTTTAGCGGTGTTATAATAAATTCTTTCTCTATTTCCTTATCCCATTTAGATGGGGTCGGTGTAATATGTCTTCTCTTCGGATGAGCTCGTCCCGGGCCATTTCAATTGATACATTTGTTAAAAACAAAAATATTGTAAAACAATATTTAACAAAAAATATTAAATTAAAAAAAGACATGCCCGCTGAGTTTCTTGCGCCGGTTCTTCTCAGGACGGAGGCGTAATTTTAGCGAACTGGTGGTAGAACTTTTGATTTTATTTTTGACTTTCAAAATGTATGTGTGTCCACATCTAATTTGAAATAAATGATTTGACTTTGACTTTGACTCTCCTCTCTCTTCTCCATACATTTTTATCTTTACATACATCATCTGTCATGCCACAAACCATCATATCACCTTCACACATTCATACCAACTGTTCTTCTGTCTTCCTCTCCCCTTACATCCATTTACTTTTGAATTCGTCTTTCGCCTTGTGTTGCGATAAATCGTACACACATGTGGGAGTGGTGAAAACTATCTTTAAATGTTAGTTGAATTCAATTAAATGTATTTTTCTTTTTTCTTCTTTTTTTTCGCTAGACCTCGTTCACCAAGACTGGGGATGATTCGCCAATGTCAAGTGAGACAAATACACGGACTCAAAGATACTAAGCCAAAATATTGTTCTGTTTCCAGCTTCAGCAGTAGTAGAATATATACTGTTTATAGTATTTTTCCTCTAATGTTTTTATCACGAATATAGCTGGCTATATTGGCTAAAGTCACTTTTTAAAAACTAAAGTTGTCGATAGTCCGGTCAAATTAGACTAAAAAATAGGGGTAAGGTTACAAAAATTCGCACTTGGCTGAATATTGGTAGGATTGTTCAATACACTATTATAAAGGAAATGTGAAAAGTCCTTATCGATCCGGCACGTGCAAAAAAATTTACTCGGGGTCAAAGGTCCCAAAAACGGGTTTTTCGCGATTTTCAGCAAAATGGTAAGTTTTACGAGTGCAAACGACAACTTGTAACGAATTAAATGCTGTGGTGAAAGATTATCATATTGATAGACTGAAATAACATTCATGAACAAATCACCATAATCTGAACCCTAAATATTATTCTAGGTTATACACAGTGACTGTAATAGGGTTGCCACCTAACTCATAAAATAAACCAAAAATATCTAATAAATCTCTCACACTATTACTAAACGGGTTCTTACCACGATTATTTTTAACTAAGAGGTCCGATATTTCAGCACTGTTTCAAGCGCCACGATCACGGGAAGACTGAAGAACTGCGGGTAGGTCATCTAAGAGCAGACAAATCTGTCTACCCTCTTTCTCGTTCGTTTGCCGGTACCACTGGAACTCGAACTCGCATTTCAATTCTTTCAAATTTCGAAAATATTTTCGAGGGAAACCAACATATTCACAGTGCGGGTAGTTTGAAGTGGAGACTTACTATAAATACAGGCGCTGGCCGCTGTTATTATTCATTCGTGTTTGAATTGTCGAGGCAAACGGACCTCTTGATGTAAAAGTAATAAACTGTTAAAACTCGTTATTTTGAAGTTTTTATTCAAAAGTATTGATCATCAAGTGTTCAAGTGGACATTGTGACGTCATTCCTGACAAAACCAAATGAAGATCGACTAATTACAACGTCATTACAGCTCAACACACTATTTACGAAGTTAAATAATAGCATGTTTGAAGTGTCATCCCTACTATCAAAGGTTAGGTTACACTCGATAGTTCAATTTACACAGTCAATTTGCCTTTAATTTGAATGCAGCGCCAATATTTATCTGTATGCTTTTAACAGAAAAAAAAATGAATAAGCATTATCTGCTGCATAATATTGACTGCCGTTTTTTATGGGTCACCTTCTCTTTTTGAATACTTTCTTTATAGTTTAAGATCCCAAGGCCGCCAGACAGAAGTTACCAGTTAGATGTTTATCAAATTTTGTAGAAGATTATTTCAAAAGTGTCTGCTTTCTGACAAGAAATTAATCATCGAAATAGGTTTATCTACAAACAAATCGTGGAATTTTGTCCGTTCTATATATTTTTTTACACAGAGTAAAAGCACTTTTTGACGTTAAAAAAAGGCCACACGAAATCCGTATCCTATCATCTGAAAAATACCATCTAAATCAGTTCACCCAAACGAAGTCTATAAAAGAACAAACAAAAACGGTCGAATTGATAACCCCCTTTTAGAAAGACGGTCAAACGTCCATTAAAATATAAAGTTCTATTATAATCTCAGCAAAACCTTTCTTATAATGAGAAGCGCAATTAACGTCAGGTGGGCTGTCTAATCGTCGTAACTAATGACGTGGAAAATTGATTCGTTTGTTCTATTTCAAATATAATAGGCTTCGAAATACGCATTTTGTTTTTAAATATATTTTATTCTATTTTTGAAAAGCCAATTAAGGTCAAAAGTGTTTTTTTTACTTATAAATATCAGCTTCCGTCTTGTATTGATTTCCATCGCGGATTGACGAAAAAAGTGCGAATAATAGTAATAATAATAAAGCCTTTAATACAACCTAAACTGTAAATTTTTTTAACAATTTATTATATTTTATTTATCGACACCGGTTTTGTTTAGATTATTTGCTTCTCAGCATAGGCCTCCACAAGGGCTCTCCATAGGTTTCGGTCGCGGGTTCTCCTCAGCCACGTTTTACCAACAATTTTTATGACATCATCTTCCCATCTTAGATGTTGCCACCACTCTGTCACATCCTTAGTCCACTTGTCTGTTTCAGTTCTCTTGAGGTGACGAAAAAAGTGCGAATAACGCTACTTAATAATCATTTAAATCATTTGACAACCATTTAATTATGTGAAAGATAATTTCATCTCAATACCTTCCTATCTACATACACTAATATTATAAAGCTGAAGAGTTTGTTTGTTTGTTTGTTTGAACGCGCTAATCTCAGGATCTACTGGTCCGATTTCAAAAATTCTTTCACTGTTGGAATGTCCATTTATCGAGGAAGGTTATAGGCTATATTTTATTTTCAAAAAATTTTGGGATCCGTATGAAAATATCGAATATGTAACACAAGTGAATAATCGAAAACCTATTTATGCATACGCTGCAAAAACTATTGACAATAGAACAAAATGATGTACTACGGGTTTTTAGGTCTTTTAAAGACAAATAAAAAAGTCCGCGACTGCATATATCTAACTATCATAGTTTAGTCACAACAACTGCTTTTATGTTAAAAAAAAAAAATAATTCGTCCGAAAATGAATTTAACGTTAAATTAGTATTGTTATATTAATCCTTATCCAAATAAAGTATTTTGTTATCAAGAGTATTAACGTAGAAGTAAATTACTTTTTGTTTTATTCCAATCGGACTTTTCGTTTAGAAGTTATTACGAGTATAAAACGCAATGAATATGTGGGGCCGCGAAAATAATAACTCGACGGCATTGCGGGTACTGTTTGAACCCCTTTGTAACGCAGACGATGTTGCGGGGGTCAGCTAGTTAGTCATATAAGAACCACTTTAAAATGAGCTTACACTATGTCTAGAAATTCAATCAAGAATCAAAACAAGACTCATGATTTTTTAGTGTTATATCTCGTTCATTGTAATATTAAAAGCTCATCAAATCCTCCAGATTAAGCTTCGCTAGTCTCTCAAAAGCTCCCGCCAAAGGGACTTCGATGTATACTTTGGAACATCTTATAAGTATTAATATTTAAGCTTCTGTAGGTATGTAAATAAGCTTGTTTTGATATTATAGGTATTAACGAGTATTTGATAAATACGTAGATAATAATTTAATAATCAAAACAAGACTTGGATTAAAAATTAACAATGTAAATATATCGACTGCTGTATTATCCTATAAAATTGCGTTTATTTAGCGAAAAAGTGAAGTGAGTTTTCTTTAAAAACACCTATTATTATTATATATTTGTACATTTGAACACTCCCTTTTTGAGGGGTGATAAACCTATCATACGGGCTACAGCCAAGCATGATGGGTTAAATGATGTAAGTTTGATTATGAATGGATGATGATGTGAGGAATTTCCTGGTTATTCGGCATGTATTAAGTATGGTTGCTTTTTGAATGAGTGAGAGTGTGTGTTTGGGGGCTTTTAGGGTTTCTAAACTATTAATCAGACTTTTAGGCACTATTCCAGTGGTTGATATGACTATGGGAACAATGTGAACTGTGTTAACTTTCCACTGCGTCTTGAGTTCGATTGCTAGGTCTTGGTACTTGCTAAGTTTTTCAGATATTGTAGATTGAATATTGTGGGTGTTTGGGACAGCAATATCGATTATGAATGCAGTGTTGTTGCTTTTATTATAAACTGTTATATCTGGTCTATTGAAATGGATAGTTTTATCAGTTATAATAGTCCGATCCCAATAGAGTCTGCAAGTGTTATTTTCGAGAACAGTGTGTGGTTTGTATTTGTAATAAGGAGTTTTTTGATCAATGAGTTTATACTGATATGCAATATGTTGATGTATTATTGCAGCAACTTGATCATGCCGGTGTTTGTAGTCGGTTTGTACGAGTGATTTGCAGGCTCCAGTAATATGCTGTATAGTTTCGGATGCAGAATTACAATGTCTACACTGATCTGTGTTTTGGTTACGGTCTTTCATTATATATTTCCTATAATTTCGTGTCACTATGACCTGGTCTTGGATTGCTAGCATGAAACCCTCTGTCTCCGGAAACAATTCACCTCTCTTGAGCCATTCGTTCGACCTTTCTTTATCGACGTGTACTTGACTAAGATCAGTTCTGTGTCTTCCATGCAGAACTTTTTCAGACCAGCGAGCAATCTTGTGGTGTGTAGAGATGATATTTTCGTTGAGTTGATTGTTTTTATCTCTTAAATTGAGTGGTGTATGCTTGTGATCTAATTCTGAAATGTATTGGTGCAGTGATGAATGTTGAGATTTTGAATGGAAGTAATTTCGTAATAATGTTATTTGTTTGTTATGTAGGTTTTCTATATCGATTAATCCACGGCCTCCCTCTGCGCGTGGTAGTGTTAATCGTTCTATTGATGATTTAGGGTGATGTTTTCGGTATTTAGTCATGTTTGTATTGATATACCTCTGTAGTTTCTTTACGTCTGTTTTTGTCCATTTTATGATACCAAATGAATATGTGAGTGCGGGAATGGCAAATGTGTTAATAGCTTTTATTAAGTGCTTAGAATTTAGATTTGTGTTTAAATTTTTTTTTTTTTTGAGACGACCATTGAAATTTTTGATTATGTCAAGTTTAGTACCTTTATAGTCTATTTGTCTTGCTTGGTTAAAACCTAGATATTTGTAAAAACTATTGTCATCCATAGGTTCTACTTTCTCACCTGTTTCTAATTGGTAACTATTTTTTTCAAATTTTCCATTATGTACTGACATGATTTTACATTTATCCACTCCAAAATTCATATGTATATCGATTGAAAACTGTTGAATTGTATCTGCTAAAGAAAATAAGTTGATTTTGTTGTTTGCAAATATTTTAATGTCGTCCATGTAAAATAAATGAGATAGTGTAAAATGATTTTGATCAGCTGTAGATGTAGATGTATGATATCCGGCATTAGTAATGTCAAGTAGAGTTGATAAAGGGTTAAGTGCTAGGCAGAACCAAAGCGGACTGAGAGCATCTCCTTGGAATATTCCACGTTGTATTTTTATTGGATCTGTGTCATCAACATGAGAAGGGCTATTTATTCTTAACGATGTTTTCCAGTTTTGCATTGTAGTTTTTAAGAAATGTATAAAAGTAGGGTGTATTTTATATAATTCAAGGACACGCAATAACCAGCTATGTGGAATAGAGTCGTAAGCTTTCTGGTAATCTATAAACATGGTGTGAATATTGTTTTTATTTTTTACTGCTTCGTTCATAATGACAGAATCTATGACTAATTGTTCTTTACAGCCCTTGCTATTTCTGCGGCAACCTTTTTGTTGTTCTGCGAGTATATTGTTTACAGCTAGGTGTTTGTGAATTGTTTCACTGATACAGGAGGTAAGTATCTTGTAGATAGTTTGCAGGCAGGTTATAGGTCGATATTTTGAAGGGTCTTTCAAGTTATCGCTCTTGGGTATCATGTATGTTATTCCGTGTGTTACATATTCTGGCAATGTGTCTGGTGATTGGATGAATGTATTAAGGTGTCGAAGTAAATGAGGATGGATGCAAGTGAATTTCTTATACCAGTAATTATGTATATGGTCTGTCCCAGGAGATTTCCAGTTATGTGTACGTTTAATAGTAGTCATTAGAGTTTCCATTGTTATGTTTTCATACTGCATAAAGGAGATGTGTGTGGTGCTATTTTCGATTGTTTTTATCCAAGTAGTATCATTATTATGTAGAACTGGGTTTTCCCATATATTAGCCCAGAATTTTTTAAATTCGTCTGTATTAATATTGTGTTGTGAATGTTCTGTGTTATTAATTGTATTTTGTGTGTCATTTTTTAATGTTCTATAAAAGTTCTTTTCGTTGTTTTTGAATTGAGTATTTTGTCTTTTACGAGCGGTGCATGTTAAATATCTTTTGAGTCTACTGGCCGCTGCGCTTAGTTTTTGCTTTACTGTATCAAGATAGTGTTCCGGTTCTGTATTACAATCTTCATATTGAGCATGTTTCTGATACTGTTCTTTAATTTTTTCCACTGATGTCCTTATTCTATAACTATTGTTTCCCCGCACATATTCTGTAAGATGAGCTATTTCTCTTCTGAATTTATCTATTCTATTTTCTAGCCTTCTCTGCCATGCTGGCTTATTCTGTCCATAAACCTGAGATTTGGCTGTTTTGATTTTAGTCCCATTGCTTACTACTGCTGTATACGCTGCCGCATATAAGATTAGCTGAAAAGTCATAAAATCTGATTCTGTGGTAAGATAATCTGGGAGGATGTGACTATTTAGGTACGCCGTAATTAAAGCAAGTTTTCTAGACGGTCTTTGCTTTGGGAGATATGGTCTGCAAGTTGGTTCACTATTTTGAAAAAAGGCTAATGTTTCTTCAAATATTGCTTTTACGTTTTCAAAGTCTATTTGATCGGTGTTTGAAGAATTTTCATTTTCAGGTTCTTGTTGAACACCTTGTGGTATAGGTGAGGTTCGAGAACTATTCCTATTTTGTGTGCTTAATTCCGTGTCTATAAATGTTTGGTTCTGTAAAGTTGACTGTGATTCGTTTGGAGTAAGCGTGTTAATTTCTGTCACCACTTGTGATTGTGTATGTATGTATGTATTTCTATGTGATCGGTTGTGCTGTTTTTGTTGTGATAGCTCCATTTCAATTTCGTATCTGATTTCTTGTATTCTTTGTTCCGTTATCATTCTATTATTTATTATTACTCTTCGTTGATCTGATAATCGTTGCTCTGATATATGAGAAAGGTTTGGATATTGTGAAATAAATTCGTCGTGAAGTTTTTTCCGATGTGCTGTTAAATCTGTTTCTAGGTTCGTAATTTTATAGTATATACGTAAAATGTGTTCATTAATTTCGTTAGACCATCTCATTCTTGTTGTTGTTTGTGTTATTGTTGAGGGTGGCTGCTCATGTTCTGTCAAATATCTTGCTACTTCTGCTTTAATTTCATCCAGGGTAGTTAAAGGGAGTAATTTATTGTTTATAATAGCTCTGCGTTGGTCTCCTACGTTTTGTTTGGATGCGTTCATTTCAGGATATTTACGTGTAAAATTTTCGTGTAATGATTCTAAATATCCGCGTGTATTGGTTTCTAACTTAGTGATTATGAGATAGGTGCGCCATAGGAATATATTCATATCACTTGTCCATTTTCTTCTAGCGCGTGATTTACCAATAACGGGCACGATTGTAGAAGCAGTTGCTTCTCGGGCAACGTTTACTGGTAGTGGTGACTGCAATGAATGATGACGCGTCTGCGTTGAGCTTGACACGGTTGATGATGTCGGTGACAAACATAAACTGGATGACGATGATGATTGCTGACAAGGTGATGTTTGATAATTGAATGATGATGTGACGCTTTCATTTGATTCTGATTGTATTGATGATGGTGATATTGATCTAGCACTTAAGTGCTTGTTGGGCATATTGTTGCTATTTGTAGCATTATTTTGCAATTTTTTAGTTTTAGCTCTAGTTATCATCGAATTCCCACGAGTAGCTAGGGACTAGTGGTCACCCGCGGCAGAGCCCTGCGTTCACCGCGGGAAGGGTACGATTAAAACGAGATTTCCCCTGGTCTCTCGAGTTCGCATACTAGCGACTAAGCATTCCCTTAGCCATGCAGCTCTCGGCGTACGCTGTTCCACCTTAGCTTGGATTTAGGAAAGAAAAAAGGATCGGGAAAAAGGTAAGGAAATGAGGATATCGGAATAGGAAATAAGGGAAAGGATATACTTCTGACCTGGGAGTGGGTCAGAAGCAGTATCTCACTTTGTCTGACTGCTCACATTGAACCTTCCCGGCATGAGTGGCTCTACCGTTATAGCCTCAATGATCATTGTAGTACACAAGCCCCATCACGACGACAACGTGGAGACACATTGGTGGGGTTATTATTATTATTATTAAGAGAGGGGGCGGGCACAGGTAGCCCATCAGGTCACAGCGACCCTTACGGATCTATTGTAACCATCCCCATGTATTACAAATCTGCGCCAAGACTCAGGTCCAGCATGAACTGGACTATTTTCCTGGGGCAGATGTCCCTAATATCTTCAGGGAACAAGATATGTCCCCCGAGGATATGAGACCTAATTCTGTTAACAGCAGGGCAATCGCAGAGCAAGTGAGGAGGGTAAAAGCACCTGTCAGATTTAAATTTCTGCCTACCCTAAGCACAATGACATGCTCGTCGCTGTTGTTAATACAGGAGTATCTATGGCTACTTTCTGACTCAATCATCTGCTGTATTTTTTCTATTAGTGGTGTTTTAGTTCTATTTTTCATATTATCTTCTTTGAAATATGTTTTTTAATTATAAACTTATTTAGACACTCGCAGTTTTCTATAGTAGGGTCTTTTGGGTGGTACCACTGGAACTCGAACTCACATCACGACACACCACTCTCACTGTATCTACAAGACTCTCTGAGCATGAACGAGAAAGAGGGTAGACAGATTTGTTTGCTCTTAAATCGACCCGCAGTATCCAATCTTCTCGTGATCATGACGTTTGCAACAACGTTGAAATATCGAGACAACTCAATTAATTAAATATCGTGGTAAGAACCCGTTGAAAATGCATGAAAGTATTTTTAATTGTTTATCTAGTCATCTTTAGTAGATTGTATGTAGGTAGGTAGGAAAGGTAAATAAAACATAGTTCTATACAAAACAGATTGCTTTAATTTATTTAATAGTTTTTTTATACAAATCGAATACTACTTACGATAATAAATTTTAACGAATAACATTTTTTTATACTCGTTTCGTTTTTATTTTACACTTTTACACAATTAATTCAATTTTTTTATTTTAATTTATTTATAAAAAACCTTAATAGGGTCTTTAATTAAAAACTTACATTAAAATCGGTTTTATTATTTTTGCAGTCGTGTTTTTATTTTTATATTATATTTATCTACTGTTTTATCGGGAACACAGTGTGGATGAATAAAAAAACTGTATTTTGAGAAAAGAAAAACTTCATAAAGAAACAACAGTCCGTAAATAGTTAACATTTATTTTGACTATAGATTAATATTGTAGCAAGTATTTGATTAAAAAAAAAAAACACATTTAAAAAAAATGGTTGGAATATAATTCTGGAAGAATTTAAAGATGTCATATAAAATTTTGGCATTAGCAAGAACAAAGAAAAATATCAACGGTAATTTTTTTTTTCTTTAATGTTTCAAATTTCAAATTAAAATTTTGCAGTTTAAAGTTTTAATTTAGTAAAGAGATGCATAGAAAAGTAGGGCAAGTGTTTTTTTAAATGAAGCGTTTCTTAACATCTAAAATTATATAATACTTTAGTAAAACATTAAATACTTATTTTGAGATATTCTTGTACTTACACAATGAATTTTAAAAATACCTGTTTCACCTTTAAAGCATTAAGTTACGGTTGTGCGATGCATTATTGAACTTTTTGCGTGGCGCGGCCATTTTGGATTTTTAAGAAGATTTTTAGGTTAGTGTTTTTCTTTTGTATGTTAATAATAATGTTGAATATGAGTTGGATAGAGAACAAAAACTTGAGTTATAAAGTTTTTTTGAATTAAAATAAGGAGTCTTTGTTTTTAAACTTCAATCAGAAATACTAAAAATTGGGGATTTGTAATGGCGATAAAATAGCTAATTTCAATCACACTATGATGTAAAAATTCACTTTACCAGATCAACACTTATTTTTGAAGCAGACCTTTGCATAAAAAAGTAGATATATATATTAAGATATATATATTAAAGTCTCCGTCACGCAAAAAGTTTCAAATACCATTAATTTGTATAGACATTGATGCTTTAAAATGTGAGTCGATGGGAGAGTTATAAAACATTCAATAAGAAATTTGGAAAAGTGCCATAGCTTAAAATATTAAAGAGAATAGAAAAAATATTTAAAATAGTACAATATTATGAAAGTCATTAGTACAGTTGATCCACTCGACAATTCCAAGATGGCGATAATCACTTGTTTTGTAAATTGAACAGAAATGTGTCGATCTAAATATCTTTGTAAGATTTTATAGAAATGTTAGATCAGATAAGAAATACCGTCGAAATTAAAAACAGAATGAAATTGTTCATTTCGCTTCACGATTTGTACATTTAAATCCGACCCGGTCCCGAGCAGGCATTATTATTTCCGTTTTTTTATTACTTTTTAAAAGTAGGTTAACTACTCTTTTATTATAATATTTAAACATCGAATCGCTAACACGGATACTACAACGTCTCACAACCTTTTTTATTATTTTACTTATTTTTTTTTTATTAAATGGCTGATCGGCCGTGCATGCAACCCGATATTCAATAATATATAAATCAACTAGTTCGTTTAATAATAAAATTCCATTTAGTATATATTTTACATATATTTTTTTATCAATCATTTATACCCCTATAAACCAACTTATTTATATCAACAATTTTTTGCTTTGGCACAAAATTATCTAATTTAATTTCAATTTGGTTTATTTCGAGCAATTATTATTTGGGGATAAACGTAATAAAAATAATTTAACTGTAAAATATAAGATAAGTCAGCACCATAAAGCTAAATTAGACTTTGTAGATGACAACATTTTATATAGAACTACAATAAACTTAATAAATTACATATAAATTAAACATAAACAATTCCTTTTTATATATAAATTAATGTAACTTTCGAATGTTTATTTTAAGAACACAAAGTTTATTTATAAATTTATTTATTTATATTTCAATTTATAGTTTTGGTCTTAAATTTATATTAAATTGTATTGCTAAGGAGACACATATACTAGAACTATCACGACATCTATAGATTGAAAACGAAGAACGGATAAAGATTATTATTTTAATTACATTAATAATATGTATCTATATCATTGTTATATATACTATTTATACATGACTACTGTATATCATGTGCTACGATATATCAATTATAATAATCACTCGAGAAATGATGAGAAATTCCAAAAAAAATACATTGAATATAATATGATATAAATTGAGCACATTATGAAAAACGGTTTTTTACTTTCAAGTAAAAAAAACATTGATACTAAATTCCATTATACAAGCAAACTTAATTTCGCCTAAATTAGCAATTATTTTTGCCTAGAGCAGCAAAACCTAATTATATACTTCAATTATAATATACCATGTAACAGCAAAACTAATGCCAAACCCAGCAATGAATTTGACATAGCTAATTAAATTGATAATCATGGCAAAGTACAAAACTAAATGCATTAATCTCGAGTAATTATCATTTCATCGCTCTATCCGAAAGTGACTTACTTAACTTAACTACAATTGTTAGTCTTTTTCCAATTGATTTTATGATATTACTGCCAAAAACTATGCATATGGTGACTAAACGTGCCAAATATAGGATTCTAACCAGCAACCACGATCAGGAATTACGACTCTTAGCTGTAGTTGGCATAGCAAAATTATACTTTTGCCATTAACTATGCCAGCACTAGCACTATGGCCAACATTGCCAAAATGCCCGTAAGAATTAAATAAGACTAAGAGTCGTAATCGAAATCGCCTAATTATCGATATTACGGCATAACTCGATACCTAAAATCGATTAAATATTGCTATACACAATTATCAATTCGTTTTGTTTATTAAACTAGTGTGTTACTGATTTCACGTTATATTACATAATTAATGTTTATTATTATTAATTCTTTTTAATTATCTCGACACAACCTCACTAAATATTTAAAAGTTTGGTTCCATTTAATTGTTGATTTATCAATTCCCCGCAATTCCGAAGATTTCAAAATAATCGTCTCAACAACACACACGCTCGCGTAGTTTTCAAAACTGGCAATACTTTAGTCTTTAGAATTGCAATGTTGTTAAGCTATAAGATCTTGTAACCATTGGCCGTTCATTAACAAAAAGATAAAGTTGTTACTAAATTTATTTTTCTGCAAATGGTAACCTAAGTTATTTATTTTGACGTTAAGATTAATTGTAATTCTTGTCAAGTGTGTTCTGGAAAATTTCATTACTAAGTTTACCGCCATTTTTTCCAAAAAACATGTTCCTTTTATTATATATTTATACATACTTAACACATGAAATACAATCCGTATGTCCACACGTCTTTCACTATTACCGACAGCTGCTACGTAATATCTCATATTTCAGAACGGCGTCAGGTTGACCAAAAAAGTTTAATATAAGTGTAAAGAAAGTAATACAGGTCTGCAGTTTTGAGTAAAATACATAATGTGTTAAAGATACTAATTCTAAATTAAACGATTTAACAATGTTGCTTCAAAAATTATAACCAGAAGCTGGGAAATTATAACTAGAAGCTGGGAAATGAAATTGAAAAATGGAAACTTAAGATGAACATAATCACACCTATTTTTATAGAGAACCACAAAATTTTAGTTTTAATTCATTCTAATTTGGAATGGAATCCCGTCCGCAGTGTTCGTCCGCTATAACATGTCCCTCTTTAAACGAGGTTTAAGAAAAGTCCTGTATAAGTAGGTGATAGATAACGACCCCTCACTGCCCTGTCATTGCAGATCATGAGCGACGGCGACCGCTTACCATCAGGTGGACCGTAAGCTCGTTTATCTATCTTGCAATAAAACAAAGGATATTTAATTTAATAGGTATACACTAATTTCGTATTGCAACCTCACGACTAAAGAAATACCAGTTTCAAAACCATCATCACCGAATCTCGAAATTTTTAAATATTATTTTAATTAATCAACAAATTACACATTTTAAGATTTAATCAGAGTAACATCACAATCGTTTTACAATAATATTAACGACTAAACTTATTTAATTAATAATTATTATATATTTTATTAATATATAATCATTATATATTTTATTATATTTACCGTCTTGCGACTTAGGTGCCATATATCCAGACACATGCCTTTTAAAAATTGAGTTAAACTGTCACCAGAAATGTGTGATATAAACCATTTTTAGCTTTTAAAAGATAGTATCATTGTGACGTCATCACATGTTGAATGACACATGACAAATTTTTGAACATTTCTCTTGCTAATCATCTTTAGAGAGACCATTCTTTGAAATCCATGACATGAGTCATTTATAAAAACAAATTTGAAAACGACTGATTTTCATTTTGTAAGAATATATCAGATCACAAAAACAAGCCCATCAAAATGTAATTTAAATTTATAGTTGCAAAAGTACCAAATGAAACAGTCAATCTCCCCATATTCAAAAATAGTTCAAACCACACATCGAAACAGTACCTAAATCGCATCTAAACAGATTTAAAGAGACGTGTGCGTTTCAACACGTTTACATTAATTTCTATAATTATTTCTCTCGTTCTATTCATGAGCATTTACAGTCAAATAATCAACATCATGAACAATGTGAAGTTATTCAAACACTCGCGGTTTTGCTATAATACTTTCATTCATTGTAAGGTCAGAGGTACTACCCAAAAGCGAACGAGAAGGGTAGACAGATTTGTTTGCTCGTAAATCGACCCGTATCCAGTCTTCTCGTGATCATGACGTTGGCAACAACGTTGAAATATCGAGACCACTCAGTTAATTAAATATCGTGGTAAGGACCCGTTTACGATGCTTGAAAACAACGTGAAGTTCCAAAAAAGTTATTGTGTGCTACAAGAACTTAGTTATAGTTATGCACGATCGGCATACTGTTAATTGACTTCATTCAATTGTTCATGATGTTGATTCCAGATGTAATAATTATATGGTCACAGTTTTTTTCACTGCACGATGATGTGTGGCGCCGATAGAAGCACGGCCACTGTCGCTATGATCGTGAATAATGTGAACACGAACAGGCAAAACCTGGGGATGAAGTGTTATTTAAATGTCCTTTTTGTGGATTAAAAAGAAACTTGTATGGAAGACTAGATTCAACTTTATGATTGTGTAATATATTCCCATAAGGAGCTGGTAAAATTTTGGATTATTCTTTTGATCCATTGGCAACAGTAACAACATACTCATAGCATTAGATTTTGTATAGCTTAATAATCCACATTTAATTGTCCTATAGATTTTTCTTTTAAAAACACAAAAAAGTGTATGTAATATCACATACTACCATATCAAATCCGTTAATCTAAATTACAAAACATAAATCGAAAATCGAAAGATATCCAAAAATGCAACAGTTTTTCTCCAAAAAAGAACCCGACATGAATCGACGTCAACAGTCACCGCGCCGTTATTCCATAAAAACACTCACCTGTCCACAACCATCGCAGCGAATTTCCAATCGCTGATCAGTTCGGCTTCCTCATCAGCCTTCTTCATCCTCGCGGTGATGAACTGTAGCTCTCGAAGGATGAGGTGGAGCTCCCGATGGTGGCTGCTGAGGCCTCCTCCCACGTCCTCCATCGTCGAAGGTCGGACGAACGAACGCCGGAAGTCCGTTCTGAATATTGAGCAACTGATGAAAAGAATGCGGTTAGGGAATTGATTTTAGCTTTGACAGCCTTTTATGGTATAATTTTGAAAGGTGTTTCCATAAAGATGTTGCAATTTTTTTGTCTATGATACAACTTTTGACAAATCCCAAAATTACAATCTATGATACGAACTGAAGGGAAAACATAACACATTATTTTGAGCTCTTGGTCTTCCAATTTTGACAAACAAATTCCCTGTAACTAGCAATAACGACCAGTTCGCGACCGACCAACATGAAGCATTGGTCTCTCATTAAACAGTATCGCGAAATACAACTGGCGCATCTATTGACGACATTTATGTCTGTGCGCTTACTCTTTGTTTTTCAGAGAAACTCTGAACCGATTTCCACATGACTTTCACCAGCAAATAGCTGATAAACCAAAGAGTAAGAATATAAGCTACATTTCTTTGAAGTGAAAATGTTTTAATAATTAGGTAGGTACTTTGGGCAAGATACAATACTTACCCTGGTCCCAAATTGCCTGTCGAAGCGGTACTGTTCGGCGGAGGCGGGGCGTGTCTGAAATCATCGTCTATGTCCAACACGTTGGCCAACAAGGACTTGGAGGAGCGTTCCTTGAGCTCCAACTCTCGCATCCTGTTGGACATCATGATGGTCTTCCTGGTGATCTTCTTCCCGGGCCTTGACATCCGCAGTATCCAGGGCAACCATTGGAGAAACACTGTCTTTATCTGTTTGGAAAGTTTTTTGGTGTTCAGTGTTTTATAGAAGGCGATTTAAGATTAATTTTTTGGCAGTGTGGCAAAGCAAGGAGGAGGTTTATTTGATTAACATTAGTATCTACCTATATCATTTTTTTTTCTCATCGATATACCTATGATTTTGTTATCTTCTTGCACGTTATTATACGTATTATTTAAGAGACATTTACTCATATATACCTTTACATTTACAGGACTGACAAACGAGCTTATGTTTGTTTATTTTACTGGTATGTATTGGCGTTTTTTGATACAACTAAATAAATAAAATATAAGTTACCCATTGTGGCATTTCGTGGATGTCAGCGGTTCGGTGGTGGTAATTCAGTACCACCACTGTCAATACCACGGAGGAAGCAACCATAAACATTATACAGTTGAAGTATGTACCTGTTACCACAAGGAAAATGCTGTATACGTTGTTAAAATATTGAAGATGGTAATGGGAAGCAAATTTGGCTACAACAATGTTAAGAATAATTTTTAAAAAACTTTAGGTAAATTGATAATTGGTATTAATGATATATACCTTCTAAATAAATAGTTAAATAAATTAATTGATTAATCTGATTCACATTAAGATTTATTTGATGTGTAATTTTAAAAATTGATCGTTGAAGTGATTGAAAAATAATTGTGAAAATTCTTGTATTGAATAATTCCAAATCGAATAAAATTGATTATAATGATAATAATTAATTTGTAACTTACGACGTTATTGCGAATCCTTATAAATTATTTACAGAACTATTTAAACTAGGATTATATTTCTTAAAAGTAAGGATGATTTAACATAAAATAAAAAATAAGGAGGAAATTAAGTACTCTTCAATTATTATTTATTTATATTATTAGTTTTAACGTTAAGTAAGCTAAATCATGCAGTTTAAACATGCAGAATTTTAAAAAAACTTACGAAATTTGCAGTGCATTAGAAATAGATTGCTTTAAAAAAATATACACTTCCATTTAACAACATAAAACAGAAACAAATCATTCGATTAAAATTATTTGATCTCTTAATTAAATTTCACTAATTTTAATTAATAAAAAGTATTCTCTTTAATTCTTTTATTAAAAATCTCACGTTGACTCAAATTAATATTTCCCTGTGACATTATCAAAGGAACGTAATAAAAGACAATCGTAATTATTATACGCACAATAAGTTAATTAAAAAGATCAAAGTAGAATTCTGTTTTATTTAAACTCGACTGAAGTTACGTAGCTCTAAAGTTTATAAAACGTTACTTAATGAGTTGGCACACTCAGTCAATAGCAGAATGAATATTATTTAAATACAATTTGGTGAATCGCCAAATCAATCAATCAATCACCAATACAATCAAAAACTATGAATCGCCAATCAAAGCATTATAGCAATTTGATCTATTTCCTTACTTATTATGGGAAATAATTTAACGAATAATTTAAATTATTTAAATTACTTATCTTAACCCTTCCTTTGACAACGTTAAATAAGTCAATAACAGTGACCGAATCGAGATCAAAAGTTCACGAGATACTTGGAGGCTGGAAGCTACCCGCATCCTCTTTGTGAAACATGTGTTAAACTTTAGACCTTTAAACTACAAGCAGTAACCTACATTATTCATTTAGTCAAATAAGTGCTTTATTTAGTCATCATGCTTCTAAAGCAATCACCAGTAGTCGCTTGTACGGTTCGAGAAAACTCGAGAAAGAAGATGAAATTTTGAAGGAAAAATATAGGATTATAAGACTTACAAGAAGATTTAATGCCAGTAAAACAGGATTACCTTTCGATATTTTGTTTTAAGACAGCTACGTATTCTCTAACTTGAATTTCAAAGTGCATTAGCTCTAATTCAAGTGTCGATAGGGCCGACATTAGCCTTAAAGCATAGGAGTAGTCCTTCGGAAAATGGCGAGCCTCTAAAATGCAAATCGAAACAGAAAAATAGAAGATCTATACGATTTCGTTCATTATTTTATTTTAAAAGATCAAGCGAAAAACTTTGATTTTAAGATCTGTCTTAAGCTGGTGTTTCAAGGATGTTTAGAGGAATACTTTGTAAGCAAACTTTAGGTAAAATATTCCTCGCTTTGCATTCATTATTTAGTAACTATATCATTTTATTTAGTTTTGTTTATTATTGTTTTTAAAGGAATCTTTGTGAACGCGTCCCTTCTCACCTATTAGCGGGATAGCCTCGGATGTTTTAGTGATCACGTGCCCCACCAATAGAGAGAATACGGTTTGCGACAGAAGAATTGTAACACCTGCAAAGATCAATATAATATTCTATGAAAACAAAACAGAATCCTACATTTGGGACCTACTGTTGGTGCGTCCCACACCTCGGTAGCAACCATCTTGTGTGCAGAGTCGGTCGGGGCTCAAGTCAAAATCATAAACAGAATAAAACGGACAGACATGCAAACTAGTTAGTTGAAGGATTTTACTGGCTTTTTTAGTATATTATTTCACAGGAAGGGTATTTAGTATTTATTATTATATCGAACTGCACCACCCTCCAAGTATCCATAAATAATAGTTTTAAATTCGGCAATAGATATTGAAAGCGAACACATTTAACACCAAAACACTGAACAATCATGGAATCGATAACGCTTCAAACAACACATTTATCAAACAAAATACAAAAAGAGACATATAGTAGATAAAATACAATACAACTTACCTTTTGGATCCATTTAAATCAATCTTGAAATGCCAAACACATTTTTGTTTTATTACTAACGTTTGTTATCTAGCTTATGAACCTTTATTTATTTTGCATTTTAATATGTCACGAAGTATCCTCCAATTGTTGGTAAAAAAAAATATTCCGCTTTTAGTTTGCAATTTAATGATTGAACAAGCGATTCAGCGTCCTCATTCAAAGCTTCGAATCGCTAACGTATCATAACATCGAATCGCCGCGCGAATCATTTTTTTGTATTATGAAAAACACTAATATGTATTCTGTTATAAACACGTGTAATGAAATCGCGAAATCGATTCCAAAATATATATCACATTCATAGTATTTAAATGTAAATTTTATAAGAGTAAAATTTTTAAAAACATTAAATCTACATTTACAGTACATAATTTACTCCTTATTTTAATTAAAATATTTTAGATATTCATTTAAAAAACAAAATAAAGAAGAATGACAGAATCGTGAGTAGAGAGTTTGAAAATGAAACAAAACGTGGTAAAGAAAGAAAAGAACACAAAAAAGCGGGATGGAAAGTAAACGGTAGGGCGTAGGTGGGTAGTGTACCTAACAAGGGGATCGCATCGGACACCTGCGGCAGTGTTTCTGCCACCAAATTCAGAAACACCGTCAGCGACAGTAGAATAGTCACTCCTGAAATCAAACATACTTACACACATGCTCTTAGATATTATTGGAGATGAGTCAATATCCTATAGAGGGAAACAGACATAAGAAAAGATAAATTTAGTTTTCATTGAATTATGCTGCCATTTTTACTAGTCTATGAATCGAAGGGGAAGCCGTTAGGAATGGAGTTGTACAGACTCTTGCTGTCTGCAGTTGACATCGATGGACAATATCTTGTTAGTGTTATCCAAGCACCTTATGTTAATGCCAATATTTAAATTATCGAGAAACAAGATAACATTTTACTTTGAATTAAAATTTTAAACAAATAAAATCATTCAGATAACGATTCTTCAATATGGATATTAATATGCAAATAGATTGAAATAATAATATTAGATTCTTCGATATTAGATTCTTTTTTTTTTCTCATGGACCTCGTCCACGAAGACTGGGGACGATTCGCCAATGTCAAGTGAGACAAATACACGGACTCAAAGATACTAAGCCAAAATATTGTTCGGTTTCCAGTTTCAGCAGTAGTAGAATATATACTGTTTATAGTGTTATTAAATTTTATTAATATTAGATTCACATTAAGAAATCCAACATTTCGATGCATGTTAAATTTAATTTCATCGTATCCCACTTATATACTAATAGATCTAAAATTAAATGGCAACCGAATGCTTTATATTATTACTAGGTGACCCGCGCAATTTCGTCTGCGTTACAAAGGGGTTCAAAAATTGTAGCCTATGTGTTATTCTGATGTATAAGCTATATTGTGGTAAAGTTTCATTCAAATCCATTCAGTAGTTTTTACGTGAAAGAGTAACAAACATACATCCATACATACAAACTTTCGCATTTATAATATTATTATGATTCTTAGCTTTAGTTTTCTAGTGCTACACGTATTTGCACTTGCCAGACATAAACAATGCATATTGTATAGCACAGAATACTTTACCAGAAGTAAAACATCATACATCGTAATTATATATTATCCTTCTGCTTTTTTATTTGGACAAAAAAACATTTAAAAACACTTTTGTTTTAATAAAAATAATAAAAGTCCTATGTTTCATTTTTTCCCCATTTCTGTGTATCTTTTCGGTGCTTTTAAAGGTTTTTAACTCATTAAATAAAATAATAAAACTCGTTTTCGTTATTCGCGCTTTTGTTTTTTTACCTTTCCAGTCATAGTTACAATATATTCGCAACATAGCAAGACTGATATAAAGCCATCCTGTTACGGGCAGTTTTCTAATATCTGGAGTTATGACCAGTCAAAAAATTGTCTATAGTACTATTACAAAATAATAATGCTTTGGTAATTTAACTAGTGGTAGCCCGTTGTTTATAGACCCCTGCATTGTCAGATGACACTGCGAGGTCGCTGCCTACGGCCTATTTCTTTCCTCAAGCCTCGTTTGAAGATGGACAAGTCAAGTACTCGGGAAACACCGAACAGGAGAGCTCATTTCATACCCAGATTTTGAATTATAGAGCAGAGCAGTGCAAAATTTTACAAAAAAGTTTTTTTTATTTTTATTTAGTTTTAATCATAGTGGCTACAAGGGCCCACATAACAATACATAAAAGTGTTAGTAAGTCTTAATCTAAGTATTAGTGACAAAATAACAGAACGTGGCCTAAGCAATATATTATAGGCCACGCTTCCATTCGACTTGACATGATGCCTTGTAAATACTTCATAAGCTGCCACATCCTATATGTCTAACCGGAGTTTTATACGTATATTTTTACCTTTAACATGAGCTAGACTTCTGTTAGTGTTACTATTGTATATCTAAGTTTTCTGGGAACTAGAACAGATAAATAACGAGATAAATTGTTAGCGCTTCGCTTCCGAACTGATATCGAAGTTTTATTATCACTTTGCTGCGATATAGGTGTATTGTTTGTGGCTACAAGCTAATTCGGATATCGGAATGAAATGAAAACACTAAAAGTTCTCATTGTACGCTTAAAAAAATATTATAATCAATAACAGCTGGAGGATTTTCATAAATAGTGTCATCGAAGAGCTAGCAACACTTAATATTATTGGAGAAACAAAAGCTTATAAACTTTGGCTTGGTCACGTAAAAAGAATGGATAATGACCACAACTCTAAAATAGTCTATCTCGGGCAACGGGACACCAAGTTAGATGTCCAAGGTACCGATAGCATGACGTCATAGAAGCAAATCTGAACTGCAAGTCCACACCTAGTGTGAAAACCAGCGTTAAATGTCGGTTAGGGGTGACATGACATTAAGCTGAGTTCCGACTGGTTTGTGATGAAAACTTATTTATTCCATGTTTTTTTTTTCATTTCTGTAATTTTATACCTGTTTTCATCACAAATAAACGATATCTTTGTCTATGTGATTTCGGCACTAATTGCATGTAATTAATTCAGATTTTTTGCCTTGTAGGCAGACGAGCTAACGGCCCACCTAATAAGCGGTTCCCGTTGCTCATGGACACTGCGAGCTGCTACCTACGGCCTACCTTAAAGGACTATCTTCAAGCCTCGTTTTCAGACTATTTTGTTTTTCAAAATACATATATAATTAATTCTTAAACGTTATAGACATGTTTTATTCCTGATTCAAATAATATCTACTTTTGTCACAATTTACAAACAACATTCTTCTTAATACTGTCAAGCTTAATGTGAGATATAGGTTGTTACGTATTTAATGTATTTGTTAGAAGTTGTATTGTAGTTTTATTGTAGTGTAAATGTAATGTCTAATGTAATGTCACTGTGTAAATATTCCCGTATCTTAGCAACTGTTTATGGTAAAGACATGACATAGGTTATATTAGTATTCTTATGACCTTAAATGTTAGACTTAGGTATAAATACCGATAGCCAAAAAAAAATTGGTTGCCTGTAAAGTCGGTATACGGGCGAAAGTTTTACGTGACAACGACTCGGGCATGTTTAGCCCGCCTAAGAGCGAGAGAGACAGACATAAAAAGTGAAAGGCACGCGTGCCTCTCACTTGCTCTCGTTGTGAGCGCATGACGTGAGCGGAGCGTAACGCAGTTTCTTGAAGTGTCGCCCGGCAAACCAATTTATAAGACGTTGTCACGTCAAAACTCTGCAATTAACAGGGATTTAACCCTTATATAGGAGCAAAAGCAAATTCACTAAAATTTAATTTATCTCTCATACTATTAGCCATTTAAATTGAGCACACTCCGAGAGTCTATTTAGTGTAATTATATTGTAAAGTGCTTTAATGACGCTTGAGATCTCTCACTTAGATTACCGTCATTATATTCAATGATTGTTGCTTTAAGCTTCTGATTTTCTTCTTATTGGGATATTTACTTTGTGAATTTAGTAGACAAATGAATTTATTAGTTGGTCTGTCGAGAAGTGATTGTTAAATTTTCATTTCTTTTTCAAATTTGTAGGCTTTATTTTGTAGGTTTTGTAGTATAAAAGTGTTAGAAAGTAGATAAAAACTTTAACTAAATTGACCTATATTGATTTTATACTGAACTATACCTAACTTAAATCTCGTTGGTGAATCAAAACATGTATTCTCTTAACATACAGAGTGGATCTGTAACTTTGGACATGGGGTGAATGTCCTGTCGAAATACAACATAGCACCATTTTTATTTTTTGGTTTGCTTAAACTTTTTTTCTGACATTGTATGGAAAACGTACGACTATCGTTGCGGACTTCCATACTATGATGAAAAAATGTTTTTATCCAATTCCTAAAATAAAAGTGGTTCTAAGCTTTATTTCAACAGGTCATTCCCACGTCAGATGTCCAAAGTTACAGATCCACCCTGTATATGCACTAAATCTGACATTGTTAACCTTAATATTAAATACTGACCGAGCGTCAATTTTTCTCCAGAATCAGGTGGTAGCGTGAACCCGAGCAGCGCCATGGAGGAAATGAGAACACACGGCACGATGAGGTTGAAGAAATAGTACAACGTCCTCCGTCTGATCATGATCGTGAAGGTGACGTCCACATATGGCTCTGGACAGCACGCGTATGTTATAGTGTTCTTTTTCCCTGGCATTCCTGGGGAATTGGAAGTTATTTAGTTATAATGGGAGGTGCGGTGTTTTGAAATAAAAGGTACTATAGAGTGGGCCAATCTAGCATTTGCATTTTGAACTACTGTTTATTTAGAGAATGACAGCTCGAATGTCATTCAATTTGTGTTCATAATTTAGTGAAAGGTTTGACATTTACGAAATGGGACGTTTTCGGTTCGCCCAATGGGCAGAAGATCGTTTAACCGAAGATGAGCATTCCTACCGAAAAATCGTCTTTTCAGATGAAGCCCATTTTCACCTCGGAGGCTATGTCAATCAAAAAGTCAAGCAAAATTGTCGCATCTGGGGGTCGGAAAATCCACACGTCACCATTGAGAAGTGAATGCACCCACAAAGAGTTATGGTTTGGTGTGGGTTTTGGTCCGGCGGCATCATTGGAAAATGAGCAAGGAGCCGCCGTTACGGTCAATGGCGAGCGTTACCGTGCCATGCTCAACGAATTTTTGTTTCCAAAAGTTGAAGAGTATGACATGGACGACATTTGGTTTCAACAGGATGGCGCAACATGCCACACAGCCAACATGACAGTCGAACTTTTGGAAAATGCAAACTTTATATGGCCCACCCCTAAGCTTTGATTATTTCTTTTACATTGAATTATCTCATTTCGCGACATTAAATAAAAATATTTGCTAATGGAACTAGTTTTTAAGTATATCAAGTGTAAGTGCTTTTAACGTATTACTAGTCTTTGTAAAAAGAGGACCTAGATCTGTATCTAAATGGAAAATAATGGGACTAGGGAAAGGGAACTTACTTAGGAAAAGTTAAAATCTGAATCACAGAACTCAGATTTTCCCTTTCACAGACAAACTGTTTTTTCTAATTTTTAGAATTATATTTTTTATTGACTAAGTTTTTTCTATAATTTTCATTCATTTTATAGGTATTTTATTTGTTTTTCTCATAACACTTTTAATTTAATTATGTTTAAACAAGAATGCTGTGTGTATCCATAATTGGCTACCATATTAGAAGTTAAGTTATGTAACATAAGTACAACAGTAGTGAATAATATGTAAGCTGTTGATACTCCATTTATAAATAAATAAACTGTAAAAAGTTCATTTTTTCCATTTAAAAAATAATAATTTTGAAGTTACAATAAGTTTAGATGATTTATTTATAATTTTAAAATAATATTATGTATATGGAGTAAGAAACACTTTTTGATCCTTTTAATTATAATGATACGATCAATCTGAGTCTGAGATCTGAAATATTCAGTTACAAAATCGGATTCTAAATATATCTAAATCTAATATTAAACAGAAAATCAATATTATAAAATCCATAAGTAAATATAACCTAATCTAAAGTACTTATATCACGTGTAATTTTAGCTGGAATGATCAGCGGTGTCAAGGCTAATAATGGCCGGTGGTTGAAGCATCGAGCCGACTGCACACCCTTAAATAAACTCGACTGGTTTTTACAGAACCTCGATAAATCAATACATCTACTTTTACATTTAAAAATGTTTTATAGAGTGGTTAAATTTAAGTATTTGTGAGGTAAAAACTTTGGTAAGTTATTTTGGAAAACTAAACTTGTTTTACAATTTTGACCTATGAAATTAGTCAGAATTTCTGTCAAAAAGTAAAGTAGATCTTCACAAATCGTCATAACAATATAATAGCTAAATACAAAAACACATCAAAACAAAAATAGAAACGGACCTAAAAGTAAACTTATTCAGACACTCGCGGTTTTCTATAATACTTTCATGCATTTTCAACGGGTTATTACCACGATATTTAATTAATTGAGTTGTCTCGATATTTCAACGTTGTTGATCACGAGAAGACTGGATACTGCGGGTCGATTTAAGAGCAAACAAATCTGTCTACCCTCTTTCTCGTTCGTTTTTGGGTGGTACCACTGGAACTCGAACTCACATCACAACACACAACACTCACTGTATCTACAAGACTCTCTGAGCATGAACCCTTAGTGACTGTTGTGTTTAGCACTGGATTCCACATACTCGTATCGTACCACAATCATGGTAAGAGCCCGTTGAAAATGCATGAAACGACCTAAAAGTAGTTGTATTATATCTAGAAATCTTTACTGTACCAATTACATATTATAAACACATCAATGTAACTCACCTATTAAGTACCACTCGCCGTTCGTGATGAAATCCGACAGATCGCCGCCATTTTCATCCTTCAGGACGAGGTCAAGCTGTCATGGGAAAGAAGATGAGCCGAGAACCAAAACAGAACTATAGGGAATCATGCAGAATCATGCGATCTCCAGGCAAGTGTGGATCACGTGCAGAGTGCAGGAATTACTGACATGCTAGTACTTTAATTACTGCCATACGAATATAAATAATTAATTAACTAAGATTTAGAAAGAGAGTAATATGATGATCTGGTTTTGTGATGAGTAAAGGAATTGAAAGCTTCACTATGGAAAGCAAATAAGATAATGATGATCTGAAATTATGACGTGTAAAGAAATTGAAAGCTACAATGATTTACATACAGCCTACTGCAAAGAACTCGATAAAATAGAAGGTCAGAGACACCAAAAAAGCGACTCTATAAATGTTGTACTTATACTGTACTCAGTAGTTTTATAAAGGAAATTAAACCAATTCGGATTTCAGATATAAAGTATGTAAAGTAATTGTTTCGCAGGGTCGATTTCTGGGTATTTTCAAAACTCTTTGTTTCTTATATATTAAGAGTACTGTACCAACCCATTACTACCCACTGTTGGGCTCAGGTCTCCTCAGAAGAGAGATTAGGCATAGTCCACCACGCTTGCCCAGTGCGGATTGGAGACTTCACATATCTTCAAAGGATTTTTAGAATCCTTTTCCGACATGCAGCTTTCCTCACGATGTTTTCCTTAACCGTTTTTAGCCAGTGGTGTTGTGAAAAATTGCATATAATTTTTTTTCACATTTAGATTTGGAGGTACAAGCCGGCCGGATTTGAACCCGCGACCTCCCGCTCGGATGGAAGCGCTTCTACCACTCGGCCACCACGACTTCAGATGTCTTATTAAGAGTACAATCTCTTTATTTATTTCTTTTCGATCACACCCATCAAGCTATTTCATTATCTCTGACATAATTAAACTTGGTTGAAAGACAAGCGACAACTACTACACCAATTAACGAAACATAACTTTATGTGAGTCTTGTCAACGATCCTGACAAGTTGGCTCGTCTGAACAAGGATACACTAAATTTGTCCAAATTCTAGTCCGGATTATGCAAAGTGAAGTGTCTTGACAAAATTACATCCATCGCCTGTTACATCCGAATGGAGACCCTGCTGATGTTCAGAACAAGGACCCTTTTGAATCAACAGAGTAATGGACAAGCTTAAGCAGAATACAATTTAATGGAACAACTCTGAATGTTTTGATGACGGTTTCGTGTTGACCTATTTTCTTGGTGTTTGCTTTTGAAATTGTTTTGGCATTCTTATTTTATGTTTTCTTTGTTACAATTTAATTATACTGTGTTATTTTTTTGACTGGTCAATTTGGGTGGGTTGGAGGATAATTAAGTACAGTATGGATGTCTACTGATTTTGACCATGACCATATTACTGTTCTTCATTAAAGTAATGTGTAGTAAGTAACTAACTATCATTCATGGTAACCTTAAAACTTTTTATACATACATCGAACGTTTCAGAAATTAATTAAATCGGAATCTACAAAAATTTTAACTTTTGTTACCAAAAATTTAAAATTCAATCAACACCTATTTTCACAAACTGTATTGCAAAATAAAGTCTATCTCATTACTAAAAACACATTCGTTACAAAGAATATTGTGACTTCAAATTTTAACACCGAGCATTAATATCGATCACTATACGACTAAGAATTTGGTGACATTTAGTTGGTTCGATTTTGACGCTCTTCAAAATATTATCTATAAATAAGCAAGCGATTTAACGATTTGCAAATCTAATAATATTTCATCGAAGGATATTCATGGCATGTCCCATTGAAACAAAAATAACATCATCAAATTCGAACAGCCTTTCGCCCACACCGCCCCAAGACTTCATTACGTTAACAATCCAAACAAATAAATTAAAGCAAACTACGTAACTTCAATCTAGTCTTAGATAACCTAAGTCGTTACTAAGACACAAAATTATGAAAACGTGATATGTCGGACCAAGTTAAATTAGTTTGTAACAAACACTATCGCGTGAATCATAATGAGCTTAGAGACAGAAGTTTCGTGTCAAATTATTCAAGAAAGTTACAAGCGTCACACTGGAGAGGTGAGTGATGACACAAAATAAATGTATGCAGAAGAAAAACCACATGACTATAAATATTCACTTGCATCTCATTCTGAAACTAAATACGTAATTATCTCTAGTAAGATAAAGAGTAAAGACGCCAAAACACAAAACATTTTGGATAAAACACACTATTTGTCATATGTCTGTAAAATAATTAATGTATTGTTTCACTTATTCACTAATATTGTGTATGTTTTAGTGGCTAATAAAGATTTCTAGCTCGTTTTGGATAATATCTGGTTTTGGTCTTTCCAGTGACGTTTCAAAAGAGTGCAGAGAAATCAACCGTTCCAGAAATGTCTTTTGTGAAAAAAATATTTGAGTCAGACTTGGGTGTTTGTGTCCGTTTAGGTACATATTTTACTTCTTCATGATTATTCTGTGGAGATGCGCTGGGTCGAGTCCTTTGAAGATGGCGTTCATGTATGTAATTAGGCTACTTTGAAACTACGATGTCATTAGAATTACAGGACTTGAAATGAAAATGGAAACTATAAATGCAAGATATTGTGAAGCAAAATGTACCCTACGTAAGCATAATAAGATTTAAAATGATAAGTTTGTGTTTAAAGAAGTTAATAAAGATTTGGAAAAGCTTACATGTGCGACAAAATCTGACTATGCATTAAAAGATGTTAAAAAATATTTACTAGGAGCAAAACTAGGAAAAATATTTCCATTCTTCCAATTAAAATAAAAGAAAAAGTAAAATAGAAAAAGGAATATTACGATATATACAAATATACAGAAGATGTTTTAAAGATGTAAAACTAATCTAAAACTCATGCAAAATATAAAATACATCCGTATGGCAGTATATTACATTATATATAGCATCGTTTTTATATATTTTATTGTACGGTGCTGTCGTCATTGATTTTGCATCATGCAAAATAGTACGTCCAAAACTTTTGGGATATTATCAAATAATATCCTTCGGGTTTCCTCACATGGTTCCCTTGATTCCCCCTAAGCCTAACTTCCTATACGATTATGACTACTGAACTAATCACACATTAAACTGTAGCTACTTGTGTTTTCAGCTTAATTTTATTTGGATCTTTTTCGTCGATTCTTTTAACGTTTTTGGAGTATATAAATAAAAGGTAAGGAATATATTAGAGGTGTTTTTTGAGAGTGGATTGTTTAAGTAGATATATTTTGAAGGGGTTATATATTGGGAATGTTTGGCATTTGGGAATGATATAGTAGTTGTTATATAGGTTCAATGACTAACTTGACCAATAATTTAGTCTATCAAATATGTTTCTAATGAAAACAATGTTATGACGCTGTTACTCTCTTTAATATGTAATAAATTATTTAATATAATCTCCTGTTTGCCTTTACATTATGAATATCATTAGTAAGTTAGACTTTCTTTATCATTTATACAATTTGGTCAACTACTTTCGTGTAGTTTAGTGTTTACTAACTTTTGCTCCAACTAAATGAAATTGCTCAGATTATTGCATTTACCCGAAACTATATTACTTCTTTGTCCATTTTGATTACAGTTATTACTTTTACTATGTAAGAGATAAAATAATTCTGGAACTTAACCAATAAAAACAAAGTTAGTACGAAACTTTGTAATGATGATGCATACAATGTAAGTTTAGTAAAGCGCTATTTTCACTTTAATTTTCTAGAGATATTATAATACAAAGTAATAGTAGTTTGCATATATTACTTTCAGAGGTTAATGAAACGTCTGATTATTATAGTGTTAATATTTTTCATTTTAATTTATTATAAAAGTTCGAGAATTGGAATATATATCGTGATAACAAAAATCCTAATGAGATATATTGTTCGAATGTTTTAATTTCAGAAATATTTTCAAAATATTTGGATTAAGAAAGAACGGACGAGAAAGATCCATAGTTCGATCATCTTTGTTTTCTATCCTGTACCTGATTGCCGTCATATGTCCAGCTACCAAACTTCATATCACAGTGTTGGTCGTCGAAGGGAAACCACGTGATATCTATCTTGCATGTGCTCTTGAAAATGCCCGGGGGCACGTACAGACAACTGCCGTTGTTTCTGACCACCACGTTCGTTTGGTACGTCCCATCAAAACCCTCGTCAGCACTATGTGTCAAGGCAAACAGTTAACGTCAATTTAATATTGAAATCGTCTTTTTTGAAAATATAATGTTTTTTGGATAATACAATCGTGAAGTTCACTGTTCTTTTTTTAATAGTATAATCGTGAAGTTGAGTGTTCTTTTTTAATAGTCCAATAAATTGAGAAATAAGTTGCTTGTTCGTTTGTTAATAATTTTATAGATCGTTCATCTATTTAAAATACATTCAAGAAATAATATACTGTTCTTAAATAGTACAATCAAGAAGATATTTTTATTTTTAAGTCTTATATTCTTAGAGGGTTGAAAATGACACAACATTTTCACGGTTCAAAGAAGACGATGGATTATTTCCACCGGAAATACCCCAGAAAAGAAATTACGCGCTTAATTTTACCCTTTTCAGAAAACAGAAACCAACGGTGCTTATCTCTCGAGAATTTTTAATCATCTAATTTGGAAAAACTTAAGCTTTACAACTTTATTTTTATAGCTAAACGTGTAAAAGCAAGTGTCTTCTTAAAATTAACTTTAATCGTAAATTTGTTTATTGATTACATTATTTTATTTATCTACGTCAAAAGCAGATTGTAAAAAGCTTTATTTTATATACAAGTTTTATTATTTATTTTAGTGCTTCGGATTCATCTGGGACAAGTTTACTGTGCTACCAAAGTGCAAGCAAAAGTCTTTGGTAGACAGACATCATCATCTCGCCTGAACAGACATGCACCATTTCGGTCTTTCGAGATTGAAAGTGAAAGATTGAAATGTCAAAATAAAAGGGTTTGACAAGCGAGATGATGACTTGTGGTGTTTCAAATCAGCGACAAGCGTGCCATATACGGTTTTTATATATTATCTTTTAGTTGCGGCAGCACCGAGTAGGACAAATATCCTCGCGAACGATTGTTGCTTGTTTTTAGACGTAACGTCACATGTTTAATCAAAGGATAAGCGACTCTTTGTTGAGACATATAAAGCTTAAAATTCCTTGTGATTTTCACATGTGATGTTACGTTTTGGAAGCACCGATCGTCACATTCGGGCCCATGTCCTACTGTGCTGTCACAGTATCTGAGAAATATTCTATTAAAATATTAATTTAAATAAAAAAAACTTATCTACAATTTAAAATACTTACTCTCCTTTCATTTTATTTTATTTATTGCAGTGCGTTGTTTTTTTTATAAATAATATAAACTATAATACATTATTAATATAAAATATATTATGTATCATAGTATAATGTACATTAATATTGGCTTTATATGATAGTGCAAAAAAAATGCGAAAATAAATATAATATTGTATTAAATTCATTATCATGTAAAATATAATAAATATATGTGTATTTACTGTATTTCAAATTAAAAATAAATTGGTATTATAAATTATCCTACTTAATATAAAAGATATATAGTACATAAAAATCAGTGTTAGTTTTATGCCTATAGAAATATTACAGTAATAAGTGGTTTTTACTTCGCTGAAATAAGTTTCAATGAGATTTTAAATAAACCTATCGTTTTATATTATAAATTTAGTTAAACAACTAACATTATTTGCCAATACTCTTTTGTTTTTTTGCCCTATAAGCAATCGACATAACGGGCCACCTGATCGTAAGCGGTTACCGTTCATAAACCTATGCAATGTCCTATAACACTGCAGGGCCTACCTTCGACTTGATTTAATGTTTATTATTATTTAAGGCATATCTACCTATCAACTCAACTGGGATCGGCAACCAAATTGGTTTGTTTACTTTTACCAAGTCTGTGGCAGGAGCCAAAATTGAGCACAGTTCTAAAACTTGTTTTGTTTACATCTTTAATCTTCTCATATTTTACGGAGATGATATATTTTCGCTGAAAATGCAATACAGCGTCGTTTAGGAATAAAGATTTACAAAAATATAAGGTTTAATTAAAAATCAAAATTTGTTTTTAAACAGGGGCTAAAACACGGTATTGATTCCGAACGAAGTCCCCAGTTTGGCCACCTAGTGAATAGTGACGTTCCCAGTTGAGTGGTTATTATTTAAGGAATATCTACCTATATTCATAAAAATATCAACAAGGCAAAGATATAACTCATACAGCCTATACAAAAATATTCCAAGATGGCGTCCTTAGCCGTATTTACGACTTACAAAACATCGTATCTCGACTAACAGATACGTCTTATCGACTAATACTGGTTACGGTAGAAAGCGGATTAATCCAGTCCGGGGTTTCAAAAAGCCTTTACAAAATATATGCTTTATCGATATCTTTTTTTTTATTGGGCAGACTAGTTTTTTTTGCAACGACAGTATAAGTTATGGTGACTGTCGTTCATTTGCTTGCAATGTCAGTGATTTTATTCAGATAGGTGATTTAAGGGTTCTGTTACAAACTCTTTCTCACATATTTCGAACTCTTTATATTTCATGTTTTTATTTTTAATATTTTTTGTATCTAGAACGTTTTATAATCTTACTTTATGATGCTTTTTGACAAATAAAGGCAGTTTTGGTTGTGAAGTGAAGTAACTAGTTTTATTATTGTACACCAAATTCTATAAAATATCATAATCGGCTAACCTATATAGAGCTCTAGCTCTAAGCAGTCGATTATAGGTTCTTCGGATGGTAATGGTAACTGTTCTGAAGTTATGTATTTACCTTTTGCCATCCTACCATTTACCTTTATTTTAAATATGTTTGAAGAGAGACAAGGTAGTTGATCGTAGGCATTATGTCTTGAAGAACATAGTGCGATAGATAAAAAAAGATGACACGATCATCTCAAATCACGTTAATCCTCAATCTACAATGGAATTCTTTTTTACAGTAGTTAACTCTAAATCTCAAATCTTTACTAATTAAAACTCTTAATATTAATATCTACTACAATTGTATTTTATAGAGTTCTATTTGTACCAGTGGCATGATAATTTAACTCAGGAAAAATACCTCATTAAATACCAAAAAACTTGAGAGGTGTCAAGGGACACCCGGATGGAACGAAGTTCCTTTCGATTAATTAGTGAGGGAATTGTAATAAATTTTTATTTTTTTGAGTTATAATAATTAGTTAGTTTAAAATAATAAATGAAATAAAATATTTTGATCACAGCGCTATCTAGCATTAATCAACAAACAAAATAAGGAATTGTTTTAAAAGATTTTAATCACAGCCGCATCTAGCGATAATCATCTAAAACAAAAAAAGTGTCGTGATAACTTTTTCATAAGAATTTTCGTCTAACCCCCTTTCGATAACGCGCGATAAGGAACTTCGTTCCAAAAATATAAATAAATTCTCTTGAAAAAAAAACATAGCTACAAAATCTAGTAACAATAATATAATATATTAAAATGAAATTAGTCATCAGCAATTTTGAACAAACCACGAGTGCTCGTATTTAACTTTAAATTCAAAATGAACTGCAATGTTAATTATGTTAATTAGCCTGATTGTAATTATACTTAATTTAAATAGTGCAAATCATAGACTCGACTGTCCTTTGTCATATTATCTCATGTTGTAATTAGTAAAACAAAACACTATCAAATCTATTCTCGTAAATTTAAATAGTATATATCTGTCTGTTACCCTGTAAAACTAAAATTACTTACTTTATTTAGGTAAACTTATACATAATTATATTTTGAGATCCAAGAACGAATAAAAAAATATTTAATTATATAAAAATTATATAAAAACGTAATTTAAATTCACACAAGGTTCCAATCGAACACAAAACAAAATACTTTTTAGCACACTCAAAATCACCACCAAAATTTTATTACTTCCATGCTACTCACATAAGTATAATATCTATAAGACAACATACTTCTCCAAACAATATCAAAACTTCAACCTTAAACGAAACAGAACTCATTAAAACAACTCATCATTTCTTTGTATCCATTCCAAAAATACCTACCTATACCAATCATTTATAATTATGATACATTCACAAACCACTTAATCACACAATAAACAAAAAGAAAAGTCTTGGAGTTTGGTAAGAGGCTCAATAGTATTCGTATGAGAGGGCAGCTGTGTAATGTTAAAATAATCTTACAGAAGGCATCTCGGTGAATCCATAAGATTCTTTTCCAAAAACCGCACTTAAGAATTCAAATAAATACTTCTAAATCTATAAAATGTTATTAAATCTTCAAAAACTCAAAAGTTCTGTAATTTTAGAATGATGATCCACATCAAGGATTGTTTTTATCTTATTTTTGCACCAGCCACATATCTGAGACAGCGAAAAAACTGTTTTTTTAACGATCAGCTTTACCTATACCTTATTTAAATCGAATAGTGTAGCCCTTTCTTATCTGTTGGAGGAAATCACCGGATACATATGTGCGGCTCTCTCGGTCGGCGGGCTTTCCGAAGCCCGCCAAGATGGGACCGCGTGTCACCCTCCCGCGGAATACCCCGCTGGGTCAGAACCAGCGTGGGTCGGGGAGCGCGGTCTACCATCCCCCGGATGCTCTGACGCAAGGGCATGCTGAGCGAGACACGACACCTTCTTGGGTCCCCGCTCGCACTCACATGCGTTGGGGACCCGAATAGTGTAGCCCTAACCGCTTTTTGACGCAAACGAAGTTGCGAGGATCAGCTAGTAGTTAATAAAACCCCCAAGATATCCCTATAAACTTATTCAAACAACAACACTAAAAAAATCACGTCCTTTTGACACCAAATAAAATAGATCCCGGAATACTTCAGTTTGAGCACATTTGATACAGTATTCATGGCAACTGGCAGACATCCAACGATTCCGCTGGTCACACTGTGAATCCAACGGATTTGTAGGGTGTGAAAACTATCAATATTCGTGTTTGGGGACACACGTTGCAAAGTGAGTTGGTTTTGTTGTAAATAATAGGTTTGTTTGGAAATATGTAGTCGCTTTTTATTTTGAGTAATTTGTAGGGAATTTTCGGTCATTTTAAGGTACAATGATGGTTTGTCTTCATGTTATTTTATTTAAATATTATAGAAAATAATTAAAGTAATTTTAAAAGAGTTGGTATTAAAAATCTAAATTAAAGTTTATCGGAAAAAAAATGATTTAAAAAGACGCTCAAACACGGTAGTGATTCCGAACGAAGTCCCAGTTTCGCCGTCTAGCGAATAGTGACGTTCCCAGTTGTTCACATTTTTAGTTTTCGCGGTAATTTTCTGTCTCCTTTTTCTAGGCAACGGGTTACACTCTCATTATGCCTAGCTCAATTAAATAGGCTGTACACAAAATTAAAGATGCTCCGACAGTATGTATAAAAGCAATCACTTTTCTTCAATACAATTAAGATCCACAATTGGAGATGAAGATATATCTGACACGATCATTTGGTAAATAAAAGACTGTTGCGTCTTCGAGGACATTCATCATGTCGGGAGCTGTCAGGAAGGCGCGGAACAATTGCTGAGTAAGCATATTATCCTTTTCAATTAGTTTCTGAGTGTAACAGGGCAGAAAGAGAATAGTTATTGATAGCACTTTTACCAAATAATGATTAAAAGATTTAGCACAAAATAGATCCTATAAACAAACAAGGTGGCCCGCGCAAGGTTGCTTACATTACTTTAAATATAAGCGTATTCAAAAAAAAACACTTTAGCTTTATAAACTAGTATAAACTTAATTGTAACGCTAAATTGTTTACGATGTCTGTCATATGAAGATTGGAACAGCTTAAGATATTCAAGGAAGTGCTGACATAGGTGACTAATATTGTGGAAACTAAATACAAGTGAAAGAGAGAGCGTGGCGAAGCTATGCAGTCACCTATTATTAGATAAACTTTGGTTAGGTGGTTTTTCATAAATGAGTGATTGAAGGGTAAGATTTAAATTTTAAAAACGTTAGCTGCTGCCCACGACGTCGTCAGCGTGAACTCTATAAACAGTTTTTTTCTTCATTCCTTTTTTTAGCAATAAAAGGTAGCCTATAGGTCTAAAGATTGTTGTTGACGAGTAACGCTATCTATCGTTAGAATCAACACCATCAGAATCGATCGATAATAGATAGCGCTGACGGCGACGCAAAAGAAAAATTATTAACCTGTGATTGTTGTAATTTTTTTATTCATAACCTGTGCAAAATAGATTCACTTCCTGTAAAAATATCGACGACTAGACACCATTTTGTAATAAGCAAATTGTAAACTATGATTGTAAAAGACACAATAAATTTCACTATACCAAACTAAAGGATTTCACTGGCCAATCTAACAGTCATCAACAATTGTATTTGCCAAATTTCATCAAAATCGATTGAGAGGTTTAAGCAGGAAAGCGTAATAGACAGAAAACACACTTAATTTTGTATTTATAATATTAAATCTCTATGTGCATAACCATGATGCATAATAATATAATATAAGCTCCAGTACACTTATATAACAAAAATGACGAAGTTGCAGTAGTTTTTCACATTAATTTGTTTTCAACCAGCAACGTTATTAAAGTAGACGAAGTAGCAGCTAGTTTCTACCACATTTTAAAAATTGCATCATTATTAAAGTTAAAATTATCAACTGCATCTGCCTCGAGTGAGGTGCAAACATCGATGCTCGACGGAGTGAAGAGCCACTCCATGATATGAGGAGTCTTGGGCCTCTGCCAAGCGAGGAATGTCGATAAACAACATGTCATATATACCTTTCCACAACGTAAAATCTTGTGAAGTGATATAAAGTTTTGGACATTTTTCCACGGTATCTCTGAAATATTTTAGTTTGTCGTGCTACATTTAAAATGTTAGATTTTGAGACATTTTGTGGTGGAAAAGATAAGATAAGATGTTATGTTGGAGATATTCACTTGCAAGTTTTCTACGGTTCTAAATGACTTTGTTTTTAAATTAGGATAGAAGTATGCAGAGTTTGAATTTTTATTGCAAGGCAGATAAACGTACTTACTATATATCTGATAGTAAGCGGTTACCATCGCTCAAGAACCTCTGTAATGCCAGGGTATTGGGCCGTTATCAACCACCAAATTTTAAATCTTATTTAAAGCTTGTCAAGAAGGGGCGGCGCGACGGGAAAGAATGCCGTGGGTATAACGCGTCGCGCCGTCCCTCATAACCCCGTGCTGGGTTCTGGCCTCAGCCGGGGTTCGGATGCTGAGTGTGAGCGGTTGGGGGTTTTAGTGCGGTTCAACTCCCACATACCGATCCGGTGATTTTCTCGAACTAAAAAAAAAGAAAATGCTTGTCAAGGACTTTACATATCTTCAAAAATATTAAGCCTTACCAAAAGGCTTCATTACAATATTTCCAAACATCATTTCAAGCAGTGTATGAAATTACAGAATATACTTGTAAATCTACCAAACGTAGTCTCGAGTTTAACCTCCAAATTAATATTTAAAAAAAATTGGTTGCCTGTAAAGTCGGTATACGGGCGAAAGTTTTACGTGACAACGACTCGGGCATGGTTAGCCCGCCTAAGAGCGAGAGAGACAGACATAAAAAGTGAAAGGCACGCGTGCCTCTCACTCGCTCTCATTGTGAGCGCATAACGTGAGCGGAGCGTAACGCAGTTTCTTGAAGTGTCACCCGGCAAACCAATTTATAAAAGACGTTGTCACGTCAATAATAACACTTATAATAAACGTTATCACTACAAATAAAATCAAAGAATAACATTAGCAAACGAAACATTTTGACACAACACCAAGTTTCATAAATACTTATATTCCTTTTCCGCGAAGATTGGCTTCGATTCCGGAGCGATAAGAGAGGTTCTCTGAGTAATGATGTTGATATGTACATTTCAAGAAAACGATTTTCTGTGGGTTTCTGTTACAACATAAAAGAATAAAATATATTTTCTTTACAATGGGTATTTTTAAGGATTCCGCCAAAAGTAGGAAAGGGAACTGTATAATTTACGAAATTTTCCAATTTATCTGACGGCTCAATTTTTTTCGATTCGACTGATGGATTTTTTCTTTTAGGCAGATGGAATGGAATGCTATCACAATATTTTGCAACTATTTTAAGTTTATTCTTATTACAATAAGCAATAAGTAACATAAAGCCATCGATAAATGGTCTATCCAAAAACTCGAAGATTTATCCTTTTTTTTTTGTTTTTTTTTTTTTTCAATTGGAGGAAATCACCGGATCCCCGGTATGTGGGAGTTGAACCGCACTAAAATATCCAACCGCTCACACTCAGCGTCCGAACCCCGGCTGAGGTCAGAACCCAGCACGGGGTTTGGAGGCACGGCGCGACGCGTTACGCGAAGATTTATCCTAATCGGTCCAGCGGTTCTCGTGAGTAACGCGTTCATACAAACTTATTAGATGTACTAGTTTATACCCATTAGTTGGCGCTGCAACTAGATCTAGTTGAGTACAACGATGCTATAATGAAAATAAAACAAAGAACGATGTAACGACCTAATTAAAAGCAAACCGAGCTACACTAGCTTCTAATGAAACGAACTGTTTTATTAAACGACTACCATTCTAGAATAATCAAGACTACATCAAGTTTTTATAAAACATTAGCTTCATTGTTTCGCTAATTTGTCGCTGTTATTATTTGAATCTTGGGTTGAATCTTTTCCAGATATCACTTTTATAGGACACTGACTTGACTAGTGCTAGTCTGTCTTAGTCACAACTGCCCGCTGCTGGGCTCTGGTCTACTCAGTAGAGGTCAGACATAGATCACGCTTAACTCGGCAGGGTCCAGCTGAAAATCAGCGCTGCAGCTGTCCAGGCTGTAGCTTCGTGCTGAGCTGGTCACCCTTTCAGTGACACCCTCGCACATAACCTTTTTATTTCATTCTTTGTTTTAAATTATTATTTTTTAATTACTTTTATATTATTGTTTGATCTTAGTTATAATCTTTTTTTTAGTAATATACTTTTCCTGTTATGTGTAAGTTGTGTTTCTGAATAAACGTATTTTCTTTCTTTCTTTCTTAACTCTAGTGTCTGTTGAGAAATGCACATATCATCGAAGTGTTATAAATCCTTCTCCAAAATGCAAGTTCCCTACAATATTTTCCTTCACTGTTTTAGCCAGTATTGTCATAAATAGCGCATACATCTTTTTACAACTTAAGTTTTAGAAGCACTGACTAGTTTCACCATTGTTACCATTCGGAAGCATTCAAGTATAACCGCTGTACTAACAAGTAATGGCAGATTCTTTAGACTGAGTTTACTGAAGCCTATTGCGGCAAATTTTAAGGGCGACAAATATTAAGGGGCGGCAAAATTTTTTAATGTAAATCAGTAGATTGTTGAAGAAATTCAATCTCCATTGTTAATTGATATGACATATTACAAATATTCGAATTTCTAAGAATAAAATGACATGTGGCGTGTTGAATCCACCATCATTGTTCCGATCGTTGTATCTGTGCACGGTCTAATAGCGAAAGCTTCGAGCATCATCTAGAGAAGCTTTTGCTCCCCGGCTGGGTAAAGGGTCTGATTCAGAAGGCAGTCGTTCTTGACACGGCACGTATTGTGAAGAGGTTCCTCTCTCTTGAGCTCTGACCACTGGTGGCTTGGGTCGTAAACCTCGTCTTCAGTGGCCCTCAGTTTTTTATATTGTATTTTTAAATTATATTTCCTTGTTAATTTTTTTTTTAATATAATGTAAAAAATAAGTGAAAATAAATGAATACAGATATATAATGTAATCAATATAATTTTGAACTAATAAATCAATCTTCAGAGAACAGTAACAGCAAAAATTACCTCGTATAGTCCCTATACCAACAGCAAGTAAACTGCCAACAAGACAGTGAAATCAAATCGTTTCAGATAACATCGTCGAACCAACATCAGTACCGTTTCACATGGATAATGACATTCTAACGACGACTAAACTCCGGCGGTTATTCAAATCAGAGCTGACGGTCGTCAATGATGTTTTAATGACTTGGAACATCAATGGAGCTGGTGTTCGAGGCTGGATTTAATTGCTGAATGTCTTAGTATAATTTATAGAATGTAGAACCTTTAAGGATTTTTGAAACGAAGTTCCTTATCGCGCGTTATCGAAAGGGGGCTAGACGGAAATTCTTATAAAAAGTTGTCACGACACTTTTTTTTGTTTTAGATGATTATCGCTAGATGGCGCTGTGATTAAAATCTTAAAACAATTCCTTATTTTGTTTTATATGATTAATGCTAGGTGGCGCTGTGATCAAAATATTTTATTTAAGTCATAATAATTAGTTAGTTTAAATTAGTTAGTTTAGTCTCTCTCTCTCTCTCTAGAGAGACGTTTTAAAAAAATAAAATTTTATTACAATTCCCTCACTAATTAATCGAAAGGAACTTCGTTCCATCCGGGTGTCTTGAATGGGTTACGCCAAACGAATATTCAAGAAGACTGAACGTATAATTACCATTAAAATGCTACCCATTTGATGTACGCTTTCCTATGTAGTCTTATTCAATCGATTCAGACAGTATCGGCACAGTTGATAACAATATTTATTATTTAGACATATACCAATTTTTTACCTATACTTTTGACAATAACCTATGCACTGTGTGATATATTCCATGAAAGTGTTAATGAGTACTTCATCGATGACGGCGACCAAGAGCTGCTACGCGGACCGGGAACGACGATCGGTAATTTTTTCAGTACCACAGACATCATACACTAACTAAAATCTACTAAACAATGTTTATAAAAGTATATTATCTTAACATAGTTATATCTGAATTTGAACCAATACGAAACGATATAAAAGCGCACATAATATTATAGTTCGTTGGAACCCTAAACATCTCGCTATTTTCCATTTCATTATAACAAAACATAATATACTGAAACGTAACTCTCATGTACCGTAATAAAATCACCATGAAGCTTATAAAACCCTCAGCTTAGAGACGAGAAAGAATTTCCTTTGTGTTTCGAGCTCTAATTAGCCTTAAATTGCGCAATTAGCTTCACAAACAATAAACAACTTTATTAAATAGACAAGATGGTCTTAATTGCAAAAGCAACGAATCTTGCTAAAAGAGATTATTTTTGTTTAGGTCTGTGGCTGCCCGCACACTAATGTTATTGTTAATATTTTGACCTCCACTAACCCTTTCCATTTTCATACCTTTTCTTAATAAAACTATTATCACAACACACCAGTCCAGAATCAATTCACACATGCACTTTCTCGTGAACCCATTAATTTTTGACATGTACGACCTTAAATTATAAATTTCTTTGCAATCATACTATTCGTTACTTACAGTTTACAAAAAGACACACAGTTCGCAATTGGTACCTAGCTTCGCACAAAACTAAAAAATCCAACTTCACAAGTCATCCCATTTTCACGCTTTTCAAGTACACATTTCCACCCTACCCTACTTAACATCCCACTTCATCTGAACCCCATCCCACTACTTACCATCCCATTCCTTACCTGTTGTACATGAGGACGTCTGGTTTCCAAAGTTTGTTCGGTGTTATCCTCAGATCCTTGACTCCACCGTATTCACTTTCGTTCCACCTCAGGTTGTAGTCATTCCACTCCTGTCACATTAATCGTGATTATCACATAACTAACATGGGATGGGATGGAAGATGAAATTAAAATCCCTTTGATTTTCCAATGCATTTTTTTTTGTAGTTGAGGTTATATTTGGAAATCATAGAGATTTTTATTTGGGGATAAAATGGTGCTCGTGTTTTGTATTTAAATTACTGAAGTAGGTACATATTTTATAGCATAATTTTGTATTGTATGAAATAATAAAAAAAATACTTGCCACGTTCAACAATATTAGTAATTAAATTTTATAGTCAATAAAAAATTATGCTGTAAACTTATAGTGGGACAAGTGATGAAATTAAGACAGGTTAGGTAAAAAAGGCAACCATACTGATAGATAAATAAGAAAGTGAAGAAAAAACAAACTACATTTAATTCCAAAGCGACTGTTACGAACGAATTAGTAATTATTTTTGGAAGCTTGTGTTCCACTTGATGGTAAGTCATTACTCAAGAGTTTTTGGAACGAAGTTCCTTATCTCGCGTTGTGAAAGGAGGCTAGACGGAAAAAATTCTTACGAAAAGTTGTCACGACAATTTTTTGTTTTAGATGATTATCGCTAGATGGCGCTGTGATCAAAATATTTTAAAACACGTTCCTTGTCGCGCGTTACGTTAGGAAAAAAAATATAAGATATCTTTTAATCGAAAGAAACTTCGTTCTATGTCCCATGACACCTCTCAAGTTTTTTTATTTTTCTCTTTTTCGAGACAAAAAAGTTTCTGTTTTAGTTAAGTTAGTTTTTTTTACCACAAGTTACGTCTTATTTTTGGTACCAGAGATATTTTTTACTTTTAGCATTTTCCACTAAAGTTTTGTGTGCATAATCATAATTTATCTTAAGCTTTTCAATGCCGTAACAAAACAGTTACTTACCATCAAACTTTCTCATTACCATCATGTTTTTTTTGCATCGTACGTAGTCGAGCTTACGGCCTATCTAATGGTAAGTGGTTAACGCTCAAAGACTAACAATATCTGGGGATACCACCACCTTTGACCCACCATATAACCTCGTATATAAAAGTTATTTATTCACGATAAAAGTACAGACAAAGCTTGCACAATGGGAATATAATATCAGTAGTGTGTATCTTTCAGTGTGGTTACCGGAAACAGGGAGCGAGCACAATAACGTTCATACGCAGCTGCCATGTTTGTGAGGAGGTTGCCAGACTATTGAGTTACGAATTTCAGAAATTAGTGGAAATTTTAGTACTGAATTATTAGTGATAAAAGTGTTAGGACTAAAAATCATTTTGTTTTTGTATAGTTTGTGTGTGGAAGTAATATTTATTTAAGTGAAAGGATTCTACATAAAATAAGAAAAATATTTTAGCACGTTTGAACAGTTAAGAATTAAATTACTAAATATTAAAAATTATCTGATAACTCGAGATCTTCTTCATTATTTTCAAGACTGTCCCAAAACTACGCTTTTATTTCACAAATTATTCTACAACATGTTTCACCTGATTTAATCCCAACAATAAATTCCAAACGCCATTAACTTGCAACATTCACTAAATTAAATAGCTGCAACACTAACATAGTGCGAGACCATTCATCGGTCGGCTGTCCCTCTAATCACTCTAACCGCAGTGACCAGCACTCGTGGTAGTGACCGCCTGTCACTGAATGTACTCGCATTTAACTGCTAAAATACACTGGTCACTGAAATTCAGTCGTGTTTTGCAGAGAATGAATTTAAATTTAGAATTTCGTTTGGGCTTGTCACATTTTAAACTTCTAAAAAGAGGTTATGACAGTTTAAGTTTTTCAGTGTCAAAACCGTAAGGTAAGAGATTGCAAAATTGGTATCTAAGTAAATAGCTGACTACTTATGACCTTGTTGTACTGTTTTAATTTGAAATGTTTCACTGTCACTACATATGGAAGTCTTCATCAAAATAAATCTTAAGCAAGTGTGATACAAAAGGTAGTTCAAAGTAACAGCACTATTATGTAATACAACTTGAACTTTACTAAGATTTAACGTAGGTAATCTTTCAAGTTAACACAACACTCCAACTTATCTTTTCAACAAATTCTACTGAAATATACCAAAAACTCTTATTTTAGTTAAAATTTCATAATCTGGCAACCCTTAGACGCACAAAACGCGAACTTAGTACCCTATACCGGTAATATTACGTAAGTTAACCGAACAACTTTGCTGTTATGAACGTTATATTGTCTTTGCTGTGTACTTAGCTACTTCAGTTTACACGATTCGTACTGTTTATTGATTTCTGTTAAAATTGTTCATTTAATGTTAGTTTAGAATCTGTCATGGCCGCCTTTTCGCGCCAATTTTCTCTGTCATGAACCATAAACAACAGACTAACCTCAATGGTAGAACATATTTTCATTTTAAATTTAGAATTACATTTTTTTATGTAATAGATTTTCACGTTAAAATCTTAAAAATAAACTATATTACTTTTCTTTCAAGAGATAAGGTATTTGAATTTTGTTAAAGAACTTAAGCTTGATGAATGTTTGTAGAATAATTCTAGATTTCAGTAAGACAAGACTTTGATTTCAGAATAGATATTTAGCAGCTACCATTATACCTACTGCTCGATGAGAAATACAAATGATAATCTTATGATGATATCTGAGTCATAATTATATTATGTGATGTCGTTAAATTTAATAATGTTACATTTTGTAATTAGACATTTCTCTGTTGCTTTAGCACCACATTAGTAAACAACCATTTAAGTGACATAGAAGTAAAATAATGAACATAAGTAAATTTCTGTTCCGTTTCTGGAAAAATCAACATGTTCTCGATCTAAACAGAAATCAATAAACAGAAAAAAATGGTACCTTATTACGAGCTAAACTTAAAATTAATTGCGTACAATAATCTAGATTTCAATATTCGTCAAATGATTAAACCTTAAATCTGGTAAAACTCTTTTTAAAATATCACAGACTACACGTTCTGAAATGTCACGTTTTGTGAAACGTCAAACGTCAAAATCTTGTCAAAGAGTAATAATAAACAGAAGGGCGCGTGAATTTAGATTTACTAGTTTATTGTACACAAAAGAGACAAACTACACAACAAAACACAGACAGGACTAAACTACAACACATACAAACATGCACACATCTCATGCTAGAATACATGCCAACTGTTACCATTTCTTATGCCAATATGCATAATATACAGTCACTTTTCCGATACAACTAATTTCTAAAGATTTCTTGCAGGGTTTGCCAATTCATTAGACATATCCGTTTCTCATTTCGGGATTCTCAGGGTAACTACTTTTTGGGTAAGATAAAGCTGCCATATTGGTAAATGCTAAAATAATTACTTTTTTATAAGCTTAGTTAACATACGTTTTGTGTTCCTTTTTCAAAGTTTTTTTTTTCAAAAGTATGTACGCTAAGCCTTCTTGTTTATAAAACTTTTTTAATTTAAAAACTAAAATATTCAACGAAATACTAAATCAATATAAAATTCTACTTTGGTTTAAAAATATATTATACAAAAATTCAAATAAAATTGGGACTATTTAGGTGTTAAAAAAAATAGGGCTGTGCTTCGTGTAGACTGCACAAAAAATGTATACGAATTACAAAAATTTTATACTTGAAAAAAACGGTTAACTTTTATTTTTTATCGTTTGCAGGCAATCTAGCATAGTATTCTTGATAAGGTTTTTTAAAGTTCGTTCCTTGTAATTAAGTAATTTACCATTGCATTCCATGGCCATGCAGAGAATGAAACACCTATATTCTCGGACACAGCATAAACAAAACCATAACAGCTTCAGGTAGTGCATAATCATAATATATTATACAGTGTACAAAATATATACGAGTATAATACAGTGCGTGACAATCTTTAACAATTTCCACCAACGTTAAACCTCTGTGCGTGAAATATTTATCAAAATATATACATATACATTTTATGCTGTGTAGTACAGTAGCATTTTGCATTTTTATATCTTTTTTAATTGATTATTACACGTCATTCGTTAGAACACATTGTTAAAAACGCATTGTGAACTAAGCGGCAGTCGCTATTGTATAGTAGAAGTACTCACCATTACTCACGGTAGCACAACTGACTATATGAAGAATAAGGATGATATTACTGATCTCTCGGGTGATTGGATGCATCTACCGACTAGACTACGTATCAAGCTTTATTTAAATATAGTATTAGGTTCAAAACTCTGCCGCATATTTCACAATGCTTTATGATTATCACAAACGTTACAGATAAGAAGAGAGAAACGAAAACAAAAGATAAAAGAGATAGAAAATATAACATAACATCAAACAAGGAAGTACAGAAACAGAGACGAAACATAAAAGGAGGAAACTTTTAGTGTTATTTTAGTTTGGTCGTTTAGTCACACTTACCAATGACAGCCATATATTGGTTATAAGTAGTTGATTCTTCTCGTCCTACCGGGTTAGACGATGTCAACAAAAACAGAAAGGGCGCAGTCAGTATGATGATCTAAACCACAGAGGGGCGGGCGAGGGCCGAGCGGGCTGCAAGCGACCGGCTCGGCCCTCGCCGACACACACTATTGAACAACGCAACACCGAGACTCCATGCGACAGCTCTGCCGCGGAGGCACCCTCGACCCGCCCGCCTCCTGAAACCCGTGCGCTCAACTCGTATATTAAATAGGTGCTTTAAAATAGTGCTCTTAATGACGACGGTTACCGTGTCGATTGCGGGGGGCGGGACGGTGAAGGGCCCGGCCCAGCTCCTACAACTTACCAAGTTCAACCAGACGTTCGTGGTCAGGATTTGATTTTTCTCATCCTTATTTTGTTAAACGAACGCGCGGCGACGCAAGAAAGGAACGAAAAAACATTTATAACATCAACATTATATTGCGAGGGACTATGTTTCTTGTATAATGCTACATTAGCACAAAGCCACAGATTCATTTTAATCCGCCCTCGATATCTTTAGTCTCGGATAATCCTCTTTATGACGGGATGTCGTTCAGATGAAGCAATTAAACAGATAATATAACCAGCGAATAACAGAGCTCGTTTGATGAATCCTTACTCTTATTAATTAAAATTGAATGAAAAGATTGTTTATAATAACATCTTAAGGTCATCATCTCAAAGTGTAATGTCGATTTAATCTTAAGTGTTAATTAAAAATCATAACAGAAATGACTTAAGATGTGAAAATTTGATACTCATAATCAAATGAAACCGCAATCTAAATCAGATTAAAAGATAACATTGATTCAGAAATGTTGAAACACAAAATAAATCAACACAGTATTTTGTTAACGTTAAAATCGATACACAATTACGTTTACAGACATCGTCTCGGATACCTTCTAATCCTATTTACCTTTTTACGACCCGGGTCGTATCCTATTGTGGAGTTAATGGAAAAACCAAATACGTTTCGCGCCTTCTGACTTATTTTAATTAATCTGTGGCAACGCCGCCATCTTGTTATCCGACCTACGCGATAATTAAAGATACAATTATTTTATTAAATACGCCAAATTCGCGTTTTAAATTTGTAGATGTTTTATTTTTAAAAGTCTAGAGTTAGTACAAGTAATAAATTACAGTATCGTTCTAGTAAATAGTTATATCTCTGATTTCAGGTATGACTGCTTCGGAATTTTTCTCATTTTATATTTCTTACTTTATTTTCTTAATCTATAATGGAATACCGTATCAGAATTCCTCGAGTAAATTTCCACAAACAATATTTTTCAGTAGCAGATTGGTTGTTTTTCTACCTTATCCCGGTTCAGAAAGTTTATTCATAAATTTTAAAGTCAACCACATCACATAACTTTTTCCTTCACTAACCCGAATCATATTTCCTTGTAAATTTAATATTTCAAGAAACGTACCAACTACCGATTCATTCGATCGTTAAATTTCAAACGACTATTTCAAACGTTCAAAGTTTGTATTAACTCGTATTTTCAAACTAGTTCGAGCGTTTGAATTAGGTCGTATTTTTCAGTCCCGATTCGGCAAACGGCACTTTTGTCCGGGTTGCTTCGGAACACGATTTCTCACGGACATTTCAATTTCCGCGCGGGCCTGGATCGTTTCACTGATTTTTTCTGTTCACCCGACGTTTTTAGCATTAGCGGTCCCGAAGTCATTCTTTAACCGTCCTCACAGTGATTTGTTGTTTAGCTTCGAATTGTTTGGATTGTTTTTCGAGGTGCTTTTGTTTTTTTGTTATTTGGATTACTTTTGTGGTGCGTGTTCTCATGTTCGTTTCGTTTTTTATTTAGTTGGCTTCATGAAGTCGCCTGTTGGTGATGATTTATTTGTCTTTGAATGAGTAGCTAATTAAACTGTGGGAATATACTTAATCGGTAGAACCAGTGAACGCACTTTGGGAGACTCCTATGTTCGTTGGTGGACGTCTTCAAAGCATTTCATCCATCATAAAAAATTCACCCTCCATACCTAATATTAATGATAGCACGAGCTTAAGGAAACAGAAGCTCTAAGGTGATAAAACAAGCGTTACTCTTCTCCTTTTTTTTTTTTTTTTTTTTTTTTTTTTTATTGCCATGTAGGCAGACGAGCCAACGGCCCACCTGATGGGAAGTGGTTACCGTCGCTCATGAACCTCTGCAATGTCAGGGGACACTGAGGGGTCGCTACCTACGACCTAACTTTAAGGACCCTCCTCAAGCCTCGTTTGAAGAAGGACAAGTCATAGCGCTCAGGGAATACCGAGGAGGGGAGCTCATTCCATAGCCGGATGGTGCGTGGCAAAAAAGTGTTCTTGAAACGAACCGTGGATGATTATTTCAAGGTGAGCCATATACCTACGATTTTCAAAGCCATATCAAATCTTAATGTGATTCCGCAACATTAACCGCACATCCTAGACCTTATGTAGTCAATGTTTTAGTAATATCAGTCATAAAGAGACCTCGGAGATCGTAAACCGGGTTCGCGTGAAGCCGGCTCGTAAAACATGTGCCACTTAACACTGTGACCGCCTATTGAGTTATTTTCATGCAAATTAAACCGAGATCCCACTGACTAGACCAGGGGACGACTGACGTATTCGGAGCATCGACCTAATTTATATGTAATTATAATCGAAGGTATATTAAATATAATATTGCGAGGTGTATGATGGCCGGAATATATATTTATACTTCTGTCGTTTTCGTATGGAATTCGTTGAAGGACCCAAGACAAATTAGCTTTCCCCCAGACTCTTGACTTCTCTGAATCATTACGGAAACATTAGATTCTGGTTACATAGCAGTTATAATGTTGACGAGAGAGGTGGTCAAATACCTTTGATATCTACTTATTTGATCTTGCCTTGAAATATTAACATCAGATGACGATAAACTAATCAAAGTAAAAGAATAAAATGATGACAATACCTTTGGCTATGGCCCTAATAAAAAATGGCTATTAAACGATTAGCCCTAGACATGAGAGGCAATCCCTCCTTCAACGCCGAACAATCGCCCCAAAGCAATTAAAGTAGAAAATTAAAAGCCCTAATGAGGGATATCTCATCAAAAATAATTTTATAATTAATCATAAAGTTTTTCAGGATTCATCGTTACAATCTGTTTTTCGCTGGAAAGGGCTTGGGTTGTACAAATTATAATTTTTTGTAGTGATGTTATAAAATATAAAAAAAAAGTGCTTCACTTGATGAAGTGAAGGCCTTATTAGTTAGTATTGAAAATATATTAGATATAAGTAGTGTAAATACTTATAAGTACAACGTATTACCGCTGGCCTTAAATGCTAGGGTATACCTGACACAGTGGCGTGCAGTTCATACAAGCAAATACGCACTGCATTTCAAATTTGCTTAAAAATTTAAACGTTGTATATTTAATCAAAATACACTTTTCCTGAGCTTTTCTTTTTTTAGCTGAGTTCCGACTGGTTTGTGATGAAAACTTTTTAATCCATGTTTTTTTTTTATTATTATCTTTTTTGTAATTCTAAACATGTTTTCATCACAAATAAACGATGTCTATGTCTATGTCTATTTTCATTACTATTATTGGCACACATTTAGCGTAAAAGTTAAATTAAATTGATTATAGGACATAAATATGTGGAAAATAACTCAGATTTATGTTTCTGCATAGCCTGACTTAAATATGCATGCACGCCACTGTCCTGACAGGTTTACCTACAAAGGTGTACCTGTGCATGTGTATTACACATCTATGATAGTGATCAACTCAAATATATCTGACAGGTGTAATATTATTGGTATACCTTTTGGTATCCCTGAGTGTATATGTCCGGCAACAACATTTTTTTTCAAATTTCATTCCTACTTTATTGTGATAAATAAGTGTAACTTTGATTGATAGTACTTTTTGTAAATTACAAAAGCCTTGACTATAATTATGATAATGTGGGTAATCCATAGTAATATGACGTAAAATAGATAAAAAGAAACATATTAATTTGTACAAACCTTCGCCCATAACATACTACAAACATATTCAAATAATATTAGATATTTGACGTGATAATGATCAGTATTGTCATAGTAATAAAGGCCAATTTTCTCTGATGAGATTAATCGGCTGGTTCTGAAAATAATGTAAGTAAATAATTACACATTTTCTTATGAAATTGTTGGTACGTTTGTTGATTTGTGGAGTATTTTGATTTTTTTCATAAAGTGATACCCATAATCTAATATTGAAACATCTATTTTACGTTTAATTAGTGTTTCTTATAACTTTTTAATACCTTTTTGGAACGAAGTTCCTTATCGCGCGTTGTGAAAGGGGACTAGACGGAAAAAATTCTTACGAAAAGTTGTCACGACACTTTTTTTGTTTTAGATGAGTATCGCTAGATGGCGCTGTGATCAAAATCTTTTAAAACACGTTCCTTATCACGCGTTACGTTAGGAAAAAAAATATAAGATATCTTTTAATCGCAAGGAACTTCGTTCTATTCGGATGTTCCATGACACCTCTCAAGTTTTTAATTACAATACAAGTAAAAACATTTGAAAAAGCGTTTGCAGCTGATTTTTATTTTTAAACCTCATCTAACTTCAGTTTCAGATTTCGTAAAATAAGAGTTAAATAACATTTTTCTCTGTATTTAACTCAAATTCTTCTAAAACGAAACCTCTATAAGTAATCAGAGTCATAACTCTCAATGTATAATATCAACTCCACAAACCAATATACTTTAAGGTGAACGTATACACTTGGTATATATTGAAGGAAGATAATTAGTATATCAATTAAAAATAGGTACTTAAAACTCTACTAAATTATTCCCAAAAAGCACAAACACCAAACTAACTACTTCGCTTGACCTCGCCCACTCCACACCTATGCTATCAGCTGTTGAACGACATTTTTAAACCATTTTCTTCACTACAAATTTTCCTTCCATATATTCCTATTTATTTAGTTTTAAACATAGTAGCTACAAGGGCCCACATTACAATACATAAAAGTGTTAGTAAATCTTAATCTAAGTGTTAGTGACAACATAACAGAACGTGGCCTAAGCAATATATCCCACATGCCACGCTTCCATTCGACTCGTCCCACGTCCTATGTATGCTTAGGTCTTCTTCTTCTTCTATTCTTATAAAGAAAGAAAGATTCAAGACGAAGATTACGTGTATAATGTATGATATAGTAGAGAATCATTGATAATTGTTGTAACTGAATCCTCCATTCGTGACAGAAGATGCGCGGATCAGCTAATTATTAATACTTTTAATATTCGTATATAATTAACTTCACTGTCCTTCAATATATACCATCATTATATACCCTATATAATACATTATTTACTACATACAACACAGTCAGAAGAACTTACCACGTCAATTATCTGTTGTAACGTTAGTCCGAAGCGAACCTCTAAAGGCTCGCTCTCATTGGCTACGGGACGCTCCAGGGTGTTGTAGGATGCCAGCAAGTTGTTCAGAAGACGTTTCTCGTGTGGTCCTTGCTCCGAAACTGGAAGAGATTGCTTAATAAATATAGATTGTCTAACGCTTGTTTAGATTTAAGGTATAATCAAAATTAAATTCCTTGTAGCCGAGGTGTAGTGCTAATGCTACTTTAACATAAATAGTAATAAGATTCATCGAAGAGCTGAGATGTGGTGTGAAAACTGGGAAATTCAAACTGACATCATGAAATAACACTTACTAACTTCTTAGTAATAAGAAAAATATAATATTATATTCCTGATACATAAATTGATCTACTGTACTATACTGTAACAAACCATTACTGCCCACTGCTGAGCTCAGGTCTCCTCCGAAGAGGAGTTAGGCATAGTCCACTACGCTTGCCCAATGCGGATTGGGGACTTCACATATCTTCAAAGGATTTTTAGAACCCTTTTCCGATATGCAGGTTTCCTCACGATGTTTTCCTTCACCGTTTTTAGCGTGGTGTTGTGAAAAATTGCACATAAATCTTTTTCATATTAAGATTTAGAGGTTCAAGCCGGCCGGTTTTGAATCCGCGACCTCCCGTACGGAAGGCAAGCGCTTCAACCACTCGACCACCACGACTATTAATTGATCTAATAAATTGAGAAAATACACAAAATCGAAAACCACAACATATAATTATATGTTGTGGTTATAATTATAATTTAACTTATTATTTTTTAACCTACCAAAAGTATTTCTGGGTGGGAAAAGGCAGTTCCGAACGTAGTCATGAACGGCGATAACCGCTTACCAACAGATGGGCCGAAAGCTCCTTTATCTATATCTCTCTTGTAATTTTTATAAAAGCATCAACATCCCTCTTAAGCTTAGGTAAATTTGTCATGTTGACTTTGACCAATCCACGAAGACAATGGTAAAAAATTTTAAAAAGTAATTTTCACTTATCGGTATAACTCATTTTTTGTACCGTTTCTTATTATTTTTCCCAAAAACATTGCTATTATTAAGTGTCTAATATTATCAGTGAGAAAGAAAGAAATATTAGAAGCGAGAGACTGCCCGTACAACTGGACCCTCTGATTGATGCCAGCCATAATCTTTGACGGCCTCCGACCCGAAATTATGAATTTTTCGTTTACGACCCTCGCCCGTTCAGCGAATATTTATTTCTGAAGAAACTGTTATAAGTATTAAGCAGTATTAGTGTTTTATTTGTAAAATTTTGTTGCAGAATTAAAGGTTAATAATTTGCCTTTCTTTTTAAAAAATATTTAAGCCACCTTCGTACTAAACAGAATGTGTCAGAATCAATTCATGCATGAATAATGAGTATGTAGAAATATTTCAACAGAAACATAAGAAAAATAATTTCTACATTTTACTTTCATTCATTTTCAACGGGTTCTCACCACGATATTTAATTAATTGACTTGTCTCGATATTTCAACGTTGTTGCAAACGTCATGATCACGAGAAAACTGGATACTCTGAGCATGAATCCTTAGTGACTGTTGTGTTTAGCACTGGATTCCACATACTTCCAGAGAGTCTTGTAGATACAGTGAGTGTGGTGTGTCGTGATGTGAGTTCGAGTTCCAATGGTACTACCCAAAAGCGAACGAGGAAGAGGGTAGACAGATTTGTTTGCTCTTAAATTGACCCGCAGTAATAGACTGGATAGTCTAGTATAAGTTCTACATTTTAATCTAGATAATATTCTGTTCTTTGTATCTTAATTATAAGCAAACATGAATCGGCAATAATTCTTATTACATAACATTTTATTGTAGTGCTTATTTAATTTACTTGTGTCTGATGATTCTGTTGTGTGTTTGTGGTGAGAAAAATAAACTATATTCTATATTCTAATTGTTTACACGTGATTAAATCAAAAATATCCAAGCATTCCTAGAAAATTGCACGTATAATATTAGCGAAAAGTAAGGTGGGAACATTCGTTTTTTTCCCAAAAATAAACGTCATTTTTTAGTATTCGACTCGCATTTTTCACGGCAAATTGAACAAATCCTCATAAAGACCATCTAAACTACGAACAGCTGCCGCAAGAATAACGGCCAGGTAAGCTGGTCATCCGGCCACCTGAACCCGAGGATATACTCCTCATCCCGGAGCCTTATCCCAAAGCAATAAAGTCCATATTGGAACCGAAATACATCTCCCACGGTCCAACAATAAACACTCATTTTCGGGGCTTACCACTCTTAGCGTTTGATGTATGGAAGACAGAATGAGATGGTCAGACACAAGATTAGTGGGATAAAAAAGGACAGGTATATATTTTTCGGTTACTGCTGAGAAAGTCAGGTAATTTATAGAAAGAATTCGCTCCTGGGAGACGGAGTTTCGCCTAATAGTTTACTGGGGGACATAAATATTTTTTATTAGTTCTGAGGTAAGTTTTCCTTCGTGACTATGCGTACTGCTAAATCTTTTATCACGACCCTCCCGCCGAGTAACGGCTTGACAGTCTAATGTATTTGGGTTGCGATTCACAGTGAAACTTTGGACCATCCAGTCGATTCACAATCGTCTGAATTTGAAATTTGTTTCGTTCCCCTTCATCAATCATTTCTAACTTTGACTTTAAAATTGGGACCGTTATTAATTCATTTATCATCAAGAATAGTCTACGAATGGAAGAACGAGGGTAGAAACGATTTTGATATAAATTATTCTTGATGACTGAAAATTAGATCGGACTAGCTTTTGTTCAGCGTTCAAAGTTATAAAGAAGAATAGAACTATTAAATACAATACTACGAACTAAATAATCAGTAAAATTATAATTATATAGGTCAAAATTAAATTCAAAAACCCAGCTACAATGAAATCCAAAAATCTAAAAATTTTGAAAATATTTTTAGCCTTAGTACTAGCTAATATTATCAATTTGGCAACCAATAATAACGCGCGAGATCCTGAAACGCGGTTACGACATTTACAGAAATCTACAACATTTGAAATCTACTACAGTGGGCTTCGGCCTGACTGGGCATACACTACCTCTAATACCACTGTACCCACAAACAACAACAGCAGATATACAATAAGCGTTGTATATCTAAAATGGCACAATTTAGACAATCCCATATGTTTACATAACCATAGATAAAGTTTCGACAAGCCGTGGCTCTAAAGTTGTGTAATTGAAACAGACAAAAGGTGCCTCTAAATCAGTTCGGAGCTCGTATCTCGAAAACTATCGGAATCCCTATAGCGAAGGGAGAGCGTAACCTCACTAATCTGTGGCAAGATTAGCGCTTTTACAACCTAACCTAAACGAGTGCCAGTGTTGCCATTGTATAGTTTATTACCCGGAATTTCGGGAAAATTGTTTGGCATTTCGAGGGTTGCCGCGACTGCCGGCAGTTTATTTACCGGGGATTTAAATTTTTGGTGTTTTATTGAAATAAAGAAATTAGTTACGGTACATTATTTTTAATGAAATGAAGCGGTGTTGTTTTATGCTTCAATTTGTTTGAGCAAACATCGTTTGTGGGAATATTTGTACTTTTAAATAAACACATTTAAAGTCGTATTGATACAGTGATTTTACGAAATACAGATTAACATATTTTGAAATGACTTTTAGTGTATAATCTATGGACTTTATATACAGAACCCTTTTGTTCCCGTCCTTTTAAACCGACCCTACGATTATTATAATAAGGTAAAAGGGTTATCGTCAACCCTTTTGAGCTCAACATTTTGTGCATTAGTTAAGCAGTTTTAGCACGATTAAAGAAAATATAGTTATCGAGATATACAAAATCGGAATAATAAGGGTAACCTTTGCTATTTATATTGAATAGTTTCATTATAATTGTTTGAGTATAAACAATAAAAACATAATTTACTCACATATTTAAATAACAGAACTTTTTTCAATTTTGCCATATACCTCCTCTTTTGTTAGAAATTATCGAACTCATCAAAAATATTATTGGAACGAAGTTCCTTATCGCGCGTTATCGAAAGGGGGCTAGACGGAAATTCTTATGAAAAGTTGTCACGACACTTTTTTGTTTTAGATGATTATCGCTAGATGGCGCTGTGATTAAAATCTTTTAAAACAATTCTTTATTTTGTTTTATATGATTAATACTAGATGGAGCTGTGATCAAAATATTTTAAAAAACAATTCCTTATTTTGTTTTATATGATTAATGCTAGATGGCGCTGTGATCAAAGTATTTTATTTAAGTTATAATTATTAGTTAGTTTAAAACGTCTGTCTCTCTCTCTTATAGAAAGAGAAAATAATTATTATAACGAAAAAAATACAATTTTATTACAATTCCCTCACTAATTAATCGAAAGGAACTTCGTTCCATGGGTGTCCCTTGAGACCTCTCAAGTTTTTACAATTTATATCTGCAACACTTAAACTGTTAAATAAATAGAATGTATTTTCAAATACAACATATAATATTTTTCAACCACAACCCAAGCAAAACATCCCCACATTTCTATAACAATGAATAAAACACTCCACATACCCCCCCTCCAGACCGTGTTTCCTTAAACACAATGGAATAACATGTATCCACGTACTGAAGCTTCTGATAATTCAGTGTGTGCTTCGCGGAATTGGACAGCCGTTCTGTAATGCGCGAACTGACATTTTGCTAGAGCACAGTGCCACAGAATAGTTGCTTTATTCAGAAGTATTTCACTAGCAAAAATGAATTGGAAATGAGGCCTATCGCGACACCGTAAATTATGTAATGGGTCTTTATGCGACTGCAATTGAAAAAAAAGACAGAATTTTATTTTGGTGCTGTTATGTACAGTACAGGTGTTAAGTTAGTACCAATTTTATGCTCTAATGGTGGATAATTATACCAGATAGAAGGTAGACTCTTAATTTATGACAAAACCATCGATACTTTTTTTTACGATGTAGTCAGATAAGCCAACGATCCTAATCGTAAGTCCTAATCGTAAGGTTACCGTCGCTCATAGATCTCTGCAATGTTAATGACACTGAACTTGTTGTTAGACTTAGGTTAACAATAGCCTTTTTTTCTAATATTATAAAGCTGCAGAGTTTGTTTGTTTGTTTTGTTTGAACGCGCTAATCTCAGGAACTGCTGGTCCGATTTCAAAAATTCTTTCACTGTTGGAAAGTCCATTTATCGAGAAAGGCTATGTTGTATCCCTCTGTGACGCAGAAGAAGTTGCGCGGGTCACCTATTAAATGATACAATTCGTAATTCGGGCCGATGAGACATGCAAGTGAATTTGTCAAGCACAATTTGTATTTTCTTCTGCATCGTGCCTATTGTTGTGGGCATACGTCGACGGCGTTTAAGACGATTCCAGTTTATGTACACGGATCTTTGCATACCGTATGAGATGCTAGTTCGAGAAGACTGTTTAGACACGTTTACAGTTTGTGTCGAGTCTTAGTTTCGGTTTTAGATTGGCTTAAGAGATTTATAGTAAGAATAGGTTATGTGAGAACAGACTTTGTTTATGAATAAAGTAATTTGAAGAAGATTTATGTAGTCAGTGGTTGTTTTTGTACTTTTTTCCGAGCTCTTAAAATCTTGACCTTGATTAGTGCAAAAAGGTTTTACTAATAATTCCTTTAATGTAACGTAGAAGATGATACACGGATAGTGCACTAACTAACTACTAAGTGTAAAAAAGCAATAGAACATCTTTGGAAAAACAGCAAATTTCACAGACGTTTTACCATAGAATTTCATTTCTTTTATTTTTATTACAAAACAAAAACTTACATGAGTTTCAAATGAAATTTATTTTATATCAGCACTCAACTTCTAAAACTTAAGAGCGGCACTTGAATTCAACGAATTGCACAAAAGAACATAACGTCTGGCTGTACAAGACCGGAGCCTCTGCCTCGAGTTTTATTGCAACCATTAGACAAGCAATAACGGCTAATCCACGCGAGCGCAGCGCTGCAGACAGCGATATTACACTACGAGTGGACTGACTCAGATTAATTCAAGCGCTTTGTCGCTTTATTGGTTCACCACTTTATGGTATCACGAATTTTTATTGTCTAAAAATTAAAGATGGAATTTATAATTTTATTGTTGGCAACCCTTTTTTTTAATGGCTCGTTTTATGATTCCATGCAATAGTATAACTTCATTTTTTTTAAATTACTTTTATGATTACGACGTCGCGAAACTTCGGAAATTATTATATTAATTTGTATAATAAAAGTTACTCTAAGTACTATGAAAGACCAAAATAAACAAAACCACTATGTTATCTCTAAATAGCACTGAATTGTTAGGTCATATACAGGGTGTTAAAATCCGATGAAACAATACATTCACAGCAAATAGTATACTTGAAGTAGAAGCCATCCACCAAGTCTGAGTTTTCTAGGCATAATATATCATAAGTTATAACTAATCAAAACTACGTGTTAATTAGTGCGTGATCAACCCTACCGTACTGACGTACACCAACAGCTAAAGACTTAAGCCGGCTAGTCAACTCCTGTATCATAGAACATTGTAATAATACACAGGACAAAAATCACATTCTAAACAGGATACATGCGCCTGTGTTCGTGAAAATAGATATATCACGCTAAATGTAGGTCAGGATAGGGTTGTCAAAAATAATACAAAATAATAATTTTTCAACTTTGTATGGGAAAATAAAGTGATCATCTCTATGTGTATATGATTTGAAATGTGATATAGATTATGCCCTCAAAGTATAGTTTCACCGGGCACCAACACCCTGTATACAGGGTGTTATAATCCGATGAAACAATATTTTCACAGCAAATAGTATACTTGATGTAGAAGCCATCCACCAAGTCTGGGTTTTCTAGGCATAATATATCATGAGTTATAACTAATCAAAACTAGTATAAATTTTCTATTAGTAGGTGATTATTATAGTACAGAACTCTAAAATCGCGATCGGATGCGCCTGTGTGCGTGAAAATAGCATATAGATATAGTACGCTAAATGTAGGTCAGAGTAGGGTTGTCAAAAATAATACAAAAAAATATTTTTTCAACTTTGTATGGGAAAATAAAGTAACTATCTCAGTTTCAAAAGTATGTGTATATGATTTGAAATGTGATATAGATTAAGCCCTTAAAGTATTGTTTCACCGGGCAACAACACCCTGTATAGTTGCCTTGGAATATCATTGTTCTAAAATTCACTACCCTACGAGGGTTGGCATCACTGACTCAATGCTACCAACAGTAATCTTAACATACAAAAGACTATTCCATTGTTTGAAAAGACCAGCCCCACTTGAACTCCGAAACAGAAAACGTAAAGGACAGAAGGAAACATACATACAAAACCTACTTGATAAACACATCCGTTTTCATAGACAGCAATGCTATCAGTACAAGTTTGCCAGTAAGAATACAATTTTAAAGTCTTCCAAATATTTTCAGCAATTTTACAACGGTACAAGCATATCCTCCTCCTTGAAGGATTCTCCGTCGAAGTAGTAGTAAAAATAATTAAAATGGTTTACATCTTTTCTGTTGTATAGTAGCTATAATTATGTTCCTAGAGAGTTCATTAAAATATCTCAATGTTTGCGCTACTGACGCTTGCCTGGGGCGTCTCAAGATACTCTGGACATAGAGGTTTAAACTCAATAGTGGCTGTCTTTCAAACAACACCAGAATGGGTATATTAAAGTTCTTTATGGAGGGTAGTAATTATTTTTATTGTTTAAACGACTTGAATTTACTAGAAGCTTTATATTGCTTGTAAGGGGTGGGCCATATAAAGCTTGCATTTTCCAAAAGTTCGACTGTCATGTTGGCTGTGTGGCATTTTGCGCCATCCTGTTGAAACCAAATATCGTCCATGTCATACTCTTCAACTTTTGGAAACAAAAATTCGTTGGGCATGGCACGGTAACGCTCGCCATTGACCGTAACGGCGGCTCCTTACTTATTTTCCAATGATGCCGCCGGACCAAAACCCACACCAAACCGTAACTCTTTGTGGGTGCATTGGCTTCTCAATGGTGACGTGTGGATTTTCCGACCCCCAAATGCGACAATTTTGCTTATTGACACAGCCTCCGAGGTTAAAGTGGGCTTCATCTGAAAAGACGATTTTTCGGTAAAAATGTTCATCTTCGGCCAAACGATCTTCTGCCCATAGGACGAACCGAAAATGTCCCATTTCGTAAATGTCAAACCTTTAACTAAATTATGAACACAAATTGAATGACATTTGAGCTGTCATTCTCTAAATAAACAGTAGTTCAAAATGCAAGCGTTAGATTGGCCCACCCTATAAAACGCATAAAGCCGTGTTATAGCAGTACTGTAACAATCTATTACTGCCCTCTACTTGGTTCGGGTTTCAAGCTTGCATGCGGGTAATACTTCACGAATACTAGCTAAAAATGGTTGATTAGGAAAACATCGTAGATCGCGCAGAAGATAGATTTCGAAAGCCTCCAATTATAGGCAAGCGTGGTCAAATTTACTCGACATTCCACTGAAGAGACCAAATCTGATCAACTAATCAGTAAGCAGAAATGAATTGACATATTGCTGCTAAAATATGAGCTCTAATATTCTAACTTTAAAACACCGTATATTTTTCAATTTGCCCAAAATGCCGGACAAACCATAAACCTAACCTTGCGTTAACAACCACACAACCTTCGTTAATGGTTATATTCAATATACATTATCTAAAATGACCACTAAACCTCAGGTGGCTTTCTACCCTTAATAATTTATGAAACAAAAACATTATAAAATAGGGAAAATGTTTCTAGCGAAATTTCATAATTATGACCCTGCAGCGTGTAGGGAAAGTAATGTGTTCCTGCTATTAATATCATGTGAAATGGTTTATATTTTTTAAAAACATACACAACGATGTTATGAAAAATATTTCATACAAATTCTGGATTGGTTTTTCTTTCATTACGTTTTGTTCGTCTGTGAAAACCTTGTTTAAAATAAGAACTACAACTGTTATTCCTCCCCTACCACATTTATCTATTGTAATGTTATTTATAAAACTAATTTTGGAACGAAGTTCCTTATCGCGCGTTATCGAAAGGGCGCTAGACGGAAAAAAATCTTACGAAAAGTTGTCACGACACTTTTTTGTTTTAGATGATTTTCGCTAGATGGCGCTGTGAACAAAATCTTTTAAAACACTTTCCTTATACACTTTCCTTATCGCGCGTTGCGTTAGGAAAAAAAATATAAGATATCTTTTAATCGAAAGGAACTTCGTTCTATTCGGGTGTCCCATGACACCTCTCAAGTTTTTTGTTCACAATAAGTTCCTAATTCCTATCATCATCATCAACAAACCGTTGACGTCCACTGCTGGACATAGGCCTGTCCGAAACATCGACCGGTCCTGACTTCCCACAGCTTCCTGATAACTTCATAACTTTTTCTTGCTAAATGCCCAAACCGGTAAAATATCTATCTATCTATACTAATATTATAAAGCTGCAGAGTTTGTTTGTTTGTTTGAACGCGTTTGCTGGAACCACTGGTCCGATTTTAAAAATTATTTCACTGTTGGAAAGTCCATTTATCGAGGAAGGCTATGTTGTATCTCTCTGTGACGCAGACAAAGTTGCGCGGGTCACAAATTCCTTCTCTAGTGAAACACACGCCTTATCTCTATATCTGCATACAAACACAAACGCAAAACTCAATTAACTAGTTCAGTTAAAAGTTAAACCAGAAGACAAACCCCTTAGGAATTGAACGGTATACCGACTATGTAAACTGGCACATTGAAGACTAACTTCCACCTAGGGATGTGCTGGAGTTTCACAAACTTGTTAAAGTTCACTCAATGTGAAGTGTAATAGCATGTATGGAATACGGAAGTATGAGTATATTCTATTTATATAAGTAATGGACCGGGCAGTAGCGTGCGCTCTATAGATGAAAATATGCATACTCTAACTTTTCAAATTTGATTGTATATGACGGCGTAAATAGTGTGTCGAGGTGTAATGACGTTGTAATTAGTCGACCGTCGTTTTGTTTTGTCAACACTTGATGATCAACACTTTTGAATAAAAACTTCAAAATAACGAGTTTTAACAGTTTATTACTTTTACATCAAGAGGTCCGTTCGCCTCGACCATTCAAACACGAACCAATAATAACAGCGGCCAACGCCTGTATTTATAGCAAGTCTCCACTTCCAACTACCCGCACTGTGAATAGGTTGGCTTCCCTTGTTATCACCCCGATATATATTATAACAAAAAATGATTAAATGCCATTTAATCAACATGCACTCCCTATTTTATCATTTACACTGAATTAGGGATAAAATGTAATACTACTACTCATTGGATGTTTTGTACAAATAAACGTCAAATATACATTTCTGTATACCCTGACTAAAATATCCATTACAAATTGTTGTAACGAAGTTCCCTATCGCGCGTTATCGAAAGGGGGCTAGACGGAAATTCTTATGAAAAAGTTGTCACGACACTTTTTTTGTTTTAGATATTTATCGCTAGATGGCGCTGTGATTAAAATCTTTTAAAACAATTCTTTATTTTGTTTTATATGATTAATGCTAGATGGCACTGTGATCAAAATATTTTATTTAAGTTATAATAATTAGTTACTTTAAAACGTCTGTCTCTCTCTATCTTCTGAAATTCGTTCCATCCGGGTGTCCCTTGACAGCTCTCAAGTTTTTTTTATAGAAATCTTCTCGTGTAAATTACAAACACAAAGATAATCTAATTCAGCAATGTCCTTCAAAAGTTGACGAGGACTTCGGCTATTTATTTTATTAATATACCTGTTTATTTAATAATACAAAATGAATCGCTGTTCGTTAGTCTATCTAAATTTCAAGTAGGTACGGCTGATTTGATTTAGGCAATTAAAAGTGAAATGTAATATATGAATAGTAAAATTCGACAAATCCAAATTCTCATGTAATTTTGTTGATTCGTTAATATTACAAGCTTTATATTTGCACTAGATGTAACTATGTAAGTTCAGATCTTGCAAGCTAAATTTGACAAACTTCCCGTTTTCCGATTGAGCTGACATATTGCACGCAGATGTATAACGCGAGACAATGCAATAATATGATAAAATGGCGCTGATGATGGATCCCGAAGGTGGTCATAAAAACTCTTGTGCTTAACAGGATAGACCCGTCGTGTTTAGGCTCGTTTTAGTTATATTAGCTAGCAATCCACTGCTACATGATATCTAGGATCTTAAAAGCCTTTTCTTTAAAATAAATTATTTGAACCAACCTAAAACAAAAAACAAACCAATGAATGAGCTACAAATGTACAGAATCACATATTCCACCCAAAGTACAAGTAATAAAGGAACATTTCACGATGTGCAACTGTAAATGCGCTATAAGAAATGGATGCGATTTGTTAAATAAATTGCGCGTCAGACGTTTGCGACTCAGGAGATTTGTTACGTTTCCACTGCGCTTTCGGAATATCTTATATGGCTTAAGTGAAAAGTTCGAACAACATACTTGTGCATGTTATTTTTATGTTTAAAAGTTGTTATTAAAAGTTTTTTAGATGTAATAAAATATGATAGAAAACAATCCTAATTGGGTCTTGGAACGATACAGAAAAGTATACAATGAACTTTCTCATACTGTTTTTTACAAGCACCACAAAGTGATAAAATACGTCTCGAATATCGTCTTAAACCAGTAGAACTGTACTACTAAATACTTTTAAAAAAATCCCTAAAATCCCTCGACATTTTACAAAACTTTGTTAAAACTCCAAACTTGGTAACACTGACACAAAAAGACAACCGTATTTAACAAATAAATGAAAGTCTACCTCATTCGAAATTAACTTTTCTAAATTCAAAAATAAATTAAAAAGGTTGAAACGTAAACAACCTTTTTGGAACGAGTCCAATCTGTTTGTTTTCAATCATTCGAAAATTGAACCGACGCGTTGACAGGTAAAATAAATTTACAATTGGCTCAATGTTCTGACCGCGTATAGATTTGTGTTTAAAAGTAACGGTGCACTGGTGTTTGAAATAACAATAAATATGATTTTAGTCTGTTGGTAGTATTGGTAAAATAGTTTAACGATACTAAATTGTATTTTGGGGTCTTTTGGATAATTCTCGTACCAGATGAAAGGTGATGATCGTTATGGGGTCCTGTTTATTGGAACGAAGTTCCTTATTGCGCGTTATCGAAAGGGGGCTAGACGGAAATTCTTGAAAGTGTTGTCACGACACTTTTTTTGTTTTAGATGATTATCGCTAGATGGCGCTGTGATTAAAATCTTTTAAAACAATTCCTTATTTTGTTTTATATGATTAATGCTAGATGGCGCTGTGATAAAAATATTTTATTTAAGTTATAATAATTATAGTTTAAAACGTCTGTCACTCTCTCTTCTTAGAAGAACTTAAAAAAATAAAATTTTATTACAATTCCCTCACTAATTCATCGAAAGGAACTTCGTTCCATCCGGGTGTCCCTTGACACCTCTCAAGTTTTTTTGTTTTAAGATCGATGAGGTACTTTTGAAGCTATATTTTGTAATGTATCAATAATTATACGAACTAGAATTCATGATTTATTGAATGTGTTTGAGTATATTTCTGATTTCGTTAATTAAAAAGTGGCAATCATTTGTTTACGTTTTTGTAAGAAATATTAGTTCTAATTTACATATCCTAAGTATACTGTGGTCTTCTCGCAGTATCTTCTAGCATCAAAAATACTTACACTAAAATAAAAACCGTAACACTATCAAATCAAGGTTTATAATTAGCTAACACGATCGAATCAGTTGATCGCGCGTCCCCGGCGGAGCTGAAGCAACAGTCTGGGCGATGGGGGCGTTGTCATGGCAACGGGCCACCTTCTGCCCTACTTACCGAACGCAGGCTCGAAGCTTTGTGAAACCTTCGTTTACTCGTTTTTTATTTCGCGATGAAAACGTTTGGGATGATTTTTGTTGTGGAAGTAGTTGATGATTTTATTTGGATTGTTCAACAGCAAGTTTTTCTTTGATTATTTGGGAATTGGGTATAAGAAAAAAAAAAAAAATATAATAAATGGAAAGATCATATAAAAATTAGTTATACTACATTTTTTTTGATTTCAAAAGATAGGTAAATTAAAGTAAAATTCAAATTTTTGAATTCAGAACCGTAAATACACCGACAGAACCCGAGCGTGTGTGACGTCATAATGTTAGTTTTCACTCTTCACTTGTCATTAGTATTTATACCAAATTCAAATTTCGATCCTGAGAACTACTCAGAAGTTAACAATTTGACGTCACAGTCAATCACGGTGCGTTTAAAGTCACGTGATTTTTAATCAAATTTAAATTGTTTATAATTAATTGAAAAAATAAAATTGTTGTTTTCTTGTATTAAATATGAATATTATTAATAATAAAGATTTAAAATACATAACAAAAAAAATTTTTTTTTTTTTTCAAATTACCAATTGGCCACTAAGGAGACGAGGCTTGAAGGACATTGCAAAGGACCATGAGCGTTAAATCCTCCTATATGGCAAAAAATGTTAGCATGTTTCATTCATCAGGATAAGAGTCTTGACACCTCCAAATCGATAACTACCCTAAATCTGATCTTCAACAAGTAGGTATTGTATATTTCCTTGATCCTCTCAACGAAGCACATTTCATCGATGGTTCTCTTCATTGAAAGATTGAAGACATTAATGGGTCGTTTTCTCGAAAGTTCAGTGAAAGTCTATGACTATCATGGAGTTGTACATAATCTTCGCCACTGATAGTTAGCGTGAACGCTTCAAGCATTTATATAACAACATTGAAATCGTCTCGATAAGAAGCAAACGCACCAGTTGATCTTGCAAGTACGAGTGGTTTTAAGTTGCATTAAGAATGAAAAGTATTCTTAAAAGATACCTCATTCGCGTGGTAATAGTCGTGGTGGCCGAGTGTTTGAAGCGCTTGCCTTCCGTACGGGAGGTCGCGGGTTCAAATCGAGGTACAAGCCCCTCTAAATCTTAATATGAAAAAGATTTATGTGCAATTTTTCACAACACCACTGGCTAAAAACGGTGAAAGAAAACATCGTGAGGAAACCTGCATATCGGAAAAGGGTTCTAAAAATCCTTTGAAGATATATGAAGTCCCCGATCCGCACTGGGCAAGCGTGGTGGACTATGCCTAACCCCTCTTCTGAGGAGACCTGAGCTCAGCAGTGGGCAGTAATGGGTTGTTACAGTACAGTACAGTACAGTACCTCATTCGCATCGATTTACGTTACAATTCTACTAACCCAAAACAAACTCACAAATATCTCTAAATTACAGAAACCCTGCAAAAAAGGACGTACAAGATTAAACGATAAAAACATTTTTAATCACGTTCAATAAATATCATAAGAATTTCCCATGAACCCATCAACTTGAATGTCGTAATAAAAGCGGTCTTCCGCAAAAACCTCGTCGCACCATTCAGTGGGCGAGCGCTGTAATCGAGCCATTACAGGATGGGCGGACCCCCACCGGTGGGTAAACCCTCTGCACTAAACACTTTTATGAATATAAGAAAACTGGGAAGAATATCTTGTTAAATGCATAGTTGTATTATGTATTGTTGTTTAGATTAAATCGGTACTCTATAAATGTAATTTCTAAAAGCTTTTAACTGCAATGGGCGTTATTAGGTTTTTTTATTGCCATGTAGGCAGACGAGCCGAGTGGCCACCTGATCGTAAGCGCTAACCGTCGCTCATGAACCTCTGCACTATCAGACGACATACTCAATAATACCTATGTATGAATCTTGCGAGTCCAACGTCGCAGTTTTCTATAGAACTGAAATTTCGCAAGTGTATCGTGAATAAAGGAGCATGGAGTTGATCTGATGATGGAGTCGAAAGCTGCACCTTGAATAACTGTATTAAATATGATAGATCTATTGTGTTTGAACTCGTTTTACTTGTCTGGCAAGCACTCTTTTGCTACATGATTTACAGGAACTTAAAGGCTCGTTTCTTTTGAAAAAAATTATATCGGAGATTATGTGGTTATCTGTCTGTTAGTTGAACTAATCTCTAAAATAATTTATCTCACTTGCCCTACATCGAGTTTATAACAATAAAAAATAAAGCAAAAACCCAAACGTTCCTGAATTATACACCAAAAACAAACACAAACATTTTACCTTTGCAATAAGAAGATTATTTTGTTAAATGTTGTAAAATAAACAACGTTTTTAAATCTAGAACAAAGCGTATTACCCTCACATTGAAGTAAAGGATAAATCTCTAATTTACCATTCGTTTTGTAAATTTACACAACGTAACATAAACAAAATTATGAAAGTTAAACAAAACAATGAATTAATGTTTGATAAAACAAATTAACTAAAAGTAACACAAATACGGTTCTGGAGCTAATTTATTGTCCGTGTATTTAGTAGGTGTTGGCTACTTTTCATGAGAATATTTTGATTTTGCACTGTGACTAAAAAGGACGAGTTTTTTAATTCGTCTGCATTTTTTATATTTGTGTCCGTATAAGATTGCTGAAGCTGGACCGATTCGGATAATTCTTATGTCAGATGAAAGATGATGGCAGTCGTGCACATTCAATTTGTTTGAATATTGAACAAGTAATTTTCGATATGTATAAAATGTTAATTTTAAACGGACAAGATTTCAAAAATATTATTTTATTTTTATCTCAGGCAGAGGTTATTAGTTAGTATCTCCAAATTTTATTACCTATTTTACATTACTTTGTCATACATTTATCCAAAATTACACTTAAAAAACATAAAACAATAGGAATCCAATGCTAGCGCAGTTTACGACCCAAACCACTATTATTTAAATTTATTTAAACACACGCGGTTATCTACATCACTTACACTATTACTAAACGGGTTCTTATCACGAACTTATTAGTACTTACTATTATTTAGTTAGTATATTATTAGTTTATATTACAGTATAGGTGGAGGACTCAACAGGCTGCCTGATCGTGCGCTTGGTTACTGTTTCCAATGGGCCTCTGCAATGCCAGGAGACACTGCCCTGCTAACTACCTTTAAGGATTCTTACCACGATATTTAATTAATTGAGTTGCCTCGATATTTCAACGTTGTTGCAAACGTCATGATCACGAAGATACTGGATACTGCGGGTCGATTTAAGAGCAAACAAATCTGTCTACCCTCTTTCTCGTTCGCTTTTGGGTAGTACCACTGGAACTCGAACTCACATCACGACACACCACACTCACTGTCACCACACACACTCACTACAAGACTCTCTGAGCATGAACCCTTAGTGACTGTTAAATATCGTGGTAAGAACCCGTTGAAAATGCATGAAAGTATTATAGAAAACCGCGAGTGTCTGAATAAGTTTATACCTTTAAGGACTTCCTTTAAGTCTCGTTTGAAGGCTAAACTAATGGTTTATAATCTTTAAAAACAATCAAAAATAAAAGCAATGATATAATTTAATAGTAGTAACACAGCTCTACGTGGCACCGTCGCTTTCAGTTTAATGTATTTTGCAGTCGAGCTCGGGCGAGAGCGGAATGCAGACTGCATTCCGCTCTCACGATGTAATTGACATACTTACCTGAACTAGATTTCAGGTGTTGACGTTTACCTTTATAAATACAATTTAGAAGGTAATAAGTTAGCTATAGTTCGACGATGCAAAGAGTAGAGTTGCATTATAATTCGTAAATGATTTTATTAAGATTAAGGTAGCCTGTATTTTCTATCAGTAAATTCATAACAATTTCACAAGAGAGCCATCTGAATGCTTTATACTTTGTAACTTATCTAATACTTATACCAATTAAGTAGGTTCTGTCTCTGAAAATAAATTGAATAAAAAAATCAGAATATTATTAAAAGATAACGTTTAAGATATAACGTTTAAACTCAAAATCATATTTCTTCAAAAGGTAACATTGATCCATTTATAATATTATTATGTGTGGTATGTATGTATGTATATATTGTGTATTGTATGATTCCAGTATGTATGTATATATTTATGTATTTGTAGTATGTATATTGTACGTGTATATTGTATTGGTACTCATATTTATATATTCTGAATTTTGGCAAATTTTATTTAAAATTTTTAAGCTTTAAAGCTCGCAATTTTTTTTTATATTTCCTTTAGACTTGTTTTGCCTACCTTCAATCATCTCTCCATGACCTAAAGGTAGACTGGTAGAGAATGCCTATGGCATTAAGTCCGCCTATGTACACTCTTTTGTGCATGAAGTTTAAATAAATAAATAAGGCAATGTTAAGCCTAATTAATGCAAAAAATCGGTTGTTGGTTGTGCCAGTATCTGAGTATACGTAGGACCCATCGAAACAGAATATTTATCAAATCAAGTCATTCCATAAACGAACAAAAATGCCAATAACAGTCGAATGGGACAATAAATATTCCCAAAACGTTAATAAATTTAACGAGAAAAATGGAAGGGCCTGTTTCTGGCGCTGTATTAATATGAATTATACTCTAAATTACGGATGGGCGGGAATGGCTTGGTTATAGCGAAAAAAAGATACAAATATAAACTCATAAATTTAAGCTTGTGTTTATTCATGTCACATATGACCGTACCGATGGTACCGTTAGATTAACGCCAATTTTGGTTAGTTCCTAGTTGAGTTTTAAATATGCCCACATTGATAAGTACCATTGACACTTGCGTTACAACACGTTTATTCTTTGAGTAGATGGATATCGTCTTACGTCCATCTACCCTGCAGAAGTGGTACCTATGTGAGTATTGAGCCGCACTAAAACCGATAAAACATACAAACAACATAGTTTGAATCCCGGCACGACGGGTTTCAACTGTACTGTACCAACCCATCACTGCCCACTGTTGGGCTCAGGTCTCCTCAGAAAAGGGATTAGGCATAGTCCACCACGCTTGTCTAATGCGAATTGGGGACTTCACATATCTTCAAAGGATTTTAGAACCCTTTTCCGACATGCAGCTTTCCTCACGATGTTTTTCTTCACCGTTTTTAGCCAATGGTGTTGTGAAAAATTGCACATAAATCTTTTTCACATTTTAGAGGAAGATTTTACAAGCCGGCCGGATTTGAACCCGCTACCTCCCATTCGGAAGGAAGCGATTCGACCACTCGACCACCACGACTCGACCACGACCACACGACGGGGTTCAACAAATGGCATGTATTCCTGAATTTCTGAATCGATCGAAACCTCTTTTACTGAACCTTTTTATTAAATTCTAAAGTCGAAACCACAGATCATAACTCCCAAAATAGATATTAAAAAAAAGAATCATCAATAAAAATATTGATAAAGAGTCCACGTTTCGATGACATAAATCATCGCTGAATGAATGACAGCGTTAAACCGGACGACGGCTTTACAGAACTCGGTGAAACGATGATAAAAGCTATAAAAGAAAACGATGTTTTATCTATTTACGATATTCCAATCAATCATTTATGGATTGTGTCATTTACTGATTTGTAATTAATTTTTGTTGCTGCAGGTAAATTGAGTTAAGTTCACCTTTTATGCACAGTTTTTGGAACGAAGTTCCTTATCGCGCGTTATCGAAAGGGGGCTAGACGGAAAAAACTTACGAAAAGTTGTCACGACACTTTTTTTGTTTTACATGATTATCGCTAGATGCCGATGGATCAAAATATTTTATTTAATATCTTATAGAAAGAGAGAGAGAGACAGACGTTTTCAACTAACTAATTATTATAACTGAAAAAAAATAAAATTTTATTACAATTCCCTCACTAATTAATCGAAAGGAACTTCGTTCCATCCGGGTGTCCCTTGACACCTCTTAAGTTTTTTACTATAACGTGTTTCTCTGTAGTGTACATACAATACAGCATTAAATAAATATGACAAATTACAATAATTTGGTTATACACACTATATATTAATAAACCCGTTAAGTATAGGCTCGTTCATTTGGTTATTTTCTGTTATTTAAAAATATTTAGACAAATGTAAGAAAAAAGGTATCTCTGCATCTTTGCAACCCTATAAAGACCCGCTACTACTATTTACCAATATTTTTCCACTTAAATTACTGTATTTTTTTTTCTAAACCATTGCGGCAACCATGAAACCTAACTACAAAGCTCAGATAACCCGAGATAAACCTAACTGTCTAACAGTTAACTACTTCGCTAACGAACTTTTTTTTTTTTTTTTTTTTTGGACGTGAGGAAATCGCCGGACTTCCACTCGCCCCGCGAGTGGGGTATGTGGGTGTCGAACCGCACCAAAACCTCCCGCCTCTCACGCTCGACATCCGATGTGGTAGGGGTGACAGGACGCGTTCGCGATTGTCGCTTACGTATCGCCCCGTCACCCCCGGACGTCGAACCGGCAGCCGTCGGTGAGGACGACCACCGGCTCACTCGGTGGACGGGCCGATTAAGGCCCGCCAAGATGGGGCCGTGTGGTGTAGGGTCTCCCTCGGCCCAGGCCGGTCCAGGGCCAGCCCGGGTCGGGGAGCACGGCTTGCCATCCCCCGTACAGATGGCACGGAGGGTGCGCGCTGAAGCCTAGCGCGGCACCCCTCGGGTCCGATGTTGGTGGACCCGGTAGTCTTAGGGGGCCAGGTCCCGGGACAACTCCCGAGGTCGGCCCCCCGCTCGACGTCGGCGGCGACGGGGTTGGTCGGGGAGGGAAGAGCTCTCCCTCTCCCGCCCCGCCGCCTCCTTCTGCGAGATGGTGGACTCGCAGAAGTCGAGCATAGCTTTCCAGGACTCGTCGTCGCCGAGCATCGATGCCACGACGCCCGGCAACGACAAGTCCTGCCCTACTTGTGCGACCAGGACACGGCGCTGCTCCTCCCATGCGGGGCAGACAGCGAGCGTATGCTCTGCCGTGTCCAGGTCGCTTGTGCAATGATGGCACCTCGTCGTCGGCTCGACCTGTATCCGGTGCAGGTACTTCCCGAAGCAACCATGCCCGGTCAGCACCTGCACCAGACGAAAGGTGAGACGTCCCTCGCCACGACTCACCCAGTCCCTCAGGACAGGGCGAATCGCCTCGACGGTCCTCAGACCCCAGCTGGGGTTGGCCAAGCGCCTTGACCAAGCCTCCAGCACGGACCGCCGAGATTGGGCCTTCCGGTCCCGTACCGCGGCTCTGATGGGACGCACCACACCCAGGGCACGGAGGTCGCAGCGCCAACGATAGTCGTCGGCGAGCGCCTCCGCCTCCAGGTCCCAAGGTGGCGTCCCAGCCAGCACGCACGCCGCCTCAAAGGAGACGGTGCGGTATCCGCGGATGACCCTGATAGCTACGACGCGCTGCGGCCGGTACAGGCGCCGGACAACGGTTGTTGTCCGGTTTCCTGGTCCGGCCCAAACGGGCGCGCCGTACAGGGCCATCGAACGCACCACCCCCGCGTAGAGGCGGCGCACGGCACGGTTTGGTCCCCCGAGATTCGGAAGCAGCCGGCTCAGAGCGCCGGCCGTCCTCATCAGTCGGGGGACGAGCTCCATAAAGTGGGCCCGGAAGGTCCAACGGCTGTCCAGTATGAGGCCGAGGTACTTCAATCGCACCCCGACCTCTATTGGGACGCCTCCAACCACAATTTGGGCCCCTGCAGGTGGCGTCACCCCAGCCCTGTGGAACCACAGGGCCTGGGATTTATTGAGCGCCACCGCGAGGCCCAATCTCCTAATACGACCGACGACGAGGGCCACCCCCGCTGTGGCGAGATGGGTAGCCTCTCTGAAGTCTTGACCCCGGGCCATGACGAGCGTGTCGTCAGCGTAACAAATCACGCTCAGGCCCGGGGTCAGGGCGCCTCTCAGCACCCAGTCGTACCCGACATTCCAAAGGAGAGGTCCGAGGACCGACCCCTGAGGAACCCCGCATACGACCGGAAACCGGTAAACGGTCCCATCGTGCCCGGTGCATACTACCGACCTGGCCTCCAAGTAGGAGCCGACCAGCCGGCGGAGGTAGGGGGGAACTCCATGCCTCTCGAGTGCCCCCCCTATCACGGACCAGGGCAAGGTGTTGAATGCATTGGCGATGTCAAGCGACACCGCCAAGGCCACCCCGCCCTGTGATACGGCTTCATTTGAGAGGGCCCGCACGCGAAGGATCGCGTCCACGGTTGAGCGGCCCTCTCTGAAGCCGTACTGCTCCGCCGACAGGTCGGGTCCCACCCCGACCAGGTGCTGGACGATGCGGGCAGCCAGAATGCGTTCCAGCAATTTGCCCACCTCGTCCAGCAGCACGATAGGACGGTAACCGGCGGCTGTATCCGCCGGGCGCCCCTCCTTCCTGAGAAGGACGAGTCTACCCTCTCGCCACAGCGAGGGAAACCGTCCCGACTCGAGGCAAGAATCGTAAAGCCTCAAGAGTCGGTCCCCTAGGGCATTGAGGGCCAAGGCCAGGACCCGGCCATGGATGCCATCCGGGCCGGGTGCCGTGTCTTTAGCACTCATCCTGACTACGGCCACACGAAGCTCCTCCCCGGTGATGTGGGGAACCTCAGCAGGGGCCTCGCCGCCAGTATCCTCCGGCGGCTCACCCATAGCAGGGGGGATAAATCCCTCCTGCTCCTGCGGGAACAATGTCGTGACAATGTCCCGCAGCTGCTGAGGCGGTAGACGCTCGGTTATGGGGGGCGCCCATGGGCGCACCTTGCCGCGCACCATCTTGTATGGGCGCCCCCAAGGGTCGTCATCGAGCGTCTCCAAAAGGCGCTCCGTGTGCTGCTCCTTGGCCATCTTGATGGCCAGCCGCATGGCTCCCCTCGCCTCCTTGTACAAGCCATGCAGCCGGGCCTCCTCCTCCGCGAATGCAACGGGGTCGTTGCTACGCGGAAGGCGGCGACGGCGGTGCCGAGCGCACTGGCGCCTCGCCCGGACGCATACAGTTCTCAACTGCGCTATCTCGGGCGACCACCAGTACGTCGACCTCGTGGGAGACCAAGGGCCGACCCGGGGCATCGAAGCGTCGCTAATGCGACGCATCGCGTCCCGGAGCCAGAGCGCCTCGGCCTCCACGTCTACTGGGTGTGGACGCATGGGCGTCCACGCCGCCACCGTAGAGGCTTCCATCAAGAGCTCCTTGTTCAGGAGCTTCAATGCCCACCTGGGGAATGACCGGGTCGTACTCCCGCGGGCGTCCGCAGCCGGCGTGGGGACGGAAAGATCGAACCTGATATAACGGTGATCTGACAGCGATTCCGCCCCCACCAACACTCTCCAGCCACGGATGCGATCCGCGATGGCAGAGCTCGCGAACGTTACGTCCACGATGGACTCGCCCTGCCATCGCACGCAGGTCGCGACCGAACCCCTGTTGAGTAAACAGAGGCCAGTCGCGACCGCCCACTCCTCCAGCAGCCTACCGCGAATTGTAGAGCGGGGGGAGCCCCAAGCGACGGATTTCGCATTGAGGTCCCCCGCGAGTATCACTGGACGGGGGGCGAGGCGGTGAGTAATCGCCTCGAGCCCGTCCAGGAACTGCTCAAACTCGACGGTAGGCCGGCTCGGAGAGAAGTACGCCCCGATCACGACGGTATCTAACACCGAAACCGCGACGAACCCAGAACCCTTGGCCACCATTACCAAGGGCGGGATCGCCGCGGCCCTCCTGATATGTATGGCCGCCAAGCCGCAATCGTCCCCGAACCAACAATCGTCGGCTGGGGGAACGAAGTACGGCTCGGCGACCACGGCAACGTCAATTGACCACTCCGCCATGCTCTGGAGCAACATGTCCTGAGCCCTGGCGGAGTGGTTCAAGTTACCTTGGAGGAGGCGAAGGGTGTGGTCCATTAAGATCGAACCACCTCCATCGCCTCCTCCCTTCCTCCATCGCCCCCGCTATCGGGCGTCTGTGACGCCACAGCGGGGGCCGAAACGCCGGCCGGTGCTCCTCCGGCCGACTTCTTCTTCAGGCGCCGCTTCTGCTTGCGGCGCCTGTTGCGCTCCGTGTTGGAGCCGGACGGGGAGCAAGCCTTGCCCCCCGCCCGGTGATCAGCCTTGCGCCCGGCCGCCGCGCACAAAGCGCAGTGCGGTGCGGCCGAGCACATGGCCGCCTTGTGTCCCGGTTGACCGCAGCGGAAGCAAAGTTCCCTGCGGTCAACCGTACTCGTACACCTGGCGATGCTGTGTCCGGTGCCGAAGCACCGGAGGCACCGCCAGGCGCGCGACTCTAGCAGGCGCACGTGGGCCGCTATCCAGCCCACGCGCAACCTGCCAGGTTGTCCAGCCGGTCGTCCCGGCGGGGGAGTGGCCAAGGAGGTGGCCGTCTCCACGGGGCATCGCGCCCACGCAGATCTGGCCCCGGAGTAGCCGGGGCGAAGCTCGCCCACGACTACGTTCTCCGGGGCACATTTCCCCTGGGCAGCGATAGCCGCTGCCACCTCCTCTTTTGTGGCGCAATCGTCCAGGCCGGTAATTCTAATCTCCGCCATCTTTACCGGCCTGTGGACGCGCACCACCTCCTCCGGCCAGACCGCCCGGAGACCCGCCATCAGGAGGTCCGCGATGCCGGAGCTATCGGCACCGGGACACTCAAGCAGACGAGCCCCGTTGGCGGTCGTCCGGAAGCGGAGGCCCTCCCCCGCTCCTATCTCCCCGAGGTCAATCGCCGCGCGCGCCTGGGCCATGACGTTCGGGTACGTCATGCCCTTTTCCTCGCCGGCTGGCAGCAGTGTGACCACCACTGCCGCCGACTTAGGCGCGCGCGGGCCCTTCTTCTTGGGTTTTTGCTTTTTCTTCTTCTTGGCGGCCGGTGCTCGACCCTCCCGGGGAGCAGCCACGGCCGCCACAGTCGCAGTCCGGTTGGTGGGGGTGGCGGGTGCTCTACCCCTCTGGGGAGCTTCCGCCACCGCCCGCGTCGCAGTCCGGTTGGTGGGGGTGGCAGGCGCTCGACCCCTCTGGGGAGCCTCCGCCACCGCCCGCGTCTTTGTCTGTGGGGGGGCTGTGACCCCTCCAGGTGGTGAGGCCTCCGCCGCCACCGGAGGGGCCGACACCCTGGCCCTTTTATTGCCCCGCCGCACTACCTCAGTCCAGGCGTCGTCCATATTGGACGGCGCTGGCGGCAGCGGACGGGGCTTCGGTGCTGGGGCAACCGCCGCGCCAGCACCGCGTCCCTTCTTTGGGGCCGGAGTTGGCCCTGCGGGGGGCCGACGAGCCGACCGCCGAGTGGTGGGACCGGACGGGGTGGTGGAGGGTGGCGCCGCGTCTGCGACTGCAGGTGCAGCCGCAGCCGACGCAGCACCACGCAGGGCAGCGACTTCTGCCCTGAGTTCGGCAATCTCCTTGCCGAACTCCTCCATCAGTTCCCGCCTGATGCGCCCCTCCAGCTCGGTCGCCTCCCGGATCTCCGCCCTCGAGCGGGGCGAAGGGTGGCGCCTGGGCCCTGCCGCCTCCTCGGGAGAGGGCAAGGCTGGCTGTTTGTCACTCGTTGGAGCGGTTGGGGACCGATGCGCTGCCGCATCCCCCGGGCTAGGGCCTGGTGTGGGCGTGCGCCGCTCCCTACGGAACGAGCGCGATGGCCCCTTCCGCTCCAACGCCGCCAGCCTCACTTTGAGGGCGGCGATCTCCTCCGTTTGCCGAGCGTTCTCTTTACGAGACCGCTCGGCCTCCGCTTCCAGCGCCGATGCTCGGCTGATGGCTGCCGAGAACACCGGCACCAGTTTGCGGGCATCGGAGGCGATCGCTCGCAACCTCTGCCCTTCCTCCCTGGCCCCTTTCCCCGAGGCCCGGCTGGACGCATAAAGCGCCCTGCGCCCCAGGCTCTCGAGGACGGCCGTATGCTCGTCGAGCTCCTTCCGAGCCGGCCGAGGCGAGGAGCCTTGGCCGGGCCCGGCGCCGCCACTCTTGGCGGCCAGCCTCCCCGAGCGTCTCTGCGGCCCCTCACCGCGAGAGGACGAGTCGCCCCCCGAGGTCCTCCGCGTAAAGGACTTCCTTTTGCGGAGGACCCTTTCGGCATTGTATTGCTCTCCAGAACCGGCATCACTCGATGACGGCTCTGGTCCCGCATCCTCCGCCGAGCCCATCTCGTCCGCCCAAGAGAACGGGACGATTTGGGCCCGGGCATCGGTTTCGTTGCCACTCGCAGGCCCGGCTACCTGCGAGTGCCTTCCAGGGTCTACATCCATCGTAGGGGCCTGGTCGCCTACCCCTACGTGGGCATCGGTGGGCATCTTCACACCCGCGGGCCCGGATACCCGCGGGCGCCGGGTGCCTGGGGCCGGATCGTCCGGCAAGGCATTCTCTTTTTGGGACTTTTCCATATTTACGATATTAAAGTGGGGATTACTCGCACCGCTTTCCCAAGGCGGTGCGGTCGCACTTTCTGGGGGGGATTTAGTCCCCCAAGGCTCGCGATCGCCTGGGTGCAGGTTACCCGCCGCCTGCGGTTCGGCGTCCTCCTCCGGTGGCCCACTAGCCACCCTCCTCGTCCCCGAGGGCACCGCTTGCTTAACAAGCGGTGTGGGGAGAGGAGCTCCGTGTGGTCCTCTTAGTCGCGGCACCCCCTTGCCAGTTAAACACCTTGCGGTGTGCGAGGGTGCACGCTCCAGCCCACCGCCACGACAAGGCGGGACCACCGGGTGGGTCGCTAACGAACTTAACTGTGTTAACTTTGAATAACTAGACTAATTATATGTTCTGGAGAGATTTAGAACGCCTTGGAAGCGTCCACGTCATTCTAGAAACGTCTAGAAATATGTCAAGTTGTCTAGAATGTGTTGTAATTATAAAACATATAAATTTTAGTAAGAGCTCAAATTGGGCGGCGCAACGGGAAAGAGCACCGAGAGCGTAAGGCGTCGCGCCGTCCCTCATAACCCCGTGCTGGGTTCTGGCCTCAGCCGGGCGGAGGAAGTTGAGTGTGAGCGGTTGGAGGTTTTAGTGTGGTTCAACTCCCACATATCACCTACAAATATCTCTCCAACTAAAAAACAAAAGAGCTCAAATTGCCCTTAAACTACGTTAGTATTTAAAATAATGTTTCTGCTATGATAATATGGCTAACATTCGATAAACATCAAACAATCTAATAAATTGTTTCTTTTTCAACATAATGTTATCTACATTATGAGGCTAATAACAGTCCCAAAAATTAAAAAAAAAACTTGAGTGGTGACATGGGACACCCGAATAGGACGAAGTTCCTTTCGATTAAAATATATCTTTTTTTTTTTTCCCTAAAGTAACGCGCGATAAGGAACGTGTTTTAAAAGATTTTGATCACAGCGCCATCTAGCGATAATCATCTAAAACAAATAAGGAACGTGTTTTAAAAAATTTTGATCACAGCGCCATCTAGCGATAATCATCTAAAACAAAAAAGTGTCGTGACAACTTTTCGTAAGAATTTTTTCCGTCTAGCCCCCTTTCACGACGCGCGATAAGGAACGTCGTTTCAATAAACAAAATTACTGAGAAAACAACAGTGAACACTGCCGCTAATATATGGAAGACTAACATACATTTTTAAACCATTCTACCAACATCAATCTACTACATTTAAAATACACTAGAATCTCTGCACATTCGTGAGTTGACATTCAGTAAAGGTTCTGTAATAGGTATAGCGTGACGTGACACGCTTGTCTTCAAACGAACCGTAAAGGCCCCGTTCACGGAAGAGAGAGCCACATGCTCTTCATATGGGGGTACATTATCTAATGGATATTATGAAGAAATGGTTTGTTGAATGCATTATTTGATAGTTTGTTAGAGTTGAAGAATGTGGGGTTTTATTATTTTTTTATTATGTAAACTGGCTTGTTGTGTATGAGAAAAACATTTTACATACATATACCTCAATATAATGAAACTACAATCCAATTACTTACTTCATTAAAATCTATTTAAATAAACTTTTACATATTACATTCATTCAATAATGTAAAAAACTTATTTACAATATTTTTTTCTTCAAGACAAAGAAGAGGCAAATTTCATAATGAATTCTTCAGAATGAAGATGATAGATGACCCCAAGCGAGATCTGACAACGATTATGTTTTTATAAAAAAGGTATTATGTTTTAAATAAAACGAGAGTAGTAAACTGCAATAAATACTTCACGAAACGAATCTATCGTTTTAATGAAATATGTTCGAATGTAGGATATTCTAAAGAAACAACTTTTATACTTAATTGTTACAAAACTACGTATATAAGTTTTCCCATTCAAAGACTTATCTTTGGATAGAATCAGTAGAGAATGAAATGAAATGAAACTAAATTTATTACTTATAAGTAAAAGAAAACTTTAAGTACAAGCTTTTAAGATCCTGAATATAAATATGTTGTTCAAATTTAGCTTGCAAGATTCCACCCGAGGTTACACAGTTACATCGAGTGCAAGTTAATATCCTGTATATCATAAATTTCACATACTTAAAATTTCAGTATCATGTCACTTCAATCATACATATAAAAATCCATAAAATCCTTTACTTACTTATTCACAAGAAAACTACAAAACCAATCGTAAAATACTAAAACTCCTGCATGGAACAACCTTTGCGTAAAGCTAAAGTACTTAGCAAGGAAATGTCAAAGACGAAAGTTTGAAGGAAACCCTGATTTGAAAAGGTGTAAAGGAACTCTCAGTTTGAGTACTGGATAATTAAGACAAGTATGAACGTAAATTATGACTCGAATGTTTCAGCGTTTTATCGCCTTTACAAAACTGGAATACGTCTTGTGGACGACATTTTTTATGGTCCATGATTTAGAGGTTTTTTTGTGGCGTATTTTTATCGAAGTAGGTTTTTTGTTTTAATGATGATCTAACAGTGTGTTTGTTAATTGAGTTAACGGCTTATTACATAGTAATAAGGTTGAAAATCTTTGTAAATTTCCAATTAAAAAGTAAGAAAGTAATCAATTCATAATTCGCTTGATAATGTAAATTAATATACATAAAAGAAACATCAAATTTAAAAGTTAACTCCAAAACTACATGAAAAATTTCAGTTTCAAAGCACTCACATTTCCCAACGTTAAAAACGGAAAACTAACTTGAAAATGGTCTATTTCTGCTGCCAAAATGTAATTACTTCCAGCTTAAGAATCTTAGAGTGTCAGAGGTTCAGTGAGCATCTGCACAGCCCGGGGTTATCATTCACCTCGCCGCCTTGTCCAGATCTCAGACTCTGATATGACACCTTCTGAAAGACGGCATAAAGCAATACAGAAGGTAATCTGCTTACAAATCTTGCTTGAATCTTTTTGTATCTTTGAAAATATGAGACGATAATAAAATGTTTTCAAAATATATTGACGTGACAACGTCTTATAAATTGGTTTGCCGGGTGACACTTCAAGAAACTGCGTTACGCTCCGCTCACGCTATGCGCTCACAATGAGAGTGAGTGAGAGGCACGCGTGCCTTTCACTTTTTATGTCTGTCTCTCTCGCTCTTAGGCGGGCTAACCATGCCCGAGTCGTTGTCACGTAAAACTTTCGCCCGTATACCGACTTTACAGCCAACCAATTTTTTTAGAAGTAATGTCGTGATCAATTTAGACTGCTACATACTTGGCTTTAGTAAACGAAATATCTTGGTGCAGTTCCCGGTTGAGTGAATAACGATCGTCCATTGAAATTTCAACACTTCTTTTAAAAGCCAAACGAAATAATGGTTATGTGTTTGACTTGTGTGAGTGTGCCGTATCGATTTAATTTTGTTTTCTTTGTGCGAAAGAAGAAACGCGAGAGGTATCTTAACAGCTATACTTGAAAAACAGTCCAAGATGGCGACTTCTACAAATGGCGGATACCATATTATTTTAGAAAACTTTTAATAATGAAAGAACCAAATAGAATATGATCGTGACGAATTTCAAAACAAATATTTGTAAAACTGCTAAATTTCAAATTATTTTTAACTTGTAATTGTCATGCATGTAATTGTAATTTTTACTTGTAATTGTAATTGCATGATTATTCGGTGTTATATTCTTTGTCTTTTGTTTTAGTGGCTCAGCTATGACATTTATAATTTTTCTTTTTTTTGTTATTACTACTTTTAAATATACATAGATTTAGGTTTTTTTTTCCTCTCTCATTTTATATTATACTAGATGACCCTCGCAACTTCGTCTGCGTCATAAAGGGGTTCAAACAGTACTCGCAATGCCGTCGAGTTATTATTTTCGCGGCTCGCTGAGTCCCACATATTCGTTGCGTTTTATACTCGTAATAACTTCTAAACGAAAAGTCCGATTGGAATAAAACAAAAAGTAATTTAATTCTATATTAATAATCTTGATAACAAAATACTTAATTTGGATAAGGGTTAATATAACGATACTCTTTTAACGTTAAATTCAATCTCGGAACGAAATATTAAATTTTAAAAACATAAAAGTGGTTATTGTGACTAAATGCTGTGATATATGCTGTCGCGGACTTTTTTGTTTGTCTCCAAAAGACCTAAAAACCCGTAGTACATCATTTTGTTCTATTGTCAATAGTTTTTGCAGCGTACGCATAAATAGATTTTCGATTTTTCACCTTTTGTTACATATTCGATATTTTCATGCGGATCCCTAATTTTTTTGAAAATAAAATATAGCCTATAACCTTCCTCGATAAATGGACTTTCCAACAGTGAAAGAATTGAAATCGGACCAGTAGATCCTGAGATTAGCGCGTTCAAACAAACAAACAAACAAACTCTTCAGCTTTATAATATTAGTATAGATTTTCTACTCAACGCATGCTGTATTCACCTTTAATTAAGTCTGCATTTAACTTGTTTATATTGTAACTCTAATATGTAATAGCTATAAGTAATGTAATTCTTGTTGGTGAATCAATAAAATAAATAAATGTGCAGGACAATATAATATGAATGACTTATACTTCTGCATATTCAGTGTTTTCTGCCCGCGAGGCAAGGGACGGCCCTTATCCTTCACTTTTGTTGACGTTTTCAATACATTTTGACGTTGAAGAAAGCGACAGGTATTGTAAGTTAGTTGTATAGTAGGTTAAGGCGTTAATAGGGTACCGTGTAGGGTGTAGGGCGGTGCTATTTATGCATAAAGGGATCGATTATTTTCTTGCAGATATTCTTAATGTTGGCAATGTAGTTGCGATATTTTAATATGGTTTTCATGTGGTGGGTCGTAGGTTCGTTTATCTCTTAAACAACTAAAAATAAAGAAAAAAACTGTGGTGTCAAGGGACACCCGGATGGAACAAAGTTCCTTTCGATTAACTAGTGATGGAATTGTAATAAAAATTAGTTAGTTTAAAACGTCTAAAGAGAGAGAATTAATTATTATAACTTAAAAAAATAAAATTTTTATCACAGCGCCATCTAGCAATAATCATATAAAACAAAATAAGGAATTGTTTTAAAAGATTTTGAATCATCGAAAACAAAAAAAGTGTCGTGACAACTTTTTCTTAAGAATTTCCGTCTAGCCCCCTTTCGATAACGCGCGATAAGGAACTTCGTTCTAATAAATGTGATTTCGATACTCTAACAACAAGTAACTTTCCGCTGGGTTCAGGTTTCCTTAGTAGAAGGATCATAGGCATAATTAATCACACTGGTCTAATGTCTAAGGACTTTAAATATCTTCGAAGGGTTTTTTAAATCATTGTCCAAATCGTAAGTTTCCTCACGATGTCCTCCTTCACCGTTTTTAAAAACTTGAGAGGTGACATGGGACACCCGAATAGAACGAAATTCCTTTCGATTAAAAGATATCTTATTTTTTTTTTCCTAACGTAACGCGCGATAGGGAACGTGTTTTAAAAGATTATGATCACAGCGCCATCTAGCGATAATCATCTAAAACAAAAAAGTGTCGTGACAACTTTTCGTAAGTTTTTTTTCCGTCTAACCCCCTTTCACAACGCGCAATAAGTAACTTCGTTCCAAAAATCTTTATTGCTATAGCAAAGTCAGTGGTGTTAAAATAGATTGCACATAAATCTTTTTTAAATTAAGAGTTAAAGGTACAAGTAGGTACAAGACCAGTTCGAATCTACGACTTTCCCTACAGAAGCACTTTAACTATACCTAAAGCCATCTTCTTGTATGCGGCTGAGACTTGGACGCTAAGGATAGCAGACAAAAAAAGATAGACGCTTTAGAGATGTGGTGCTGGAGAAGAATGCTTAGCGTGTCATGGAATGAATTCCGTACTAACGCTTCCATCCTCAAAGAACTCGGCATCGAACAACGTCTATCCAGTATAGTGCAAAGTCGCATTGGTTTCTTTGAACACATTTCTCGCCGACATGATTCCATCGAGAGGCTCGTGGTCCAGGGAAGAGTTGAGGGGGTTCGAGCTCGTGGAAGATCACCTATGAGGTGGACTGATGAGATCAAGTCCACATTGGGAGCCCCATTGCACCAGTGTACCAGAACCGCAACCGCTCGGGGAAAGTGGCGGGACACCGTGAGGCGCGTGAAAGTTGCGAGCAAGAGAAAATCTTCATAATAACCACGACCGCTCTGACAAGAGTGTACCGACAGAGAAGAAAGCCATCGTAACTAATAGATTTTTAAAACTACGAATATTCGCTAAGTTAAAACAGCTGTCTAAAATTCCTTTCAAAATTATTAAATGACTCAAAGATGAACATAAATAAATGGCAGTGGAAATAATAAGTGGGTCCTCGAGCCCACTCATTTCTCACAATTCACGAACTAATTTATTGGAATTGAACCTTTGACCCCGAACTTTATTCAGATCAATTAAAACTTTCTCGAGTGATCTTGGAAATGTGGAAGGTTCTTTTTCAAAATATAAATTTTAGGCTTCTTTTATGAGAAATATTTTTTTTGGCATATTTATTACGATTATAATGTCAATAGAAAGTAAGAAAAGTTTTGCAATATAAAGTTTCAGGGATGCATGTTACCACTTATTAATTGTGTCTATACATATTTTGGGCGAAGGAGTTAATTTTTATTTAATTCAATCATAGTAGACTAGTTTAACTCCTCGAGTATGCTATTAGCATAAGAGGAATCAATTTACTTAACAGATCCAGTTGTTATAATTTTTGTTTTAAATTGTAGAAAACTAACATTGAATAAATTTCTTTAAACACTCGCGGTTATCTACATCACTTACACTATTACAGATTTGTCTGCTCTTAAATGACCTACTCGCAGTTCCTCAGTCTTCCCGTGGTCATGGCGCTTGAAACAGTGCTGAAATATCGGGACCGCTCAATTAAAAATAATCGTGGTAAGAACCCGTTTAGTAATTACATTGAATGTTCATTTAATAGATGCCCTGCTAAAAAGACATGTTTCTAAACGGGTATTGTCTATGGACAGAATTGACATGACCTCTTCAATATAAATCATAATATCACTCAAAAATTTTGCTATAATATGAACGACTAAGAGATTAATCACTTTTCCAAAAATAAAATGAAACAATTCTTTACTACTACTCGTATCATAAAACACAAAGGAACAAACATACAGGAGATGAAAGCAGTAAAAACCGATGTGAAAAGTGTTTCGAGGATAGTGTCTTTTTTATTACAACTCTAAATATGCAATGTCAACAAAACACTTCACGGAATCACAGTAAAATTCTATTTACAGATGTAAAACCTATGTATATACCATGTCTGGTAGCTGTACCGTTGACATATGATGAAGGATTTATTTTCCATCATCATCTGCCTATACACATGCTGGGCATAAGCCTTCCCCAAAGATTCGCAATGCGACCGGTTGGTATCGGGTTTGGGTCCGGCGGCATCATTGGGCCATTTGTCTTCGAAAATGAGCAAGGAGCCGCCGTTACCGTGCCATGCTCAACGAATTTTTGTTTCCAAAACTTAATTTTTGTTTCCAAAACTTGAAGAGTATGACATGGACGACATTTGGTTTCAACAGGATGGCGCAACATGCCACACAGCCAACATGACAGTCGAACTTTTGAAAAATGCAAACTGGATATGGCCCACCCCTTATAACGGGTGATTTTTTAAGAGCTTGAGAACTTTTTTAAACAATAAAACGCATAAAATTTGCAAAATCTCATCGGTTCTTTATTTTAAACGTTAGATTGGTACATGACATTTACTTTTTGAAGATAATTTCATTTAAATGTTGACCGCGGCTGCGTCTTAGGTGGTCCATTCGGAAAGTCCAATTTTGGGCAACTTTTTCGAGCATTTCGGCCGGAATAGCCCGAATTTCTTCGGAAATGTTGTCTTCCAAAGCTCGAATAGTTACTGTCTTATTTCTGTAGACTTTAGACTTGACGTAGCCCCACAAAAAATAGTCTAAAGGCGTCAAATGGCATGATCTTGGTGGCCAACTTACCGGTCCATTTCTTGAGATGAATTGTTCTCCGAAGTTTTCCCTCAAAATGGCCATAGAATCGCGAGCTGTGTGGCATGTAGCGCCATCTTGTTGAAACCACATGTCAACCAAGTTCAGTGCTTCCATTTTTGGCAACAAAAAGTTTGTTAGCATCGAACGATAGCGATCGCCATTCACTGTAACGTTGCGTCCAACAGCATCTTTGAAAAAATACGGTCCAATGATTCCACCAGCGTACAAACCACACCAAACAGTGCATTTTTCGGGATGCATGGGCAGTTCTTGAACGGCTTCTGGTTGCTCTTCACTCCAAATGCGGCAATTTTGCTTATTTACGTAGCCATTCAACCAGAAATGAGCCTCATCGCTGAACAAAATTTGTCGATAAAAAAGCGGATTTTCTGCCAACTTTTCTAGGGCCCATTCACTGAAAATTCGACGTTGTGGCAGATCGTTCGGCTTCAGTTCTTGCAGGAGCTGTATTTTATACGGTTTTACACCAAGATCTTTGCGTAAAATCTTCCATGTGGTCGAATAACACAAACCCAATTGCTGCGAACGGCGACGAATAGACATTTCACGGTCTTCAGCAACACTCTCAGAAACAGACGCAATATTCTCTTCTGTACGCACTGTACGGTTTCGGTATTCGTGTGGTTGGTTTAATGTCCAATAAAGTAAACTGAGTGCGAAACTTGGTCACAATCGCATTAATTGTTTGCTCACTTGGTCGATTATGTAGACCATAAATCGGGCGTAAAGCGCGAAACACATTTCGAACCGAACACTGATTTTGGTAATAAAATTCAATGATTTGCAAGCGTTGCTCGTTAGTAAGTCTATTCATGATGAAATGTCAAAGCATACTGAGCAAATAATAATGCATGAAAATCATAACCTCAAAAAATCTGAGCAAATACTAATTCATGAAAATCCTAACCTCAAAAAAATCACCCATTATTAGTCGAGGTAAAAAAATCGCTAATTTAGGTGATTTTTCACGCAGATGTATATCGCGTGACAATGCAATAACATGACAAAATGGCGCTGATTTGATGATAAATTCGGAAGGTTGTCATAGGAACTATCGTGCTAAACAAGATTTACTCGTCGTGTTTAGGCTCCTTTTACTTGTATTGACTCTACTGCTACATAAAATCCAGGATCTTAAAACCTTATAAATAAAAAAATCTTCAATTTCTTTGAACGTTACATTTATTCTGTGTCAGAAGTGTCAAAGAGGTTGGTAAATAAATCTAATCCTACTCGGGATTCAGTCACTGCAGTTCATGAATAATTCAGGCGTCTCTGCAGGAGCATACGTCTTCGAGTATGTTTTGTTTATAAACTCGGCTGCACACGTCTCGAACTCTTGAGTTTTGGTGTGTTGAATTTATAAAGTATTTTACACCTCTTTTGTTGCTGCTATCTATTGCGGAGTTCAGTTTACGCTCTTTGTTAAAGGGTATTATTTAAGCTTTAGATTATAAACGAATTTTAAAAAAGGAAACGTTTTTGAACCAAAAAGCACTTATTAGATCTTGAAAAAATAAATGGGTCTCCATGACCAATTAACCTTTCCTATCAAAAAAGGATTATCTATATAAGCCCATCCAAACTAAAGTTAAAGTTATAAAGAGACTAAAAAACAAATTGAGTCAACCAGATATCCTCTATTAACTTTTCAATCAAACAGAGTTTTTAAGAGTAGACTTTGTGTGGCTCCAAAATATCCTTCGACATTGCAAAGGTTCACTCAGGTAGATTACCTAATACGTAGCAATAAAATCTTAGCAAAAATATACTATTTTATACCATCACAAGCAACGTCATAATAAATCTACTTTACTTTAAATTTTAAAACTCGTAAAGTTGTGAAGAACGCTCGTCGTAGATCTATTGATCGTAATATTCTCGTTCATCACAGAAACCACGGGACACAAAATTTACATTCGAAAATATTCTCAAACAAAATTACAATATTTAAATATTCGAATTTTAATGTGTTATTTTTGAAATTATTGTGGGTGTTGAATGTGAATAATGATATTTGCAATGGTTAATTTGAATGTATGAGCTCTCGCGTTTTAAGGGGGTATTCTAGTCTAGAATGTCTATTTTGAAGTATTTTTCAAAGGCCAATAAAAAAAAAAACTAAAAAAATTTTTACTATACATTTTTTTATCAGATATTTATTGATATTTTTATAATACAAAAAAAAATAAAAGAAATTATTTTTTGAAAATTTGATAAATTGCAGGCTGGTGCGTCCTTATTGACACGATTAAAACCCTTCTGGTGATCTGAGAAAAAAAAATCAAACGGATTCTTAATCAGTAAGGATGCCACTATCGCCTGAACTAGGATAAAAAAAAAACATTTGTTTTTCGCAAAATAGTGGCTGTTTGAATTTTCCCCCCCACTTTTTTGCAAAGTTTTGAATTTTTTAAAAATAGTTCAAATCAAAATTTTCAAATAATCCTAGTTCCAGCCATAGCAAGATATATAAAGAATGCCCACACCAAATTTCAAGTCAATCGGTTCATTAGAAGTTAAGAAATCATGTCAAACGTGGTGAAAATAGTAGTTTCGAGAAAAACGCGATTAAACATAAACGTTACTGTTACAACGCCCTTCACAAATATAATTTTTGAGAATTCATGGTGTATACCTATAGTATAAAGGACTTTCTGCAGGATACATAAAGAATGAACTTGTCAACAGGAATATTCACCCTCAGGTAGTCAGTGAAAGTACTTGCTAGCTACTTGCCTATTGTTCGATTTTATGGGTCAGAACTGGTTTGCGCGCTGCAACTTAAATTGCTATAACTCCGTAAATAATTAAAATTTTTAAAATTCCTTTGGAGGAAATATTCTTGAAGGTATATTCTTTGAAATATACAAACAAAAAAATAATTGTTTTTTTCAAAATTCTAGACTAGAATACCCCCTTAAGTCGAAGAGGTAGAGGTAATCTATGTTGTTACCTAACTAATGAATTGGAATATAAAATATTGTTGAAACAACTATGAAAATAAATAAATATAATTGTCAGAAGAAGTTGAAGTTAACAGAAAAAATTGGTGGATTTAGTCCTCCTACGTATAGACTGACAGAGCGGGTAAAACCTACTATAATTGTTTTTAGAATAAGACAATGGCTTGTAAATGGAAAAAGGCCGTCTATTCGATAGCTGTAATTGATAGTTTGAACATATAATTGAATGGCCACCGGCTATCCGCACTTACCGAACACTGTTTTAATGTTAATATGACATGAATTATCTGCATGAGATTATAGTCCTGCACTGTTCGTTTCACTGTAATTATGCTTAATGGATCCTTCAGTAACACTGATGCTATTTTCTGTTTTTTTAAATTAATTCGAAGTGCATGCGTTGGTGTCGTAGCAGTTATGGCGGGCGGCGGGGCGCCGGGAAGGGATGCAGCAGTGGCGCCATAGGTCACAGGCGGAAAAGTGCATTGGCGAGTTTCCGGTGTGGCCATTTAAACAATATAAATTATACACCGTCCGAGCTTTGCATATTATTATGCTAATATTCAGGGTGGAATTTTCAGAGAAACTACTGTAAATAATGATCTTAACGATTTTTTCCAAAAATAAACAGTCTTTTATTTTTGAAAACAAATATTGCCATCGAAGATTTTTCAATATTTTACGCAGGTATCGAATTTCACGGTAAAATATTAAAATAATTTGCAATATCGTGACCACAAGTGAAATGTAATTAAAGCGTACAGGGTACAGGAATTCGTGATCGGCCGAAGCGATGTGAATGAAATTCGTGCAATTTACGGTTAAAACGGGGAATAATTAACATCGTGTACAACCAATATTATTATATTTAATGCACGTTCAATTACTGTAATATTATTTCTCTGCATATCAGCATTCTCATCAAAGTGATTTAATTTTCGAGATATGAGATTTTATATCGGAGCGAAATTTCACCTGCGTCACAAAGAAGGATTATTTTTATGTTTTAACAGTGTGTTGAAAACCGTCGGTCACACAAATTTTTATTCCAAAGTGTTATTTTAAGCGTCTAAAGCGTAACTGATAGACTTTTAGAGATTCTTTTGTATTTTTTTAAATTCTGTTATCGATAAACGAGCCTACAACCCACTTGTTGGTAAGTGGTTACCATCGCTCGTGAGCCTCTACAATGCCTGGGCATTATTTGCAGAGCTTTATGGCATTAATAATACAAGTTCTTACTTAATCTAATATTTCTTTCTACATAAAAAAAACTTGAGAGGTGTCATGGAACACCCGAATAGAACGAAGTTCCTTTCGATTGAAAGATATCTTATATTTTTTTCCTAACGTAACGCGCGATAAGGAACGTGTTTTAAAAGATTTTGATCACAGCGCCATCTAGCGATAATCATCTAAAACAAAAAAGTGTCGTGACAACTTTTCATAAGAATTTTTTCCGTCTATCCCCCTTTCACACCGCGCGATAAGGAACTGCGTTCCAATAAATTATAATTCAACCAATAAAATAACTTCATGTTAAATCGTTTACTTTCATTAATAACAACTAATTGTCTGCCTGAAGGCACGTATTTTCAGTTTATATTGCATTTATAAAATCTACATTTCATAATATAATTTGTTTCACGAGAATCCATTTAAATCCTTTGAGAGAGCGATGTCTTTTGAAGAGGAATTCTCTGAATCGTTATATTTGATATGAGCTGCGCGATGCACTTTAAGATTTTTCAAGCACTGATTGCTTTTCCAAGAACTCATTTTTAATATCTTCTTTCATCTTTGTAAGTCACTGAGTATTTTATAAAATGTTTTTAGTTTAATGTCACTGTATCTTGTGTGTTCTTATTGTGAATTGGTTACTTATCTTGAAACATAACTTTTTTAAGGTGGGATTAGCGCGGCAAGTATACAGCTGTCCCTCATAACCACGTGCTGGGTTCTGACCTCAGCAGGGGTTCGAAGTGTAAGCCGTTGGAGGTTTTAGTGCAGTCCAACCCCTATCCCAACTGCGGGGCAAATGGGAATCCGACAAATCTGTCTACCCTCTTTCTCGTTCGCTTTTGGGTAGTACCACTGGAACTCGAATTCACATCACGACACACCACACTCACTGTAATCATCACATATGATCATGACGTTTGCAACAACGTTGAAACTTCGAGACAATTCAATTAATTAAATATCGTGGTAAGAACCCGTTGAAAATGCATGAAAGTACAACTTTTCTAAAGTCGCTAAAGTTAATCCTGCTTGAGAATATCTATCGAGTGTTGTAGAGGTATTTAAAATACTTTATTACAGCGACTCAGCTATGTTCTCGGTATTTCCAATACCCATGGTCGCCGGCAGTGTGACCTACATCGCGTAAAGTAGTGGACAAACGTGAATAAGTCGATTTTTTTCAATTAAAAAATCAATTACACAATTACTAAACGATACACAATTTTTGACCGACTTCTAAAAAGGAGGGGGTACTCAATTCGTCTGTATTTTTGGAACGAAGTTCCTTATTGCGCGTTATCGATGACTAAAGGGGACTAGACGGAAATTCTTATGAAAAAGTTGTCACGACACTTTTTTGTTTTAGATGATTATCGCTAGATGGCGCTGTGCTTAAAATATTTTGTAAAACACCTTATTTTGTTTTATATGATTAATGCTAGATGGCGCTGTAATTATTATAAATTAAAAACTAAATTTTTATTACAATTCCCTCACTAATTAATCGAAAGGAACTTCGTTCCATCCCTTGTCCCTTGACACCTCTCAAGTTTTTGTTTTATGTCCTCGCTACCTCTTGTATGGGTGGACCAATTTGGATGGTTCTAGTGTCAGATTAAAGGTGATGGTCCAACTTAGGTCCCATTTGATTTTTTTTAAGATCGAACAAGTACTCTTGTATCTGTGTTTAAAAATGTGTATTTGCGGACAAAATTTCATATGCGTTTTTTAGTGTATTTATTTTTATATGAACCGATTTCGATGACTCTTTTCTTTGTTAGAAAGCAGACATTGAGCATTTTCTCAAATAAATTTGATAAAGATCTGACTGGTAGTTTTTGTGCTATGCTTGAGAAATGGAAGTCGGTCGTTTTCATTTTTGTAACAAAAATATTACTATTCAATTAGCGATCCCGATATTTCAACACTGTTGCAAGCGCCATGATCTAATTCAGTAGAATAAATACAGATAAAAACAAAATCGCAAACATCCTATAAAATTAACTTTTAAAATCCATTAAAAAACAATAATATCAAACCCATTGAAACACAGGATAACCATTTGAAATGTAAAGAGCTATAAAATGAGTTTATAGCAGATCCAATAGTAATGGATGTTAAATATCTTCGCGAACAAGGGTAGGATCTCAATGGAACAATTTTTATTTGTGTTCAATTATTTTTATGGGATTAGGTTATGGAGGGGCACAGGGTATTATATGCTATGCCAATGTCGTGAACGTCTCTAGTTAGTTTTTTTATGCACAGGGGTTTTACCGAATAGCCTAGTTTACTAGTTATAGTTTTATTTTTTTTTAATTTCACTGTCGGTTTAGCTAATACCTTTGCCAAAAAAAAAATGTAGCGAATGAAAAGTGCGCCATATTTAATTCAAATTAAGAACACTTGTAAATGAAAAACCTAACCTAATACGTTTAAAAGTCCTTTTATTTGGTAATTTTTGCACTTTTTATAATTCAAATAAAATTGGGCAAACGTGATCCCATGCCTAATCCTTCTTCTGAGGAGATCTGAGCCCAGCAGTGGCTAGTAATGGCTTGATACAGTACTGTAATTTATAAAATAAATCCAATACTCTTTATTAATGCTCCTCTTTATGCAAAATTATATTAACAAGAAGTAAATAATTAGGTTCATTAAAACTTTACCAAGAATGTTTTTGATAATAATGAATATCTGAGGGAGAACAAGTAATTGTTTAATTCGTTAATTTGGTCAAACAATGAGACCGTGCTTGTTGAAACTTCCCATCATTTTGAGTGTTCGTAACTCTGGCATCTCGAGCTTTCAGAATCACTCGAAGTAGGAAACTTAGTACAAAGTTGGAGAGTTTGCTGAATGGAGGACTCATTCATAAGGATATCTATTTGTACCGACTTCCCGAAAAGGAGGAGAATTAATTGTATAATTTTAAAGTTTGAAATAGCTTTGATTATTAGGGCCGATTCGGATGTTTCTTTTTCAACAAGATGATGGTCGTCTCTAACTAGAGACGTTCACGACGTCTCAATTGAAGTCGTGGTGGCCGAGTGGTCGAAACGCTTCCTTCCGAACAGGAGGTCGCGGGTTCAAATCGGCTTGTACCTCTAAATCTAAATGTGAATAAGATTTATGTGCGATTTTTCACAACACCACTGGCCAAAAACGGTGTAGGAAAACATCGTGAGGAAACCTGCCTGTCGGAAAAGGATTCTAAAAATCCTTTGACGATATGTGAAATCCCCAATCCGCACTGGGCAAGCGTGGTTGACTATGCTTAATCCCTCTTCTGAGGAGACCTGAGCCCAACAGTGGGCAGTAATGGGTTGGTACAGTACAGGTGGTCGTCATCAGATCCCGTATTTTTTTTTACAAGATCCAACATGTATTTGCTACCTGTAATTTTATTACGATTTGATTTTATTTCTTTTTTTTATAATTCTATTTCTAATCTCGGAATTGATTGTTGTTATAATGTCCAGCACACCCAGAATTGAACTAAATCTCGACTGGTTTGTAGTGAAAGATATACCTAATAAAATATATATGTGATGTGTCAAATTATTTTTGTACATATTTTTGCATTTTATGCTCTGGTGGTTCCAACATGTCTATGTTCAAGTTTACGTAGATTTCAGTTCTCAATGAACCGATTTCTACGGCTCATTTTTACTGCCTACTTGACTACATTGAGATCATTTTTTACCCCAAATAATTCATAGCAATAAAGTCGCACTTGAAATGCGTATTTACGAGACATTGGATGTGCCAAGTCAATAACAGCCAAGTTTAAGAGCACATAAACAATATATTTTCAATCTATATTCTCACATAAAAACGTCGAAAAGTGATATTAAATGTGCCATAGATGTGTGGTAAGGATAACATATTGAAATGTGAATTTTATGAGTATTGATTGTATGTGTTTTAGAGTAGAGCTTTGTTTTCTTAAGACGATGACCTTACGTCTCAGTAGGTGGTGTTATCGCTGTTCAAAATCTGCCTACATGGCCATCAAAATGGCCGCTGAAGTATTTTATGACTTTGGTAAATGCACTTAAGATATAATGAAGAAGAAACGACGAACGAAGAAAGAATTTAAAAAATCCAACAAAAAATTCAACCCGTTGGTGAGTTTACCGCGTTCAAACAAATAAATAATAAACTCTTCAGCTTTATATAATAGTCTTAAGAGTGTCAAGCGAAATGAAATGAAATGAAATGAAATGAAATGAAATGAAATGAAATTATTTATTCTCAACGTTAATGAAATTTTCATGCTTGTTGATGTCAAAAGGCTACCACCAGTTCGGAAAAAGAAATAGCCACTGTCCTGAGAAGAACTGGCAAGAAACTCAGCGGGCATGTCTTTTTTTTGTATTATTTTACTGAAAAGATTCAGTAACCCGGAGCCGACCCATATACAGGGTGTTGGTGCCCGGTGAAACAATACTTTGAGGGCTTAATCTATATCACATTTCAAATCATATACACATACTTTTGAAACGTAGATGATCACTTTATTTTCCCATACAAAGTTGAAAAATTATTATTTTGTATTATTTTTGACAACCCTATCCTGACCTACATTCAGCGTGCTTTATCTATTTTCACGAACACAAGCGCATGTATCCTGTTTAGAATGTGATTTTTGTCCCGTGTATTATTACAATGTTCTATGATACAGGAGGTGACTAGCCGGCTTAAGTCTTTAGCTGTTGGTGTACGTCAGTACGGTAGGGTTGATCACGCAATAATTAACACGTAGTTTTGATTAGTTATAACTTGTGATATATTATGCCTAGAAAACTCAGACTTGGTGGATGGGTTCTACATCAAGTATACTATTTTCTGTGAAAGTATTGTTTCATCGGATTTTAACACCCTGTATTGTCTATGGAACTGATAGACTGCATAGCTTATCTATGGGTTCTGGGATTGGCGCCAATTTTGAGAGGTCGTGAAAAAAAGATACGTGGGACTTCCTTTAGATTCAGATGCTTATTATTTTTATTATTTTCCATTATTAAGTAAAGGAGGTTCCTTGCATACCATTAATGAATGCTTTTTAAAAAGTAAAACCACTTCTGGTTCATAAAAATAGTTTAAATCGAATGCCTAATTAGTAAAAACTAATTTATATAACAACACCATAAATTTCTAAATCCCAAAATAACAATACAAATAAAACAAATGAACGAAAGCCAAGCTACAAATCCATTCCGACTGCCACAAGGAACAATGAATTATGCACTCCATAAGTCTTTACCGATCCGAAAACGTAACAAGACTGAGAATCTTTCACATGAAAAATCAGCATTTCCCTACGCCCTTATCCTTAAACCCTTTCCGCGTACCTTTGAGGGCATGGAGTGTGTCCGGAGAGCTATTCTTACATAATTTGTGAGCCCTTAGGCAGTAGTTCCGTCCATTCGACGACCGCAGAGAAATGCGAATGTTATTTTTCTTTATACCGGTTTCGTATCATTTTCATGATATTGTTGAGTGGTGAAACTTTTTTGTTTTGATTATACACTATTTATTACATTGTAAGCAAATATTGCTACTACTGGTCAAAATACAACACAGTAAGTACAGTAACTTAGTAGATGAAATGATCATTAATGAATTTAAAAAGTTTTAATGATATTACGTAAAAATTTAGAAATCTTGGTTTAACGTTTTTAAAAGATAATATCTTTCAAACTATCAGAATCTCTGAAAAGACGACGACAAAGATCTCTTGCAACATGCTAATTGTCAATGGTTCTCGACGTGTTGATAACAAAGTAATAGGAACAAAGAAAAAGATCTAAAAAAAATTAATAACGGCTCCAAAGTATCACCTTTGTTCTGTGCCAACACTTTAATCAAATAAAAACCAATTGTGCTCCAAATTAAAAACTGGAATTCGCCGAGTGGTCAGCGAAAACCAAAGTAAATTTAATTTGCTTTGTACACAAAGGATTGCCGTTCCAAAGAATGTTTACGAATGTTCGATTCAAGTCTACGTCGAGGCAAATTAAAAGTTCTCCAAGTGGATGACAAACGGTAAACAGAACAACATCCAATTTACTTGAAACACTCAGGGAGGTACTCGGGAGACGACGTTCAAAATGAATATTTAATTAGTAAATATCTTGAAGATGAAATGTTTGATAGATCAGGTAGAGTTTTCCTCGACCTCGACTACCAGGTTGAAAAATGTGATTCAGACTGAGTGGAGGTTCGGACGCATTGTGTGAGTAGCTGGAGGTTTTAGTGCGTTTGAACTCCACATTCCCCACCTGAAGAAGCAAGTAGAGGTATGGCAATTTCTACCTAACAAAAAAAAGAGCCTATTAAAGTTAACGGGAGTCACTCAAGATCGGAAGCAAAGTATAATGCCTAAGCATAATCAGAACATTTTCAGGTAATGGAATCACTGTAGATATTTGAAATTTAAACGCATTAGTTTTACTATTTGCTCCTGTTTTTTATCACCAACACATGTATAAAAACAGCCGAATATGAGGGCCCAAACTCCTTTCATTTAATCAGAATACGTCCCCCTACATAAAACAATTTGTGTTTCTTCCTCCACTGGCTGTTGTTTCAATATCGGGCGTTTGCGATATTTTATTACTATTGTCGAGCGACAACCCTGTCATTTTGTGAAGCAATCTATCTTCTGTAGCTTTGTAAAACGCTGTGTTGATGAATTGTAGGATTTTTATTGCATTATTCGGGGATGGGCTCATGACATCCCGATTTGACGAGCAAATTGAATTCGTTGTTTCGGGATCGTCGGTTATTTTGTATAAAATGGCGGTGACAACCTTGTTTCGAGATATAAAACTTTTTGGTACAAGGAGGGGGTTTGCAGTACCATTGGTTCGTCTTATTTTAATAGTAGCGAAATAAACATTTGAGAAATTATAGCAAGAATTTTCTCTACATCATCTTTGTTGATATTAAAATGAAATTGTTGAAATCCTTCCAATAATTCCAGTTTCGTATTGTTAAAATAAACAATGCTGTACAATATAACTCATAACAACAGCCTCAGTAATAATGGTTTTCGTTATACGTTCTTGAAAACTCAATTAGAATTTCTAATATTGCCTAAACCATTTTGCATAGAGCAACATTCCCTTAGAAATTAGGTCGCATTCGTGAAAATTCGACATTAATACAGTTGCTTGAACGTAAACGCCAATTACCATACTGTTTACGAAACAAACATTACTGTCGTCGGTGAGATGGGTATTTAATTAACTATAAATTGATCGCCTTCGGGAATATTATGGGTACCGTATGGAACTTACACATTTGAAAACGTCATGAACAAGAGTAGAGCTAATTGAAATTTAGATCAGTAAAAACCTGGCACGCAATCTCTGGATCTACAGAACCGACTAAAAAATAGTAAATAGCTATTTTGGAGGGGTTTTTTAAATGTTTCTCCAGTTCCAAGTTATCTCACGAAGCTTTTTTCATCATTGTTGGCTAGTGTGATTAAAGAACAGGTTCAACCAGCGACTAGGGCAAAACAAGTGTACCAACCCATTACTGCCCACTGTTAGGCTCAGGTCTCCTCAGAAGAGGGATTAGGCACAGTCCACCACGTTTGCCTAGTGCAGATTGGGGACTTCACATATCTTCAAAGGATTTTTAGAATTCTTTTCTGACATGCAGGTTTCATCACGATGTTTTCCTTTACCGTTTTTAGCCAGTGGTGTTGTGAAAAATTGCACATAAATCTTTTCACATTTAGATTTAGAGGTACAAGCCGGCCGAATTTGAACCCGCGACCTCCCGTTCGGAAAGAAGCGCTTCGACCACTCTACCACCACGACTTTGACAAAACAACATCTGTCAGGAAAATTATACTCAAAACATAAAGTGATAACTTTGAAGTAACAAACCGGCATAGTTTCCCTAAATAATCGTGTATTCGGGCCCATGAACGGCAGGGCTCGAGGTACGCCACAATTTGCATGAAATATTCAATATTATACGAGGGAGTACGTTACATTTGGTATTCTATTAATGTTGCCAACTTCAAAGAGCTGGATTCATAGCCCACATTCGTACATTGTGTGAAATGTATGGAAATTCGTGAGCGACTGTGTCTTGCTCTACTGATGTTAAATATTCAACTACGGTTCACTGTTTTATGAAAAATCCTTAAATTCTGTATATTTTTAGAACTGTAATATCTCTTCTTGTTTTTGAATGAATGTTATTTTTGTATGAAAAAATATTGTTACAGTTGACACTGACTGCGAAAGATCCACTCAACTGGGAACGTCACTTTCCGCTAGATGGCGAAACTGGAGACTTCGTTCGGAATCACTACCGTGTTTGAACCCCTTTTTAAAAACATTTTTGTCCTAAATTTTAAGTTCGATTTTTAACTAAACCTTATATTTTTGTAAATCTTTATTATTAAACGACGCTGTATTGCATTTTCAGCGAAAATATGTTATCTTCATAAAATATGAGACGATAAAAAAATGTAAACAAAACTAGTTTTAGAACTGTGCTCAATTTTCGCTCCTGCCACAGATTTGAAAAAAGTAAACAAACCAGTTTTGTTTCTGATCCCAGTTGAGTGGTTAAAGGACCGGTCGTGTTAGCTTAATTTTGTGGAGAACTGTCTACCAGTGCGTCTACAAACTGATAATGAAGATGATCAATTGAAATGAGTTCAAAAGTAGATGTTTGTAAAAAAGTGCTAGGAACATACATTGATTAGGTCTACGAAGAATGGTTTTAGCTATAAAATACCACATTACAATTTTACTCTTTAGATGCACATAACCTAATTCTGACTACAAATAGCAAATAGTGCGGACAATACCTATCATAAATTTACTAATAAAATACCTAGAGATTTAAAAGAAAAATGTCAAATATATAACTAAATACCTTGTAACTACCACACCACCTGCCACATCACAGTAAAGCTAAACAAATTAATCCTAAAATTCTCGAGTAACACGTATAATAAATTATATGTAAGTAAACGGGAAACGGGCGGAGGCAAAGGAAACGGGCCCATCTACGCGGACAGATTAATTAAAGGACTGAACGAATTACAAGCGAATGAATGGCGGCCTTATTTATCTGTGGGCTGGTTCACACTAGCGCGTGTAACGTGACGCGAGCATTCGTTGTTACACGTGATATAAAAATTAATTTTGATGCTACTGTTTTGTGTTTCCGTACGTAAAGTACCTGGAGAAACGCATTCTTTATAGATATTTTTAATTCTTGTTTAGTGAAGTATAGTGGAACATTCCGTACGGGAGGTCGCGGGTTCAAAACCGGCCGGCTTGTACCTCTAAATCTTAATATGAAAAACATTTATGTGCAATTTTTCACAACACCACTGGCTATAAACGGTGAAGGAAAACATCGTGAGGAAACCTGCATATCGGAAAAGGGTTCTAAAAATCCTTTGAAGATATAGGAAGTCCTCAATCCGCACTGGGCAAGCGTGGTGGACTAATGCTATGCCTAACCCCTCTTCGGAGGAGACCTGAGCTCAGCAGTGGGCAGTAATGGGTTGTTACAGTACAGTACAGTGGAACATTATTAAAGCAAGTCTTACATTTTGTCAAATAAAAACGCAATCTTTCGTTAATTATAAATATTCTAGAAGGTCCGTGCAACTTTGTTTGCGTCACATGAGACGGAACTAAAATTGTTTCTATGTTTAATTCACAACTCCGTTTCAATATAATCTACCGCTCGCTGAACTTTCATAATATAATATTATCATAACATAATATAATATTATGTCACAATCTTCCATACACTGTTAAGTAATATTAAAAAAAACTTATTACTATTTTATTATCTAATATTTTTTTTTTTATTCTTTACGTCTACTATCTCTTTTCTGTCTTGTTTAGAGGTGGAAACTTATTTGGTCTAAGTTTAATTTTTTGTGTCCCTGTTTTGATGTAATAACTTCAAAACTGTACTGTTGTTTCCCAAATAAATAAAAATAAAATTACATTATTTGTACATCTTCTTTGGAAACCTCATAGAATACTTTTATTAGGATAACAGCGAACTTTCGCAAGAACATTTCCGAGAACGTTACACTAATCTATATCCTAACAGTTGCGCAAGTTGAGATTAATTGTAATCTGTACACGCACGTATCCGAAGTGAGTCGTGTATTGCGTGACTGTCTCGTACGAGGTCTACTGTGTAGTAACAACCTCGTATGCTCAATGTAACAATGTGAATTGTCGCGAGTCATTCATGAAATCTGTTGGGGATAATTCTTGTTGTTAATTGTCCTCCTTCGTTTCGAAGATAGTACTAAGGTTACTAATTACTTAAATGACTGAACCAAGTGGGAATGTAGCTTTCGTTCTAGGTCATTTTAATGTTAATAAAATTGTGAATCCAAAAAAGATTACATGCTCGCTAAGCTTCTTTCGCTCGTTGCTCTCAGGACGGTAGCAATTTTGTTTTTGAAAATAGTAGTAACTTCATGACGTCAACTATTACTACTAGTCATGATACTTTAGCTGAACTGATCTTACTACTATACTTTATTTTTTTATTTTTTTTTATTGCATGATAGATAAACGAGCCTACGGCCCACCTGATGGTAAGCGGTCACCGTCGCGTCGTCACCGTAGTGTTGTTTACTAACACCTTTCATATGCCTATTAACTACCATGAACTTATTGTATGAATTGTACTCAGTGTAGGTTCTAAAAAGAGGTCATGGTACGGATTATAGCGCGATTAAACGAATGAAATAAACATGGCGGTGTAATTTCACTCCTTAATCGCTATACGAGAATTGACAGTAAAGTCGATCGCAATTAAAGACGTTGTGGTACGAAATAACAAAACAATTCAGTTTAGGTCCTAAATTGGATCGCAATAATAGGTCGTGGTAGGCCCCCTGGTATAAATTGTAGCGTTGCTTTCTGACTCCCTTAACAGATGGCGACACCAGGACTTCCGATTAAAAATTCAACAAAAGCCCGCTATCAAGATAGTCATTTTATCATATATCTGACGTCTTCTACGAATGGGGAGTAAAGCCGATAAGGGTTGTTTCACGGGCTAGTTTGTGAAATTTCATAAGGAAATTCCTTCATTACTACTAATTAACCACACTCATCGTCAAAACAGTAACTTTTCAATTTTTATTTGTTTGGACGTTGATCTTAATATTGGGCTGTTGAGGGCAAAGCCTTAGCAGTAACCTATAGAGAAAAATTAAAGATGGCGGATGACGGATGACAGATGACTTCAATTAAATTAAATTTAAATTAACTAGAGCCTTACATAATATACCACTGAAAAAATGTGTTTCATAAAAAATCATTCTCTCTCTCTCAATCGTCTTTTGTCGCGGATTTGTCGCATCTGTTCAACATAAAACGATATTCAATCTTCCACAGCCGACCATAAAACACTTCACTAACTTATATTAAGCAATAAATTTACAGGATACCATATAAAACGAGTCCCATTGACGTCGAGAGAGAAACTCGTAAATAAATGTATCGTCAAATCATTCTATTGATGCTACTCAATCGTTCGTATCTTAACAACGTTGTAACCACTTTTGGTACTTCTCAAACGAAATAAAAAAGATTACTGTTCTTTATTTTAATAATACAATATTTTTATAACAGAAATGAAAACGACCGACTTCCATTTCTCAAGCATAGCACAAAAACTACAAGTCAGATCTTAATCAAATTTATATGAGATAATGCTCAAAATGTCTGCTTTCTAACAAAGAAAGAATCATCGAAATCGGTTCATATAAAAAGAAATACACGCAAAAACTAGATTAGGGTGATGAAGTCGTTAGTTTAGTTCCTAGCGTGTGTGAGAATTAAGAATCCTGGTGTGTTAATCAATATTCAAAATCATAGCTAAAGAAAAATTGTATCATTCCCAAAAAAAGCTACCATTACTAAAACTCTAATCCGTCGTAGAATCTCGTCAGTTAAAATATGTTAAAAATGCAAAAATACTGCGTCACTTCAGTGCTAAGCACGTTAAATTAACTTGAAAATCAGGTCAGTCCAGGATGTCTTGTGATCGTGGACGCGGTCAATCGAAAACCACAATTCAATGCTTCCATCAAATAGATGCATTCAGACGATGTCTTGACGGTTACGCTCAATAGTCGCAATTTAAGGCCAATAAAATCCCTTAGTAAAAGTAGTTTTCAAATCTAGATAAAATATTACTCTTAATATTTTGAAATTTACTGAATAATCATATCATAATAATATTATAAAGGCGAAAGGTTGTATGTATGGATGTATGTTTGTTACTCTTTCACGTAAAAACTACTGAATGGATTTGAATGAAACTTTACCACAATATAGCTTATACATCAGAATAACACATAGGCTACAATTTTTGAACCCCTTTGTAACGCAGACGAAGTTGCGCGGGTCATCTAGTATTATATAAATGATTTTTTTTGTACGAATTATTGTCATTACTTACGTCATAACATGCGTCAAAAACATGCGTGGGTATAGGCTTAAGAGATTCAGTACCCAATTCCATACCAAAATCCCTAAAAGTATTTGCCACAAAAATACGTTAAAAATAGCTATAAACACTCGAGTCGACTCACGACATTCTACCAAATCTATTTAATTCAGGAACAACATTATAAATTCCTGGTAACCCCCATGGGAACACAGAAAATGAAATACAAATCCGAAAACACGTCTTTCTCAAGATAAAAGAACTTCACAAAAGGCTCGGGAGAAATACGGCTATTCCAATCGCAGCCTTCGCTCTCAAGAGTATTAAATTGAATGGGAATTATGAAAACTTTGTAAATTCAAAGTCAAAGTCTTTAATTAGACAACTGGGAATGTTTATTAATCCGCGCCTAATTCCTTCCATTAAGATTTGAAGAACGGTCCGAAAGTTGTTTCTTTCAAATATTTTTTTTTTAGTCTGGCAACTTTTTGATGTTGCTAAGAATGATGGGAGTTTAGTCGGATTTTAATTTGAATTTTGTTGAAGTCAGATGGGACTGTCATTTCGTAATGTGATTAGAATTTAGAATTTCTTTGTTCTATTTTAGCATTTTATGCTTAGCCGGTTGTGTTATACCTTGTTCAGTCGCTTAATTTTCTTTTCGTAGTTCATGATATTTGGAGAGACACGGAGTGCTCCGACGGCTGATCGGCTCCTACTTGGAAGCCAGGTCGGTCGAATGTACCGGGTACGATGGGACCTTGCACCGGTTCCAGGTCGTACGCGGTGTTCCACAGGGGTTCGTTCTAGGACCCCTCCTGTGGAATATCGGGTACGACTGGGTGCTGAGGGGCGCCCTCCTCCCGGGCCTTAGCGTAATTTGTTACGCGGACGACACGTTGGTCATGGCCCGGTGGAATGACTACGGAGAGTCTGCCCGTCTTGCCACAGCGGGGGTGACTCTCGTCGTCGGCAGAATAAGGAGGTTGGGCCTCGACGTAGCGCTGCACAAATCCCAAGTCCTGTCGTTTCAAGGGGCCAGGGCGGCGCCGCCGGTCGACCCCCACATCATGGTTGGAGGATCCGCTTTAGGTTCGGAGTGTAGTTTAAGTACCTCGGACTCGTGCTGGACAGCCGTTGGACCTTCCGGACCCACTTTGAGCAACTGGTCCCCTGGCTTGTGAGGACGGCCGGCCATCTCGGTCGGTTACTTCCGAACATCGGGGGATCCAGCCACGCGGTTTGCCGCTTCTACGCGGGGGTAGTGCGTCGTCCCTCAAAACCCCGTGCTGGGTTCTGGTCTCAGCCAAGGTTCGGACGCTCAGTGTGAGCGGTTGGAGGTTTTAGTGCGGTTCAACTCCCACATACCCCGGGGGTCCCGGTGAATCCCTCCAACTGAAGAAAAAAAAAAAGTTAAGGCTAAAGGTACTGAAATTAAACTACCCCAAAATACAACAGTTAGAGCAAAACTTTCATTAGCACAAACCATACAATTTTCGCAGATATACCAAGAAAACTTTAATAGAAAACATAAACGTTTAACCCAGCAGTGTAATACCGGGCTCACTGGTTGCCAAGTTTCGTATATCCGCTGTAACCAAACCCCGAAACCGCTGAGGTGAATCGCAACCACGCGAGGTTGCCAACACACACGCCAACATATTTCAATTAAGTTTACAAGTTAGCGCTTTCAACTAGGTTACGAAGTTTAGAATATAGTTTCGTTAATAAAATATGTATTTTGTAACTCTCATGCTGTTAGTAAATTGCTTTTATGTATGGTTGCTAAATCCAGAATTTTAAACTTGGAATTATTGTTAAAATAAAATAGTTTTTAATCTAATAAAAGTGGGTTTTCAATTGAACTGTTTTAAGACATTAAAACCTAATGGATGATACCGAATTGTGACACCGAATATGCAAACATGAAAAATGGATGAAAAAGACTAGTTTTCTTTAGTAGTTGTTTAGTTGGTTACATGTTTACGCTTTAATTATATATACCTAATCATATACCTATTTACCTTGATAGAAGTGGTTAAAAAACTTAAACAACTCACCCTTTTAAAATTTTCCACTTAAACTTTAAAAAAGCATCTAAAACACAATGTTTTATTCAAAATTCACTCAGCAAATTTATATTCATCGCTAAGAAACTCCGGTCTCACGAACAGCTTATAGATTTCCCAACTTTGGCATAAAGGAATGTTCGAGCGGATTAAGCGTTGGACAAAGAGATATGGCCGTTGTTTCGAGAACCACTAATAGATTTGAGTACCAACAAGTACCAACTGCGAACGATCAAAGAATTTGGACAAACATTCGTCAAACTCAAGTTCGATGGCCAATTAATTGTTTGTTCCAAGTTTGGGATCGACTTTTCGTTGGTTTTAACCTGATTTCGGTTTTTGTTGCATTTTGAGGTTAAGTTGGTTATTTTATTGGATATTTAGAACGTAGCGTAATGGAGTACACTTGTCTCGTTAACTGTAGGTACTGTAACAAACCTATAGTGCTTACTGCTGGACTCAGGTTTCTTAAGTTGAAGGATTAGACATAGTCCTCCACGCTTGCGCTTGTATTGTATGTATTGTATTTATTATTGCTTGTATCTCATTGTTCATGGAGTCGCTCCTGAAAAAAATCAGCTGAAAATCAGCGCTGCAGCTGTCCAGGCTGTAGCTTCGTGCTGAGCTGGTCGCCCTTTCAGTTACACCCTCGCACATAACCTTTTTATTTCATTCTTTGTTTTGAATTATATATTTTTTTTATATTACTTTATTACTATTATTACTTTAATATTATTGTTTGATCTTAGTTATAATCTTTTTTTAGTATTATATTGTTCCTGTTATGTGTAAGTAGTGTTTCTGAATAAACGTATTTTCTTTCTTTCTTTCTTGCACAACGCGGATCGGGGATTCACATATCTACAAAGGATTTTTAAATCCTTTTTCCAATATGCAGGTTTTCTCACGATGTTTTCCTTCACCTTTGTGAGATCGCTAATATTACTCACAGTCACAAGTTCTTTGAATCTTCACTCTTTTGTTCATGATGTTGTTAACAATTGTTTTAATTCCATTTTATTAGGTTAATGTACAATTTCTAATGATAAACTATTGGATGGTATCGGGTTCAGAGTTTTTGCTGAAAAATAATGCTTTTTTTTTCTTTTGTGTTCGGGTACTTTTTTTAGTTCTAATTATACTTAAGGTTTCGTATTAATTAATGTCCTTTTACGTGCGAACTTTTTCTTTCTTTCCATGAATAAGCTAGTAAATACGCTAAAACCGTCACTCAAGTTAAAATTAAGTTATTAATAATAAATAAGTTACCTAATCATTAGTTACTTGAAACAAAACAGTGTTGTAAATAGGTTTCATACTATGGTTTTTAAATAAGACAAATTGTGAAAGATAAATAATTGTTATAGAAAATAGTGCAGATGTATAGTTTTGAGTTTCTTGTAAAGATCAGTAATATATTTTACTAGGTGACCCGCGCAACTTCGTCTGCGTCACAGAGGGATACAACATAGCCTTAGCCTTCCTCGATAAATGGACTTTCCAAAAGTGAAAGAATTTTTCTAATCGGACCAGTAGTTCCTGAGATTAGCGCGTTCAAACAAACAAACTCTGCAGCTTTATAATATTAGTATATATTAGTATGACCGGGCACATTAGTATTTTTTATTCAAGCTCTGAGGTTCTCCAACAAACAGGAAGGAGTTTAGATAGTGCTATGCCATCATATTGCTATAAAAACATCCAGAAAGTACATTTATTGGCGGGTCGATAAGGTAGAACCGAAGTTATATGCGCCAAGGGAGAGGTTATGAACAAAATAAAATATTTTACTTGTCATTTTCGAGCCATTTGAAGTAATGTGACTAGAAAATATTGTTTATTTATATTGCTGGTTAATATTGGCAATATTAGGAGGTATTTGTTATTATATTTTCGTTTTTGTAAGTCTTGAATAATGTATTTTATTTCTTTGTTTTTTGATGTACTTCTAAAAGTCCTTAAGTAATAACTTTAGCCTGGATAGGCCTTACTTTTTTAGGTGAACAAAGATGTTTATTGTGAAGTTCCATTTAAAATATTATAATTTAAAATTGGAGTGTTTTAATTTAAGTAAAATTTTAGTTAGGTACTAGTTCATACTAGTTAACAAACAAAACATTTTCAACGTGTCATGTACGAAACTATAAACTAAACACTCTATATATAAACACATTCAACCGTATTTGAAACTCCAGAGGGACCTTATATAGGTCAAATTGATAGCTGAACCCAAGGCTGATGGGCCATCAATAACTTGGAGATAATAGAGCCTTCTAAAACAAACTTGGTATAGACACTTGAGTGAAACAATAATCCTTGTATTGAAGACCGAACTTGAAACTGCGTTTAGTGAGGGATAATTAAAATGTATGATTTATTAACGTGTTTAACTTTGGAGATTATCACTGAGATAGTTTACAAGTTTGAATTTTGTATTTATTAAGAAGTAGGTGGTGTGTTTAGCATTGATTATGAAATAATTATCTTTGTACTTAAGAATCTTTTCAGTAGATATTTGTCGTTTGATCTTGATAATGCAACAACTTTGGTACGAGATTTATTTAAATAGAGTATTCAAATACACAGCAGTGCAATGTAACCAAGGAATGCTAGTATTCTTATTCAGACGAGGTTCGAAAAGATTTAACATAGGCAAATGTTGATCATTTTTAGATTATTTGTGTGTAAAAAATTCAAGTTTTTCAATTAGTAACGACTGAAACGCTTTATATAAGCAAAACAATACAAATATAGTTAACTATAATGCTTAACATACTCTAAATCATAAACCAACAAGTACAATAATAATTTATGACAACTTGATTTCCGTGGAACGAAATTACGTTAAATTTATTATCTTTATCGCATCCTATCACCAACATTTACCGTAATATATTACTAAGCCTAATGCCCGTTTGATCCCGAAAAGACATGGATCAAGACTCATAAAAACAAATGACCTACGTCATCTTGAAACGGAAAATTTGCCGCCATTTTTCAAGTAACAGCGACATTTTTCTTTGTGATATTAAAATGGTTATGAAACATTAAAAGTAATTGAATTTTAGAATAGATTTTTATGTTGTAAGATGCCTTTGAAGGTATTCTTTTACAACAATATAGTTCTAAAACTATATTTAATAACTATTAACTTACGTTCTAATCTCAAATCAGACATATCAAATCAGAATAAATGACTGCACAAAATGGGAATGAGGTGCTCCTCCCGGGCCATTTCAATTGATACATTTGTTAAAAACAAAAATATTGTAAAACAAAATTTAAAAACAAAGAAAAGAAAAACATATTAGATTAAAAAAAGACATACCCGCTGAGTTTCTTGCACCGGTTCTTCTCAGGACGGAGGCGTAATTTTTGCGAACTGGTGGTAGAACTTTTGATTTTATTTTTGACATTCAAAATGTATGTGATTCCACATCTACTTTGAAATAAATGATTTAACTTTGACTTTGACAGTACTGGACATCAGGTCGTAACCAAACCTGAAAACCAGAGCATACTCTTTTTTTTTTCGACACATGTAAAGGTCCCAACCCACATTATGCAAGGGTGTCCTTTGAAGAGACCAAATCTCAGTAGGCCAGTCGGTTTCATACCTTTTTTCAAAGCAAACCTGACAGCATACAAATTGTAATGTTCACAGTTCACTGAAGTACACAAATCGAACATCGATTTTTTCGTTATACATTTCAGCAAAAGGATCCACGACCGTAAAGCCGGTAACTGAACAAAACATAAATCTGTGTCAATACCAATTAACTCGGGCAGCGGTCCCGACAAAAACAACCGCAAAATAAATAAGCTCGACCGAGTTTGATTTGGTTATGCAGTTAATTTGCGGTTCTGAACAAAACTAGATTATTGTCTATGCTGCTAACGTCATTAAAATGTTATGTTTTATTAGCATTTGACCGCGATAGGTAGGTTGGTGAATTTTTTATACACTGTGATTGCTATGTGTGTATTTTTTTAGTTTTAACTTTTTTCTTTCATACACCTACTATGTTCACGTCTGTTCAGTTTCTGAACGCAGTTTTTAATGTGGCTTCCGTTTTCGAAAAGGGGCCGCCATGACACTTTTCTATTTTGTGACCAGCGGCCGACGAGAGCGTGCCTATTTTGTATAACTCATTAGTTTTTGTCTATTGTAAGTTATTAAGAACCAATAAAGACCTAAAATAATATACAGTCCACTCATTGAACATCAGTTCAGCAACAACGTCTAAACTTGCTAAGGTACAAACGTGCATGTAATAATTGTGACACGAGTAACTAGTTCATTTGTAAATATTTTTGAGGTTATGAATATACCTTTACTTCAAAGAATTGATGTTATATTACTATGGTAGTCATCTAAAGGAAATAATTCTATAAGGCAATAACACGTATTGTGATTTTCCTGTAAATAATTATACTTTAAGCTAATTGTATTTCTTTAAAATCCTCACTATAAATCAATTTAAATAACACCAAACCGCATCTACAATATTAATATTAATGGAAACTAAAAGCACAATGATCATTCATCATTGTCATTGATGAATGTAATCATTATTGATGAAGATCAATATTGTAAATACTCTGTGGTCTGTCGGAGCGTAATGCCGGGAAACCAGTGCGGTTTGCGGACCTGCACAATGATGGATTACAGATTAATATCAGTATTGTAATGAATCAACATTAAAAAAATATTTGTAACAGAGTTTTTAAAAAACGGAATATTAAAAGTAGGATCTGTTTTAAAAGATTTTATTTTCAAATGTATTTTTTTTCTAACAAACTTGATTTTGTTTCTTTCTATGAAGTTGAATTTCTTTAATAATTCAATGTGCATCTGAAATTTATCAAAATTTTTCGTAAATTAAATTGTTTACTATGAGAAGATGGTGTCCCTAAAATTGCAGAGGACCATGAGCAACAGTAACTACGTCCGATCAGTTGGCCCTTACAGAGCCAGATTACATGTCAAAACGAAAGTTCTCTCTTGTTTTGTGTGATAAGGAAATTGTGGCAATTACTTTTCCTCATTTGCTGTATTTTATGGCATTGTTTCGCAACACCAGAAACATTTGCAAACAATTAATCAAACCTTCATCGCGTGACATATGCAATACCATAGAACCAGCTTTTTCTGTAGTTGGTAGCGAATGATATATCACAACCGGGTTGGACCCTTTGGGAGTCGCACGGTTGACCGATACAAAAATATATTCATCGGTTTACTTTGATATGTATAGGTGGTTTTATTAGAGGAATATTTGTTTGATGTTTTTGGAAAGAAATTATAGAGATATATTATTTTATTGCCATGTAAGCAGACATTTAATTTGCCACCTTATTATAAGTGGTGAACGTCATGGACATCTGCAATGTGACTATCTTACCTTCTGAAATGAAATGAAATGAAATGAAATGAAATGAAATGAAATGAAATGAAATGAAATGAAATGAAATGAAATGAAATGAAATGAAATGAAATGAAATGAAATGAAATGAAATGAAATGAAATGAAATGAAATGAAATGAAATGAAATGAAATGAAATGAAATGAAATGAAATGAAATGAAATGAAATGAAATGAAATGAAATGAAATGAAATGAAATGAAATGAAATGAAATACTTTATTTTCAACATTAATGACGTACTCATTCTTGTTGACGTCAAAAGTTAAAAGCTACCACCAGTTCGGACACAAAAAAAAAATTGTAGCCACCGTCCTGAGAAGAACTGGCAAGAAACTCAGCGGGCATGTCTTATTTCTTTGATGAGAAAGACTTCAAAGACATCAAACATCGCTTGAAGAAGAAACAAGTCATAGCGCTCATTAAACACTAAAAATCCTAAATTTTCCGTATCTGAAGATCATCACGACTGAGATCTATTAGGGACGAATACCTCTTAGCTCTTAACATCGGATAGACCATAATCTTTACGTGGTATCATAAAAACATCTCGTTCTTCCGTCCTATGTTCTTTTGATAAATCTTTACAACCAAGATACCAATAAATAATTTATTTTAAAGAAAACCTTTTAAAGACAAGATCCAGTGCAAGTTAACATAAAGAAAAACATAAAAATAATAGAATAGAATACCATTTATTGTACCAAAAAACACCACGTACTCTACCAACCCATATCTGCCCTCTGCTGGCTGAGTTTTCTCAGAAGAGGGCCAAAAGAATACCACGTAATTAACAAAAAACCTAAAATAAATGTACAATATACGCATTATAAAAACTATTAACTTTTCTCAATTACAGCCATTATACTAAACGGCCGTATGAATAAAACAATGCATAATCTCAAATAAAAACGACATAAAATGTAAAGGCAAAGAGATTTAAATGAATCCATTAGAGAGCCCGAGGGGAGTCAATTAACTTCGTTGAGACAATTGAATGTGACCACGTCTTAATGTTCTTTCGAGCGAAAAATAACATGATTTTAATTCACATTATTACGAGGAAACAAACTTTGAATCTGCTATCTTGTTTCTTTTGTTAATCTTGGGCATATAAGAAGTACATATAAAGGTGTATCGTTCTGTGGAAAATTTTAGATGACTATTATAAAACAAAGTACAACTGCCATTTTAGAAAATATCTTATTACTAGCTGGCCCACACAACTTCGTTTGCGTCACAAAAGGAAATTTTCTCACCGTTTAAACCTTCCCTGGACTTCTACGAATATTTCAAGATTAAAATAAGCCAAATCGGTTCAGTCGTTCTCGAGTTTTAGCGAGACTAACGAACAGCAATTCAATTTTATAAATAAGAAAGAACGATTATTTAACTGACAATGACAAGCAAACCTTTCAAGAAAAATGCTATTAAAAAAAATCATCATAAATTACATCTCTTAAGGATGAACATGACTTAAATAAAAATTTAATTAAATTACTTATTGTAAAAGTCTTGATATAATATCCGACTACTTTCAAATTAACAAAAAATCATCATTCATCAGTCAGACATCTCATAAAAAGAAATAGTCAAATTAAATGACGGAGCGCTATGATTGGCTATGACATGTCCCTCTTTAGAGGAGGTTTAAGAAAAGTCCTGTATGGGTAGGTAATAGATAACGGCCCCTCATTACCCTGACATTGCAGAGGTTCATGAGCGACAGTGACCGCTTACCATCAGGTGGATCGTAAGCTCGTTTATCTATCATACACAAAAACTTTTTTATTTTAAAAGTCTGTAAAAAATCTAATATACAAATTTCTCGTGTCACAGTTTTCGTTGCCATACTCCTCCGAAACGGCTTGACCGATTTTGATGAAATTTTTGTGCTTATCCGATATCTATGAAAATCGGCCAACATCTATTTTTCATCGCCCTAAATGTAAGGGGTAGTAAACCTCTAAATTTTTATTTTATTTTTTCGTCGCAGACGAAGTTGCGCGGGCCAGCTAGTAACATAAAACAATTTAAAATTATAACTGAACATAATGATCACCCCGACTCCATTAGTCACGTCTTGGTGGCATATTCGTAGCGCGCATAACTGAATTTCAAAATGGTTGTCATGCTACACGTGGCTCGTAGCGCTCGTAGCACTCGTAGCGTATAACGTAGCATTATGCGCGTTATCGCATGATCTGTTTGGGCTGTTAGCATTTTATGGGCATTACGCATGCTCGTAATTTTGAGCGTTTATTAAAAATATTAAGTACAACTATTCCTTATTGAACAAGGGTTTTTTTTGTAATATGATGTTAGATAAGGAGTTTAATGAGAAAATTTTGTATTTTTTTTAGTTTGTTTTAATTCATGTTCAGAAAATAACGTTTTTATTACTCAAAATTAACGTTATTTAGTATTGATATTTCGCTCAAAACGCTAATTTTAATCGTAAAATTTCACTCATCAATGGAACAGTAGCCGTAGCATCTGCTAGGTCGTAGCACATACTACGTCTGATTTCGTAGACCTTTTGTTATTACATTTAATTTTATTTTGCATCTGCTGTTTGTCTGTCAAAGGTCAAAGAGTTTATATTGGAGCCAGACAAAGGCACGACCTCTAGTATATCTCAGGCCATCGAAATATCAAACTTTTGCACATCGTTTTAATTTATTATATATTTATTATATTTTTACGGAGTTCTTTCAAAGAAATAAATGTAGAAATAGTTAGCTGACTAGAGTTGATTAAAAATGTCGGACCTTTTTTGGAGCAATTACATCGTCTGACAAACATTTTTGAAGTTTGTAGTTAGTTACAGTTACTTTGAGATATGGATCACCCTTTTGCGGAGTTAAGAAAGTGTATGATTTTCATATGTGGTATTACTATAATAATCAGCTTAACTTTGGTACCATTTATACCGAAAAAAAATTCAAAAACGTACTTAATAAAAACAGGTACATGTCAAATACCCTTGATACATCCTACAAACCGTAATCCAACGGTAACACCTCCAGACTTCATTAGATAAACCTCAAAAACAGATACGATCGTAAAATTCCCACCTCATCCGAGGATTTATTCAATCATTACCATTTCGAACAGGATGAGCGAAGCCTTCGTACACACGTTAGTTAATTCCATTCCTATACAGAAACAGTAAAACTGAGCCGAAGCAAGACTCTCCTTGCCTGTGTACTCGTAAAAGCCTTTTTTCTATACGGTTTATTATGAACGAAATGATTCATGATGTAGAAATGAGATAAGACACGTGCTTCGTCAGCTACTTGTGAGATTACCACTCGTTGTTACACTGACGTTAGTACACTGGAATTGATCAGAAGAATTCAGTGTTAAAGTGTCTATAGAGTGGCTATGTACGTGTTGATTGACAAACAAATAAAACGAACAATATATTATATATAAATGGTTCTGTTTAGAGCTGAAAACCCTGAAAAGTAACCCTATACGATACATCTCACCCTCTCCGGAGCGTCAATCAGTTCTATTTCCAGTTAATTCAGGTCTATCCCACGGGATACACTCACTACACCTCGGCTCAGAACACATGGGATGGACGGCGGGTATAAACAGCGCGGGCGCGTGTCGCCTGTTGCGCACCACTCACCAGGCAGCATCGCCAGCAGCGTGAAGGCCGCCAGGATCGGCGCCATAGCGGCACCGCGCGGGCATACCACACCCGCGCTAGCACGCCGCCGCGCTCATACGGCTGCCGATATACATGCGGCCCTTGCGGCGCCTGGCGCGGGACTGAGCCGTTCCAGCTCCCCACCCCACCTGCTCCCCGCCCGCGCACCCCGCACGCCGCGCTCCCCTGGCACGCTGCGCAGGTGCGCGGACCGAGCCGGCCCTACCCTCGTCTCCACGCTCAAATAATCACTTAATATCTCATGGTAGACTACCGAAGCGAAGATGTGAAGTTTATGGCAGGTTAAAGAGTCGATAAGTGTCGGGAGGTGACCGGGGCAGGGGTTGCAAGGTCGCTGCAGGCTCCCCGCGAGATGCGACGTCGCCCTGTAATCCGGAGCTCGCCCAGCCCTGGTCAAATATTAACGGGCACGCCGCTCCCTCGCGCCCACATCACACATATTTCATAAAAAATTGCTGTGCAACTTTCAAATTTTATCCACGTACTTGCGTTCTTAGAACTTCATCAGCCATTTCGAGATGAATGTACCATAAGATCATTAAAATTTCATTATTTTGATAAACGGGTTAGTTCACACCTGCGACCAGTTCAGCTCAGTTCACATCTAATAAGTATTTTACGAGCAGAGCTCACGTCGACAGTCATTATTTGTTTGAAGTTTCTCTCATTCCTGGCTCCCGCTTATTAGTTTCACGAAAACTTCAAGCTGTACCTACCTACTAAATATAGAACCTGGCCTATAATATTTCATTTTATATGCAACTAAAACTCAAACATAAGTCATTGATTTTGATTTATAGGTATAGACTTGAGTTTTGCTACCAAACTTTACCAGTTTGAAATTTGATTCTCCCCTACTGTTAGTGTGGGTACCGGATACCATTTTTCAGTTTCAAAAACAGGCTTTGGAGACTGAAAAACTCCCATTCTTAATATTTGTGGATTTTATATAGTTTCCCGATAGAGCAATTCGCTATTTTCTCAAAAACAAATTGCTATTACTTGTGTTAAACAACGAGTAGGTTCTTACTCAGTCGAACTTTTTTTTTTACCCCAAGGAGAAACTCATCTTTAGTGTTTAACGTGCAATTTCGTGTGCGTGGACAAAAGATTTGTAAAAAAAAAAAAAAAAAAACTAAAGTCATTAGTTGTCTATTAGTAACAGTCTAGTAAAAATCGGTTAGGCTAATGGCCTTGTATCCAATGCCTTAAATAAACAAATAATAATAATAAATCGTGGAGGTTTGCGTTAGCGTTAGTGCGGGTACCACGTATCTATTGTTATCCGATCAAAAAATATTTAATTCTCTCGTTTAACCTAGTTTTGTTATAGTTTATGTTTGCATGATTGTGTTGTTTTTGTGTTGTGATTGATCTACGGTGTTGGTAAGTTGTAAATATCTAGTTTTTAGTTTTTAATAGTAGTTTGGTTTGGTTCGTTGTGGACACTTTTCTGACAGATATGTGTTACTGACGCATATACTTCAGATGAGTTCCACTCGAAAAAAACCGCCTGATCCGGGCATACGCAACAGTATAGACGATGATCTCATTAATTCTCCATCATTTTCCACATTAAGTGCACAATCCGATTTTGAAAATCTACCCTCACCATCAAGTATTGTTGAAAGTTTACCTGATGAACTCATATCAAGTACACCTAGAAAACGAGCCCCAGATACAAACATTGATGCTTTAGTCTCCAAAAAAATACTTAAAACTACCGACCAAACTTTCCAAAGTAAAACTACCGCATACTCTAGGCCGTATACTCAGAGTGATCAAGGACCATACTTAGTACATGTCTCCAAAGTAGTAGAGGATCCGGCATCCTCCGCAACACTCCATCCTGTAAAATTCGGTCAATTCATTTTCTCTAATAAGATACCATTTCTAGCAACTGGGGGTATTAAAAAAGTTGGTAGAAATCGAGTCTCTGTCGAGTTCTCCACACCTCAAGCTGCCAATGACTTCATTAGTAATACTATAATAAAAGATAAATTCAAGGTTTTCATACCTACCTATAATATAACGCATATGGGCATCATTAGGGGAGTATGCACCGACCTCACTAATGAGGAGATTGTAGAATACATTGAAACACCACACGGTTACGGTAAAGTCATCAAAGCGCGCCGACTAAACTACAAGGTACGTACAGAGGGCTCAACAGAATGGAAACCTAGCGAAACAATCGTTCTCACATTTGATGGGCAAAAATTACCACGAAACACTTATCTTTACCATAACAGTTTAATAGTAGAGTCTTATAAATACCCAGTAATTCAATGCTTCAAGTGCTGTAGATTTGGACACACACAGCAGCAATGTAGATCTGGAACAAGATGCCATAAATGCTCGGAGGCCCATTTAGCGGAATCCTGCAAAGTGGACTCTGATAGTATGCACTGCATTTCATGTCGCGGTAACCATTCCGCACTTGATAAAGCTTGCCCAGAATACATACGACAAAACCAAATAAAACTTTTAATGACCGAAGAGAACATTTCATTCCAGGAAGCAGCTAAAGCTATAGCACCAGTCCGACGACCTTACTCAGACACTTTGCGAAGTGTCCCCAATACTCTACAACAATCTACAAAATCAATCCCGCACAAACATCAAACGACTTCCTATAAAAAAACTGTTTTCCTCAAACCAAAACCGAGAGTCCAACCACAACCAGGCTACGACGAAAGAGCTCATTCAAGGCTAATAAATAGCTTTAGGATACCAGATCCTCGTAACGGCTGCGCTTTATTAGATAATAGCTCTGAAACTTCATCTCCCACCCAAAACAATCCTATGTCAAAAGTTACAGAACTTTTAGACTCCCTATTGGTCAATCTTAGTAATATTACATCATCAACCACCTCTATACCGCCCAACGTTGCAGAAAAAATTAATCTACTTAACCGCTTCTTCAAATACTTTAGTCATGGACCTAATCCTACAATGGAATACGAGGAGTGTAACGAGGAATAAACACGATTTAATCTACCTTATAAATAAATACAAACCTGCAGTTATAGCACTATCGGAAACATGGCTCAAACCGCAGTCGCGGTTCTCTATCCCTGGCTATGCATGTCTAAGACATGATAGAACCGATGGATGGGATGGAGCAGCGATATTAATTAAAAACAAACTTAAATATTGTACAATAAACACAATACCTATTGAAAATGTTTACATTGTAACTGCTAAAGTCAACATCGGGAACAAAGATATTACAATTGTTAGCATCTATATACCTCACCCTTCCAACTCCATTATACATAACCTAAAAACTGTGCTAGAAAACCTCCCACACCCAATCATTATATTAGGAGACTTTAATTGCCACCACCAAGTCTGGGGTTCCTCATACTCAAGTAGTTTGGGGAAAAAATTACTTCAGGTTATTGATGACACTGATCTGGTGATTTTGAATGACGGTAGTCCTACCCGTAGGACCTCTCCGTCTCAAAACCACTCGGCTATCGACGTCTCATTATGCTCCAGCTCCCTGGCTTCGCTGCTTTCGTGGAGTAACGAGTCCAGTACCTACGGAAGCGACCACACCCCTATTGTCGTCTCGTTTCCCCACGGGACTAACAGTTCCCCCCAATCAGAGCCTTTACTTAAATATCGTCTTGCTGTGGCAAATTGGGACAAGTTTAGTAGACATCTAGAAAATGCGACAAAACGACTACCTACAGTCACCACCACTAATATTGAATCGTGTTATGATCAATATGTGTCAGCACTACATGATTCCGGAAATCACTCAATCCCCCTAAAAAACACATCCAACAAAATTCCTTCGCCCCCCTGGTGGGATAATGAGTGCACCGATCTGGCTCAACTTCGAAAAAGCCTAGAAACTACATATGTGCATGAAATAACACTAGAAAATTACATAAACTTCCGCAAATCCCAGGCACGATGTAGGCGTGAATTCTCTAAGAAAAAATTCAAGAGTTGGAGAAATTTCTGTGAGAATGTGTCTCCAGATACCCCTCCTTCTATCGTTTGGAATTCTTTGAAGCGTTTTAGATCTTCTAAAAATGCAAAAATATCACCTCCGTCCAATACTGATGAATGGAAAAACGATTTCCTCGATCAATTAGCTCCCCCCTATGTTCACCTATCACTTGATCATTATCTCTATCCCACCACTATAAACGACTCCGATAACCCTGATGTTCTTTGCTCACTATTCTCAGCTGAGGAACTGTCATTTGTTCTCTCAAATCTTTCAGATACATCCCCCGGCCTTGACGGCATTCCATATTCCTTTCTTCGACATGCCCCAAATAACACTTTCAAATACTTTTTGTCTCTCATTAATACTATGTTTTCCTCTGGCTTTATTCCAAGTACTTGGAGAGATCAAGTTGTAATACCTATTTTAAAACCGGGCAAGAGCCCTTCTCTTCATACATCGTACCGACCCATAGCTCTGTCTTCCACGCTCTGCAAAATTACTGAACACTTAATAAAAAATAGATTAGAGTGGCACGTAGAAAATCAAAAAATCCTTCCTCCCGTCCAGTACGGGTTCCGCAAAGGCAAAAGTGTGACTGACTGCCACACTGTCCTCATATCAGACATTCACTACGCGTTTTCTTCAAACGACTCCCTTGCAGCGGCGTTCATTGACATAGCTTCGGCCTACGATAACGTCTCAATTTCAGTGCTCAGTAGCAAACTGCAACACCTGAGTCTACCCTGCAAGTTGACACAATTCATCTGCAATCTGTTAAACGACCGTAAAATAATTCTACGCGTTAATGGCCAACTCACAGACGTTCGTCGAGTCTGGAGAGGCCTACCGCAAGGTTCCGTTTTAAGCCCGATACTGTTCAATCTATATACCCATGATATCAGCCAAAAAATTACTGGAAGTTGCCAAATGATTCAGTACGCGGATGACTTATGTATTTATGACATTAATAAATGCATCCCTGTAGCAGCCTACAATTTAACACAATGCCTTAAATCAGTAGGTTCCTGGTTAACAGACCACGCTTTAGATATCTCGACAGCCAAAAGCAAACTAGTAGTATTTTCTAGAAAACGTAGTATTCCCCCCATTTCTGTAAAATATAAAAATGAATTAATTCCCACAAGTACCAATACAAAATTTCTAGGTTTAACTCTAGATTCACACCTCACTTGGAAATACCACGTCGATGCAGTAGTTGCGAAATGCGAAAAAAACTTAAATATTCTCAGAGCCCTGTCAGGTACTTGGTGGGGTGCTCACCCATACAACCAAAAACTTTTATACAATGCATTAATTCGAAGCATCCTGGATTTCGGTTCCATCACTCTGGAACCTTGCCTCAAAAAGCACATGACACTATTAGACAAAATACAAACAAAAGCCCTACGAGTCGTCCTTGGAGCCATGAAGTCATCCCCTAATCGAGCATTACGGGTCGAATGCGTCGATCCACCATTGCACCTCAGACGTCAGTATCTAGCTGACCGTTTTATATTTAAAGCCATACAGTTATTTCAAAACCCAGTTGTCATTAAATTGAATGCACTCCAACTCAAACTAGGAATGAATTACTGGAGATCAAAAAATAAACCGAGTCTCATCAAGAGCCTCGAGAAATTGCCAACCCTTAATGCACCAGTACTACAATCTGATACCCTGCCAGTTTATAAGATAACATTCGACGCCTTGCGTTATATTCCCGAAGTGATTGACAGCTTGAATTGTGATGACTATACATTGAACCCTAATTCTAACTTTTTACATACAGTTAATGAGAAATGGCCAAACAGGCATTTGTTTTTTACTGACGCATCAAAATTAAGCGCCAATGGTAATGTTGGTGCTGCTTTTCTGTACTGGAACTCTAACCAATCTAAATCACATAAGTTACCTCTTGAGTCGTCCGTCTTTTCAGGAGAGTGCACAGCAATCTTAAGCTGTACGAGGTTTATATTGGAACGATCGATAAACCCGTCACTCATTTTTTCGGATTCCTTAAGTGCCCTTAGAGCAGTTTCTGGAAACCCCTTCCAAAGTAATTCAGCTCGCAACCCCATAATTAGCAATATTAAAGAATGCCTGTTTAATTGCTACAAGAATAACATCTCAGTTACAATGGTATGGATCCCTGCTCACACGGGTATTATGGGCAACGAACGGGCAGATTGTTTGGCGAAAATTGCCACCTCCCATGGTGACAGTACTTACAATTATAATATTAGTTCTGACATTCTAGCGGTTACAAAACAATCTCTCTTTTACGACTGGACCAAAGAATGGGAAACTTTTAAATATAAATATTCCAAGATACAACCAAATGTAGAACATATCCCATGGTTCTTCAAGTTTAGAAACTTTAATAAAAGAGCGACTAGTATTATTATAAGAATGAGATTAGGCCATGTTTGTTCACCGGTTCAATTGCATAAGTTCAAACTCCGAAACACATCGTCTTGCGATTGTGGAACTGAGACTGGTACACTTGATCATATATTCTTTAATTGCCCTCTTAACAATAAATGTGATCCTTTATATACCCTACTAAATCAGTGTGATGTCCCCTTTCCCGTTAATATAAAATTCCTACTAACTCTACCAACTAAAAATGTGGTATCTACGCTTGCATACTTTATTAACGTCAATAACATTAAACTATAACTTCCAATCTGCAATATTTTCTCAATATCACTGCAATATTTTTTAAAATATGTTGATACCTGTACAACCTGACATTGGCAAGCCGTGCTTAGTAAAAGATGCGAAGTCCAAAAAAAAGAAGAAAAAAAAAAAAAAAAAAAAATAATAAATCGTAAAAATCGGTCCAGTCATTTTAATGATTAAACGAAACAAAGTGAAAGATAAAAGGGTTTTAGCATATGTTTTTACCATAATATGAATCTACCCATACAACTTAATGAATTTAGAAAAACACCAGTAATTTTAATATGCCAGACAATTTTTTATTGTCATGGAGTCAGAAGAGAACAGGCCACCGATTGTAAGACCGTCATTCATGAAAATGTCACTGTGGGGTAACTACGTACCTATCTTTAACAACTTCAATTCAATTTATACGTACAAATAATGCTCAATACATCTAATTAAGTGTCTCCTTTCCTCGAATTGGTTTTAAAAAGAATCCTCCTGAGAAATCGAGCTCAACAATGAATTCATGAGCTATCGCCGACACCCTCTCGACAATCACGATAGAATCAGGTCATTGGGTCACGTTTATAATCGTCATGTACCATCTCATAGTGTCGAACTGATGTGCTTTGGTATCTTCAAAAGGCGTAATGCGTGGAGAACTTTACACGGCAGGCAAAAATATTTTTCTTCGATCTGTGGTGAACACCTTAAAATTCAGATGCTAATGGAATAGAAAGGTACCTCAGCTCTCTCTGTCAATGTCAGCAAGGCGTAGGATAGTTACATAGGATACATTTAGTAAACAATTTTTTCTTGTCACACAGACGAAGTAGCCAGTGCTAAAAATATCCTGATATTTCAATGTCAACTTATCAGTAAAAGGCCCGTCGAAATCGGTCCAGCCATTTTGGAGATTACCCGAAAACACACGGACAGGCAGACAAAACCTAAGAATGAAATCAAAATTAATTTAATTACATACACATTGCAAAAAGACAAGAAAAACGAGCCACAATACGACGGCTGTATATTTCCTATGACCACCTTCCGAATCTATTATCAGAAGTTTGAACTTAATTGGACCCCGGGAATTTGCTCAAACTCAACTCGCAAGATTCCACTCGAACTTACATAACTGTGTAAAATCATACCTACATAAGTAAATAGTAACAGCCAGTTGCAATATAAAGCTTGTAAAAATACAACCGCTCCTTGTGACAGAAAGAATAATATAACTCTCACAAAATTGCGAACCGTAAACTCTTTGAACATCAATAATGATTTTCTTAATGTAGCATCTGACATCTTTGCAGCGAGGACCTGAAATATTAGTTTTGTTACAACTGAATACTAAACAGGTATGGACGGGCAATGAGCGCTTTGTTCTATCGCTCCATGGAACTAAAACGTCTGGATACAACAACGTGAACAGAGTAGAATTGCAAAGAAGTTTTGGGTGTAGCTTTTAATTTTATGGGCCAATCTAACGTTTGCATTTTGAACTACTGTTTATTTAGAGAATGACAGCTCAAATGTCATTCAATTTGTGTTCATAATTTAGTTAAAGATTTGACATTTACGAAATGGGACGTTTTCGGTTCGCCCAATGGGCAGAAGATCGTTTGGCCGAAGATGAGCATTTTTACCGAAAAATCGTCTTTTCAGATGAAACCCATTTTCACCTCGGAGGCTATGTTAATAAGCAAAATTTCACACGTCACCATTGAGAAGCCAATGCACCCACAGAGAGTTACGGTTTGGTGTGGGTTTTGGTCCGGCGGCATCATTCGAAAATGAGCAAGGAGCCGCCGTTACGGTCAATGGCGAGCGTTACCGTGCCATGCTCAACGAATTTTTGTTTATAAAAGTTGAAGAGTATGACATGGACGACAGTTGGTTTCAACAGGATGTAGCAACATGCCACACAGCCAACATGACAGTCGAACTTTTGGAAAATGCTTATTTACTAACTGACTAGCTGGCTAAATTCGCCTGAGTCACATAAGGCGGAACAAATAAGATTGCTATCGTATAAACCTTCAACTAGACCTGAACTTCCTCGAATATTTCCAGACTAAAATAAGCCGTTTTCGAGACTAACTATTCTATTTCTTAAAGTAGTAAGGCAAACAACACTAAAGTAGTAGGATCAGTTCACATAAACCGTAGTAACCTAAAAAAATATTATTGTGCAATTACATTATCATCATCATCATCAGCCTATAGACGTCCACTGCTGGACATAGGCCTCCCCCAAACCTCGCCACATCGACCGGAATGCGCCATCTGCATCCAGTGACCTCCCGCGATCTTGACCAGATCGTCAGTCCATCTTGTTATTACATACCTACACCTATTTGATAATGTGTGTGTTTCAAATAATGTGGTCAGTATAGTGTTAGAACTTCCACGGACATGGCTCAGCAGGAAGATGGACCTAAATTTCATGACGCCATAAAAGTGCGATAGTTTACCATCTAGATTTAAAGGGAATTTCCTAAAAAAACAAATCGAGTAAAGATATAGACATACTTTATTTGTGGTAAAGATGGTACAAAAAAGGATAAATGAAAATAATTACCTACATGGTCTTATTACATTTTCACCACAAACCAGCCGAAACTGGTGTATTGCTGAATATAACACCATCACATTCCCGAAAACCTATCAATTAAATAGATTTAGTAATATCTCTGATACTCTATTCCAAATCATACTTCCAAATCAGAACGTATCTACGATGCATGAGGACACAGTTATTAGTTTTTCGTCTTCTTAATAAAGTTTTTTTTTAGTTGGCAGTAGACAAACGTCAATTTTGGCGTTAATTCTTAGTGTAATCGGGTATTTGCCCACCTCTCACTCCTACCACTGTAACTCCTGTGTAGTCAGGATCCACAGCGGCGACCATCGTAATGACTCTGAGCAGTGAAGCCCAGAAACCCGAGGGAAAGCTAACTTGTCTTAAGCCCCGCACTGAATTTAATCAGAAGATAATAGAAGGAGTAAGAAAACATGAGTTTCGACTTCCCTTCTCGCAAAGCGGGAGACAATAAAATAAGATCGAAAAAGCATTACGCCAGTATTGAGAAAAGCACCACGGACATTGATTTTATTAAATTGATTGGACATAATTCTTAGTGTGTGAATAATTCAGTACGCCAAACTAACTGAAACTATTTAGCTCCCTCTAATGTCAAAACGAAAACGTGTTTATTTACGCGTGAATGGCATACATTCCATTGGCTTCTGTTTTACCCAGATGTTTTAATTCCACGTTACGAGGAAAAATTGTAATTTTACTTGAAAAGCGATGAGATGTATTTTCCTTGTTGGCCCCTTGATTAAGGAGAGCGATCATTATTTCTCCTGAGAATAAAAGGGAATCAAGATGAAAAATATACTATTTAAAATTAATCTTCTTTTTACGTTACATTGTTATGCAGTGGGGAATTTAGGTACTTGCTGCCGTAAGCTATTTTTTTTTTAAATTGTAGACTGTTTGAAGCTGCAACTGCATAGTGAAATACAGCCTTAGGACTAGATAATGTAGAACTACCAACCTACATAATAATATTCGTAGTTATTAATGTTTCATACATATTTTATGAAGGTTTTGGAACCACGATTAGTCTAAATGACTGCCTTTAGTAGTTATCTGTGGTCTGTATATACCTCATTTGTTTCATTAGGTTTACCAACGTCGTAACATAAATTTAAATATTAAACTACTACAATTAAAAAAATAGAATGACCTAGAAAGCATCCAAAAATTAACGGAAATCTCACACAAAACGAGTTTTTATTCAGGATTCTTTTCATTTTAATAATTCAATAATGATTCTGTCCGTGAGAGTAGCTTATCACTGAGGCGACTATTGAACGGATTTACCATGATTTATATGAATTTGGTAATCATAAACGGAATGGAATTTATTACTTTTATTTGAAACTACCACCATAACCAAACCAAAAAACCAACCTTTTTTAATGTATCATTATGTATGTATGTGTATACCTTTTTTAATGTATGTTTTTTAATGTATCATCGGATTTGGAATAGTTCTCCTCAGTGTTTACAAAGTACTAAAATATCAAGTGACGTTTGAGAATGTCTCTCAAAAAAATTACATAGAAGAAACATCTTTACATTAGAAGACATGTCCTGACAATGGTAACGACTTTCCATCAAGTTTTATATTGGCCAGTTGATCGTTTACCTGCTTGAACAATAAAAAACTTCACCGAAAGCAAGATCGGATTTCCTCAAATTCAGAAGCGATATTACGAAGAATATCATACGTTAGGGGGAAATAAATTAATACTTGCTCCGAAAATAATTCATTGAAATAGCGAAATTCTGAGATTGTAACGCCATCTTTCGGTCTACTGAGAACCTAAGTGGTTCCAAAATATCCCGCAGAACGTCTGATTTAACCAAAGAAAAGAAGAAGAAAAATCTAACAAACTCCTGTTAATAATGTAAAACGAGCTCCAATTCAATGATTCAACTATTAAATTTAACTGGACACTACAGTCACGGACACAGATCCTAAAGCTGTACGATTAAAATTACTGATGTCAATGTGTATGGTAAAAAAAAACTATTGTCAAAAACCAAGCTGTCATTGTCAGTCATTGATTGTCACCAGCGTTACCAACCCTACTGTTTTAACAGTAGATTTGCTGTTTTCACATTGATGACCATGTTTTCTGTTTCATTCCTATTTTCTACTGTTTTTCACGGATTAAAGGAGTATTACACACTAAATCCGAAATAACTGATTGCTATTCATTCGAAGCCACAGAAAAGCACATGAAGAAATTCAACAAAAACATGTATGATTTTAAAAATAAAAATGAGTGTGAAAATATTGAAGATGAGGCAATTGAAAATGAAACTGAAAAATAATTTTACTTTGATTTTTGTTTTATGTTGCTGTGATTATAAATAATTATATCAATTGATGTGAGTTCTAGTCACTAAGAAAGTTGTTTATTATTTAATTATATGAGCCAAATTATGAAATCTGCTTTTTTTTCTTTACCTACCGCTTTCTACTGTTTTTTTTTAGGCGATTTGTGGTTTTTTAGTTTTTTGAGGTTGGCAACACTGATTGTCACTGTCAAACATTGTTTTGAAAACAGTTTTGCGAGCAGCTTGTTTCTTGTTCATTTCTGAAAAATAATTTAAAATGAATCAAACAATCAACGTTGAGCAATTAAATTCTTCCTTAAACTCACTACGAACTCTACGATCAAGTGTCAGCCATGTTTTCGAAACATTATCCAACGGGTTACGTGCCGACCATGGTGAGGACGGCAAAGAGAAATTCCTTTTAGAACTCCAAGAACTGCTGAACAACGTGAACATAAACTTGAGAGAACTAGAACAGACTGTTGGCGGTCTTCCGATACCCACTGCACCGTTAAACCTCGGCAATACCACGTATTTGAGTCAAGAAACAACTCAAGACAGACAGACGCTTTACACACAGTTGGTAAACAGTTATAAATGGACTGATAAGATACACGAGTACAGTTCTTTCGCACATACATTACTCAGCCAGAACTCGCTCAAACGATCGTACATTAACTCTGGAAGCACAAAGAGAAGAGGTAAGCTGCAGAGCAATCATAATGTAGCACCAATACAAGTCGACAATGTCATCAATAACATCGATAGATCGTACAACGACATGAAAATCACTATTTCAAGACCGTTCGCGAGTAACGCCGTCGTCCAAATCAACCTTAGCCATGTCTTAAAAGCTGTAGTCGCCTTTAAAGGGCTATTAATGGAGTGGGTGATGGTTAAAGGCTACGGAGAAAGCTTAGACTTATGGACGGAGTCACGGCACCATGTCTTCAGAAAAGTCACCGAGAACGCTCATGCTGCCATGTTGCATTTCTATTCACCAACATTACCAGAATTAGCAGTTCGCTCTTTCATGACTTGGTTACATAGTTATGTAAATCTATTCAGTGAGCCGTGCAAGAGATGTGGTTGTCATCTACATCATACTTCGTTGCTGCCCCCGGCTTGGCGCGACTTCCGTACGTTAGAAACGTTCCATGATGAATGCAAGCAATAGTCTATGTGGTATTGAATGTGGAGACTCTCCCATTCAATACTAAAAGCTTGTAGTTTACGAACATTTATCAAATTTAGTGCAGTGAAGATTAATAATGTATTTTATGATAAGTGATTTGTTTTGGAGTTTTGATGTATGATAAGTGTAAATAAAAATAATTTAACTATGAATAGTTTCTTGATTTAGTATATAAATAAAGCCACTTCAAGAGGACATAAAGAGAGTTCTGTAAGAGTTTAAAAATATGCTCATACACATAGGTATGGGAGTTCGCAACGATAGTCATACACAATTTCATTCAATGTCAGAAAAAAGTTAAACAGATTCCAAAAAAATTAATTTGCTAAGTTTTATTCCGACAGGCCATTTCAGCTAGTCCAAAATTTCAGATCCATCCTGTGTTTTACCCACCATTTTGTAGCAGCCGCCATTAGGACTAACTTATTCAATGCACATATACAGGGTGGATCTGTAACTTTGGACAATCTGAAGTGGGTTGAATGACCTGTCAAAATACAACTTAGCACCATTTTAATTTTTTGAATCGGTTAAATTTTTTTTTCTGACATTGTGTGGAAAACGTACAACTATCGTTGCTAAGTTTTATTTCAACAAGCCATTCACCCCACGTCAGATTGTCCAAAGTTACTGATACACCCTGTATGTTAACAATAGTTTTGTTGAAGGGTAAATAGAATAAAACAACATAAAATCTTAACAATTTTACTACTAAATAACTACGCAAACGGTTTGCAAACAGCCACAGTATGGTCGACACTACACGCTACTTTCATCACATGAGCACCAATAGACACTTTTAGCGGGAAATGCTGGTCATTCTTCAAGCCAATACCGAGACAACCTTGTCTATTCCTGCCCCAAGTGTAAAGATCACCATTATTTGTTATAGCAGCGAGATGAGTTATCCCGCAGGCTATTTTCTGAACTGTAGTTTCAGGGTTGAATTCATTTCGTCCAAACAATGTTGGCGGTATTTGTTTGGGTGTTGGCGTATGTTGGACGTTTGGGCCAAGACCTAGTAATCCGTAACCCCAAACAAAGACGTCTCCTTGATCTGTGGAGAGAATTTAAATTGACTGTTGAAATTTTGTTTTGAAGGTCGCGAATTTGAAGATGTTGACTAGATCATATCATTCTTAATTTTTTGTAGTTGTTATATTATGCTTTTATGTAAGACAAATCTAGACTCCTTAGAACCCAATATATAACAAACTTATCGGTTCCAAGTACACATGCCCCAATGATAACATAAATAAAAATATACTCCACATAATTCAACCCAATTTGGAATTGCAAGAATATATGTCGCTGCTCCTTTTATACCCATTGTAATAAAGATTATTTTTTTTATATTACTACCTTCATATTCTAACTTATTTTATAGTCTTAGATGACGGCCTTGCAATGCTAATACGTGTAATTGCTGCTATCGATGAGCGACGGTAATCTCGTACGAAAGCTCAACTACCTATAGATCAATAAAAATCACTAACCATTGACAATCATACAAAAGGAGCCGCCAGCAGCAATGTCGGCTATTTTCCCGAGTCCTTTAGTGAAGTTGACGAGCGCATACGAGGTGTTGACTTGCTGCTGTTTCGTAGCCATCGGGATCTGGCCGTATTCCGAGTTGCCCCAGCCGAACAACTCTCCTTTATCTGTTTACCAAACGAAAGCCAAGACTCGTTAGACCAGTAACCAGAAATTAAAATTTACTAAATTATTATTTACTTTACAAATTTTCCTCCAACGATCAATTTTGTTTTAATTATTCGCTAAATTTTTTTATTTTTTTATTTTGTGATAGATTAACGAGCCTACGGCCCACCTGATGGTAAGAGGTCACCGTCGCTCATTAACCTCTGCAATGCCAGGGCAATGAAGGGCTGTTATCTATCACCTACCGATACAGAACTTTTCTTAAACTTCGTTTAAAGAGGGACATGTCATAGCGCTCCGGGAACACCGCGGATGGGAGTCCATTCCAAATCGGAATGGTATGGTAAATACACGAAGATAATAAGAATGAGAAGTGTATCTTTATAAAATGCATCATTTTAATTGGTTAAGGTATGCAATGTATGAGCTGAATTATATTGTAAATTTTTAATCAAATTTGAAAGGTTAGGGTACGCAGTGCATATTTGCTTGTATGGACTGCACACCACTGACCCAAACGTACCATTCAAAGCCAGCACGCAGTCTCCCGTAGACGCAACTTTGACAATCCTCTCACTAGTGATGTCCCCCTTGACCGGCGAGGGAAGGGATATGTTCTCGTAGTTACCGAGTCCCGTCTGACCGTCCGCTCCCCAGCCGCACGCGAACACCTTACCTGACTCTGTTATGAACAGACTGGAATATTTTAATGTATGGATAGCTGTATCAATGCGTTACTGAGTATTGTTGGGGGAAATCCTCAGTTGGGGTTGATACTGTGTTTCCACGCGCACGGGACTTATGTTGTAGATTTTGGAATATGTAATAGTCTTAACTTTTATTAGCAATATTTGGCGATTTCGTACAATTTTATTCGTAGGAGTGGTAGAACGCAAATGTCATGAGTGCCCTAAAGGACATGAAAGGTCGTGGTCTGACACCGGACGATGTAGCAGTGGAGCAAATGGCGCCTCAATTTAAAGAAAGCCGACCTCGCATAATGAGAAAGGTGAAAAGAAAGAAGTAGAAGTAATTTTTGAAATGCAAGTAACGAAACGGAAACAGTGACAGTAACTACTTACGATCAAGTGGCTCGTTACTCGTTAGCTCGTCGACCTAAACAATTTTTTTTTATTGCCTTGTAGGCAGATGAGCTGACGGGCCACCTGACAATAAAATGCCAATCTAAAGCTTACCTATGATCTTGTCCGCAACACACATCAGTTATATTCTCCTTCCCTAGTCTCGGTATATTATGTGTTACCATACTGCCTCGGTATTCCTCTTTCGGGTTGACCTTCCTACCGCACTGACCGTAAGCGTTGTTACCTAACGAGTATACACCTTCTGTGTCTGTCAATATTAATGTGTGCGCGCGACCAGCTGCTAATGCTTTGATCTGTAGAAATAACAACAGAACTTATTTAAACTATTTTAAACATATCCAGTTATTAAAAAGCGAATAAGAGGGCAAACAGATTTATTTAAATCTACCCGCAACATCCAGTCTTCTCATGATCATAACATTGCTATAACAAAGAAATATCGAGACCACTCAAATATTAAAAATCGTGGTAAGAATCCATTAATTATGTATGAAAGTCGTAGAAATTCAATATGAAATTTATGGAGTAGTTTGTACATTTAAAGTTCGGCCTCTCAGAGAATGCGTTCCTGACACATCGCGATTGAACTGACGACGTAACTTTGTAATGGCTTGCAATAAAAATGAAAATATTTTTGCTGGTTGTTTACCGATTTAACAATTGATGAGCATTAAAACAACATTTTTATATCAATAATCAATTAATGTTTTAATTTTGTGCCAAACAGAGTGTCAAATAACTTGGTAAACAATTACTAACTGATAGGTGTCAGGAATGCATTCTCTGAACAGCCAAACTAAAACAAAAAAAACCTTGACTTCAGATTTTGTGAGAAATTGTTTATTTAAAAAATAACTATTAAAATTATTAAGATTTGTATAAGTCACAATATAATATGCCTGTGAGGACCTCAACTAAACTCTTAACTTAATTTGTTTATAGTTATAAGTTTTTTTGGTATTTAACTTACAATACTAAAGTATAGGCACAACAAAATTCCACTCTGCGTAGATTTATAAACTTACATTACAGTCCAAGCTTTTGTAAGGTATATAAATTGGTGCATGGTTAAGGAGAAGCTCCAACGGATGATTACGTCGCGGTGAATGGTATCCTATTTGTGAATCTGTGTTGATGCCCGTTCCAAAAACCTTATGTTGCTCCGGGGTCTTAATTGATCCTACCGTAAAACCATAACCGCAAGCTATGTTCGTTACCTACAAAATATTTTAAACTCTATAGAATAAATTATTTTTTTACTTTTTTATTTTACTATAGATGGACAAGCTTACTTTATAGATTGCAAAAAAATCTATGTAATATTTTAAGATCCTTCATATTACCATGAAATTGCAATTGTTTTTGAGTCTTATACTTTACGAAGATTATTAACTCAAAGGAATAAAAAGAACTTGCAAAAAATAATTAGCTTGAAGGGAATTGTTTGAGGTTTTTTTTTTTTTTTTTTTTTTTTTCTGTTTTCAACTGCCATCAGTCGATTACGACTATAATCAGTTTATTTGTAATATATTTATTGCGATTGGGTTTCGGAGACCAGTGTCTCAGCTAACCCCTATTTAGTTTGAGGTATCTATGTAAAATTTTAAGGTTGTTAATAACTTCGAATTGACTGTGGTTTTAATAAATATATGAATTACAAAATTTGTACTCCTTACATCAAATCTTTCTGCAAAAGAAGATCTCATCGGATATGCAACATATTTGAAATTATTTCTGTAATGTTTCTTTCCTTTCTTTCCTCTTGGTAAGTGAATGCCAAGTGCCCCGGTCTCTGCGAACCCCCACACGTAGACACGACGATCTGTACTTTTGCTTATTGGATACTGAAAAACTGCAATGAGGTTTATCATTAATAAGATTACTTGTTTTTTAGCAATAACGTAATTTTTACTTTTTAACTATCTTCAAAAAAAAGAGAAGGAATCAGTTATAAAAAAATATTTATTTATTACAGATAAATAGGAATTGTTGAAGAATAAAACTTCAAAAAAGATATTTACATGAAGTACATGAAGAAATACTTACTCGGTAGTTGTTCCTCTTCATTTGGATCATTAAATTTTCTTTTAGTAGCATAAGCCCGACTCCAAGGAACACCGAATGTACGTCTTTGCAATAACACTTTTACTGCATTCATTTTTATTCAAATACTATCATTTCACCACCAAAGAATTATTTTTGAATGAGTATATTGTTATAAAGACGTTTTGAACAAGACACCTTCGAATATTTATTTTATTCTACTATTTTATTTTGTTTTTTTATACGCTTTGAAGTTTTTTTTGAGGTTATGTTTACAAAAATTGACATTTGGTTGTCATTTCTGAAAAGGAGCAAAGATGTACGAGTTGTACAATCCTAAAATTATACGAGCAATAATATTGTACTGCTTAAACTTTTTGAAAACCATAATAAAATTAACTTTAATAACTATAAATTATTTATTTAGCTATGTGTGTGAAAATCGAATAGATTGTTTTGTGGCCCGGTAAGTCTGAGGATTCCTTTAAACCCCTTTAAAGTTCTCAGTAACTCAACGCAACTGCACTGTGTTATCATTTGTAATCGCTAATATAGAGTATACAAACCGATTCATCCAGGGCAGGGGTCACGGCTTAATATTGTATGTCCTAAATTTAGTTAAATAAATATGTCATTTCATTTCATTTCATTTCATTTCATTTCATTTCATTTCATTTCATTTCATTTCATTTCATTTCATTTCATTTCATCCAATACGAATTTGTAATGAAAGCTCAAAGGGTATACCAGAACACAAAATATACACAGTGACCGTGCGAGATTACGAATTTCCAATTTAAAAAACATAAATAAAACACGCATTCCTTTAACTCGTATATTTAACACCGAAACATACATATTATTTTATTTTCGACAGTAAATTGGCCCTTATTTGAGTATTCTGGAAGAGAGCTTTGATCAGATTCCGTAACTCTTCTGTTCTGAAATGGACGGCTAGTGGACCGGTGCCATCTTTCCAATGGTTTTCAATGTCCTTCAGAGATCCTCCCAGAACAAATATTAACTCTTGCAACTTTATCCACGATTTCACGTTGCCTTCGATGTCTGATGAATTCTGAAAAAAAAGACAATTTCAATTAGTCTGTTGCACACGCTAAGAAAACGATTTGACGATTTTGTTCTTGCCCTTGAATTGCCTTAACTGACTTGATGTCAGGGCATTGCACAGCCGACGACGGTAATCGCTTACCGGTGAGCCGTAAACTCGCTTATCTAACTAGCAATAATTAAAAAAAAACGGTCGGTTGACGCGGACCATAGACACCGCCTACCCCATCCGTGACAACACGAAAATTTTCCAAGAGATGTAAATGGTCATTACCTGGAACAATGCCGGTGCTTTTTGTACAACGATCGTGTATATTTCAGTGAGCTGCGTCGCCATCTCCATCGAGATGTCCTCCACGGTGCACACGCGGTGGATCAGCTCCTCGAGGAACATGTTCACTAGGGTGGACATTAACCTGATGAAGAACAATTATAATAATAAGAGCTTGTTGCATCAACACTATTATATGATTAAAAACATTGATTAAAATAAAAAAACTTGAGAGGTGTCATGGGACACCAGAATAGAACGAAGTTCCTTTCGATTAAAAGATATGGAACTTGTTTTAAAAGATTTTGATCACAGCGCCATCTAGCGATAATCATCTAAAACAAAATAAGGAACGTGTTTTAAAAGATTTTGATCACAGCGCCATCTAGCGATAATCATCTAAAACAAAAAAAGTGTCGTCACAATTTTTTCGTAAGAATTTTTTACGTCTACCCCCTTTCACAACGCGCGATAAGGAACTTCGTTCCAAAAGTTGGATAATAAAGACACGTCTTCTCGTGACCATGGTGTTTACAACAACGTTGAAACATCGAGACCACTCAATTGAATATCGTGGTAAGTAATAAGTGTCCCTTAATTATGCACGAAGATAAACTGTTTTGGTCGTCTAATACATTTCTTTTGAAACGATTTTAGAAATATGAATTTGAAATTAGCTGCAGCCGCAGTTGCGACAGATCACAACGAGAGCCCGATTTGTGCGGACCTTTGCTTTGGCGCTGTTTATGAAAAAAAAATCATGTCTGCATTCCGATCCCTAAAAATGGACAAATTTATTTTAACCCTCGCGGTTATACATATCACTTAATAATCTGATATATATTATAAAGGCGAAAGTTTGTAAGTATGGATGTATGTTTGTTACTCTTTCACGTAAAAACCACTGAATGGATTTGAATGAAACTTTACCACAATATAGCTTATACATCAGAATAACACATAGGCTACAAGTTTTGAGGTTTCTAATGTGAGGTCGTAAAAAAACACATTTTTTGCGGTATAATAGTACTACATATATTATAGACGTCGCGAACTAGACGGGCTAGACGGGACGAACCTGAAGTAAGCCAAACCCGTTTGTAATAATCGTGTTAAGAAACTGTTAATATTTGCGTAAGTGGATCATAAATAATCACCTAGTAAAGACATTGCCTGGGAACACGCCGATCCACACGTTCTTTAGAAGCTGCAGTTGTCGCAAACATTGCCGGATAGCTGCCTCTGCATTCGAACCTAATACTTCCTTTACCACCATGCAGTTCAGATCTAGAATCATTTAGTTTTTTTATAACACTCTTCTTTTTAAGGCTATAGTATCGTCAATAATAAAAACAATTTATATTTTAGAAAAACACAGATTATTTAAATTTTACAATGATGAAAAATGTTGCTTAGTTTTGTCATTTAAAAATTGTTTAAGAGTTGAGCTTTTTAAAGGCGAAGTAGTAGTTACACTACGCGTTTTTGCGTATATTTATTTTCTAGATGAACCGATTTTAACGATTCTTTTTTAAGCAAATATTTTTAAACAGTCAAATAAATGTTACTTAAGAATATTGTCAATATTTTTGACAATGTTTTGATATTAGCAATATGTATGCATGTGTGCAGTCTAAAATTGCAACATTGTATTTTTGAGATATTATAATTTTTACATAGCAGACTTTTATACCATTTCATAGTATAACTAAAGATTTAAAAGTAAGAATTTCAAAAATAAATAATCACCTGAAGACCTGATATTATCAAGGATCTGTTTCCGTTGCTGCTGCAGGTGTATCGACAGGTGTTTGTAACCCAGTTCTCGTAACTTTGGCACCAAGTCCACGAAGCCAATAGGATAATCCACTTGTCTGCCTTCCATTAACGTGAGCCACTTGTCACCGAACGTCATCATGTTGTGAGCGAGGTACATGCAATTGTTGTGGAACAATGCTGTGAACAAAATTTTGTAAGTTTGTAAATTTTGTATGCTAGATTTAAATGAGACTTCCTTTTCTTGAATTTAAGATGCTTAAAAAAAGAAAGTTTTGATGAAAAGTGAATACTTTGTCATGAATTAATGTTTTTTCTAGTAAGACTTCTTTTCAATACTTATGTTTTACCAATCCAAAATATTAGATTTTTCTTACCAACATATTGAGGAATAGTTTGCAAGTATTTCTCATGGTGATAAGGCATCACTGCATCATACAACTCAAAGACCATCCTCGCTGTTTGATACAACTTCTTGCAGACCACATCAGAACACTGGACTGCTTGCTCCATTATCATATACACCAGATCCAACAGCTCCTGAGCAGTCTTAGATATCATGCACCGAGGAAAATAAAATAAACTTTTTGGTATTGTCTTTTCCAGTATGTCCAGGGCTTCTGCCGCCTTTCCATCGTCAGCACTCTGTTCCTCTTCATCAGGAATGTTTTCAACACCAATAGACATGGACACACTCAGATCCTTCATCATTATTTCTCGAGCACTCTCTAAGAAGTGATCACTGGACTTCTTAGCAAATAACACATCTATCTCATCAATGTATTTCAAAATGGATATGTCTTCTGTAAAAAAGTTAACAGAAACAAGATACTTCTGAAATTCTTCAAATTCAGCTGTAATTTTGCTGTAACTTTGTAAATCTAGTATACTATTTGGTATTGTGTCTATCAAACAATCTTTCATAAGAAGCACACTGAAGGGTTTAGCAATTTCTTTACCAATCATTTTCATTATACTATTACCATTAGTATGTTCTAAATTTAATTTGTTACTTAAGAAACCAAACAGTATTTCTAGGTTTGATATAACATCATCACACTTTGGCTTGAAATTTTGCGTGTAATTGATTATAATAGATAATATTTCTTCAGTCGTAGCGGCTAGCAAACTGTTATGATAAAGCATCGGAGTGATGACTTCTTTCAACAAAAACTGTGAGAATTCAGTCACTTTGTCCTTAAGATTTTTACTTTTATCTAGTGCAGTTATTACGTCAACAACAAATGGTGTGTCTTCTACTTTTACTGTGATTGTCATTTGATTTCGTTTTGAAGTAATCTTAGTGCTCCAACAAACCAGTCTGACCCACTCAGTGTATAAATCTTGTAATAGTTTCTCCAGGATGAGTTGAGCTGTGTGCTTAGTGTTTGCGTAAATGTCTAAATATTTAAAACCATCTGCAGGTAGCTCTACATACTGAAGAAGGTCGTAAACAGCTTCCACTGCACGTGTGTAGCTTTGTGCTTGTCGTCCTTCCTCAAACTGCTTGACAAGTTTACCACACTGACCAACATCGTAAACAATGTTCAATGCATAGTTGACACGTTGTAGCTCTTTAGTTATTTGATCATGTGTTTCAATAGATTTCAGTACTTCTGCCATTGTGTGCTCTTCAATTTCTTGTTTACTTTTTTGTAGTTCATCAACAATGGCTCTACTTTCTTCATACAAGTTTTTACTCTCCTCTAACACAGAGTCTACATTATAATCACAGGTTTCCAAGTATGATTTCAAATCTATTTTCAACACTTCTATTTCTTTGGCTAGGAGGGGTATTTTGTCTGCAGGTTTCCAGTTTGTTTCATTATTGTCAAATATTTTTTTTAAAACTTCATCTACATCATAGGTATCCATTTTAATGTTTTCTTTTGGACTTGTCTTTATAAATGGTAGGTTCAGATCGTCTCTCTCGATGTGGAGATCTATGGGAGCGCCGACTGTTTCTAAAGTGGTATTTATTGGAACCTACTGCATTTCTTATGGTGTTCACCAGAAAACGTTTGTTAGTTTTTTGAGGAGCAGCTTTGACCCAACCGGACGGTCCGACTATTTCAGCTCTTGCGGCTCCTTGGACAGCTTCCCGCATAAGCTCCTCGACTGCCAATCTGAAATAATATGGCTACAATGCGTCGATGTTCTTTTATTTTACCGCCGATCGATAACCAAACTGCATGCGACAGATAGTATTGCAAGTTAATTGATGTCAGTTCTAGGCTATACATAGTTTAACTTAATATCGATCTATACGTTGTTTTCAGCATTATACGTACTTCTCTAGGGCTTCGTCGTCTAAAGGAACATTTTCAGGTTTATTGGCGACATCTTCCTTATCTGTCATAATTTTTTACCAGAATACAGTTTTATTTAAGGCAATACGTAAAATCTAACACTTTATGCTTAATAAAAGCTACTATATTCCTTGAAAATCCATTTTAAAAATCCTTTATTCCCAAGAAAACAAAACACGCACATTACCATTTGACAACCGTGAAAAACTACGTTCATTTTGATATGGTATCAATTTTATTGGCTCAAAACTTAAGCTCAAAAAGTATTTCATTAAGAGAAAATTTTTGGATTTTATAAGTTTCTTCTTATCTTTACCTTTTGAATACTATAAAATGCAATTATTATCTTTAGTTAAATATCACGTTTTTAATTTATTGAAGAACGAGACTTAAAATTATAATATGAACGCATCATAACTGTAAAATAATAAAGGCTGGCAATGATTTTGAACGCGTGGAGTGAAACGTCAGCCACGTACAAATTAAAATTCTGTCAGCTGGAGATTGTAATTTTACGTTGAGCTCTTCGGTTAAAATTTTATATATTTACACCAAACGAAGGTAAGTAATTTGCTCTATAATAAAATCTTAGCATCGCTTATCTGATATCAGTACCAATAACGCCAATTTCTTTCGATTTTCATTCAGTAATCTCCTAAAATAACTTTCTAATTGGAACACTAATCTTACACCGTTCTATCCTTATTTTTCAGACAGAATGGCAGCGAAACTGTTATATTTAGTGTTTTTCATTGCCGCTGCTGTGTCAGCAGACGATGAGCCGGCACTGGCAAGATTATTAGTATCAAAACAGGTGTTGAACAAATACTTGGTAGAAAATATGGATATCTTAGTGAAGTACACTTTGTTCAATGTTGGGACCGCGCCGGCTGTTGATGTGAAGCTGGTGGACAACGGTTTCCACCCCGACGTGTTCAGTGTGGTCGGAGGACAGCTGACGGCCGAGATCGAGAGGATAGCTCCTCAAACTAACGTGTCTCACGTAGTCACGGTACGCTCCAACAAATACGGATACTTCAACTTCACCTCCGCTGAAGTCACGTACAAAGCCAGTGAAGACGCCACTGAGGTAAGAAAGTATCAAATTTAACTCGATTTACCAAATATTCACTTCTTTATTTGCCACACAACTTTATAAGGTTATTTATAATTTGCACAAAACAATGGCATTATTTTTATAAAATAATCAGTCTTAAATATACTAAAGTTACGATGGACTTTTATGAGATAGTCAATGTATACTAATAACATAAAGCTGAAGAGTTTGTTTGTTTATTTCTATATTATGTTAATCTCGGGAACCGTCTATCTGACAAAACAATAAAAATAGGTAAGAACTATCTCCCTTTGAGGCACAGTGTCAGCTAATTCAGGATCAATTTTTTAATGATCTTTGTTATTGAGCACAAAATAAATATAAAATAGATTATATGGCCCATTAAATAATCAGAGGAACCTCGAATCGCACAAAATAGACCCTAAACAAATTTAAAAAATGGCAACATGCATTATTTCAGCAATTTTACCAAGAAAATTAACAGACATCAAATGCATTTTTTTCTGAGTGAAGTGTTATACTTAAACCTGGTTTAGGCCATAATATACAAAAAAATAAGTCTAATTACAAACTTATAAGAAGCTATTTTCAAACTATTTAATTAAACCAAACCAAATATTTTTCCATCCACAGACACAATTAATTTTAATTGTTTACTATCAATCTCGTAGCTTCACAAATTGTAACCAAACTATTCCAATCAATTCTAAATACAAAATTCTCTGTTTCCAGGTGCAATACGCATACAGCAGTGCCCCAGGAGAAGGTGCAATCGTAGCCTTCAAAGACTACGACAGGAAGTTCTCATCGCACATCCTGGACTGGGCAGCATTCGCCGTCATGACCTTGCCGTCTTTGGCCATTCCGTTCAGTCTTTGGTTCTCATCGAAGAGCAAATACGAGAAACTTTCAAAACCCAAAAAGGCCCATTAGTTTGTTGTAGTTAGATAAGTGTGTTGCTTGTGTTTCGATTTTTTTATCGATTTTTTCCCTACACTACACAAGCTCTAAGAACATTAACTGTCGAAAACATTGATTTTTTTTTTGTATAAATTGCTACCAGTTTGAAAACTCAGTTTTATTAACAGCTACCAATTTAAGTATTATTGTAGCGATGGGAAGTAGGTTCATAAAATTTTAATGTTATAAGATTTCGTATTTCTGTTGTAAAATCGAATTCCAATCGAAATGTTAGCAACACAAATTCATGTTTCATTAGTAAATCATTCACCAACATCTCCCTATTGTTAATATAATTTATAATGAACAATAAAAACGAATCTTTTTATATAGTGGTTTTAATTGATTTAATAATTAAAATCGATTATTCTGAGCGTCCAGCCATGGAAGTTAATGGTGATAATCACAAATACAATTTCCATAGAATTATTACATCCGGAATCAACATCATGAACAACAGAATGAAGCCAATTGAAAGAACACCAATCGTGCGTAACTACAAGATATTCTGAATCAACATCATGAATAACAAAGTGAAATTTAAAAAAACTTATGTCAGTGTAATATTTTATGTATTAGTGTGTTAAACGAATTGAGTGTCGCTGGCACCATCTAACACCAAATAGTCGAGTTGTACACGCGATTGGCGTACTTTCAATTGGCTTCATTCTGTTGTACACGATGTTGATTCCAGATGTAATAATTCTATGGCAATTTCTAAGATTTCAGACCTTAACAACCCACGCATAAACGGTAAAGAATGCCCAATGCTGGGCTCTGCTCTCAAGACGTGTTCAAACGTTGAAAGTGAGCAGTTGGAGATTTTAGTGCAGTTCAACAACAAATCTCACTCGCTCAAATCAACAAAAAATAAAATCGTATGTAAATTGTATTAACAAGTATGTCTACTAATAAAGAAATAAACTGCATCCAGAAATTCTTGTTCCTACTCGTAGCCGTCCATTCACGGTTAGTAAATCCAGAAAACCATTTTACAACGCGAGTAAGCGTCATGCACTATGTAGCGAACCAGATGACTGGTTGGTAAACGTCTACATAAAATCTGTCACGCAGAAGTTTGAATTTGGAATGGAGTTTGGCCTGACGCGTCGATTTTTACGTTAGACAATTTTCTTCTTGTAAACATTATAATTTTCATTTTAAAAGTATTTCATGGTCAAGGTTATTAAATATGATTCAATATTTAATATATGTGGTTGATTTGATTTTACGTTACCCACAACTATTTAAATATTAATTAATGATTAATATGTAAAACGTTGGATGTGTGAGTTACCACATTAGTAGTGTAGGTACAAGTGTAGTGAATAATTTGCAATCATTAACGTTGTCCTTCTATGGATGTGCACCAAAAACGGACTGAATGCAGTAAATCATTATATGAAGTGATGAGATGATTATAAACAAAGATTTATAGGCTTTTAAGTGGGTGGTAGAATGGCCTCTCATTGTCCTGGAATTGTAGAGGTTCATGAACGACGGTAACCGTTAACCATCAGATAGATTCGTTTATCTGTCATGCAATAAAAAAATGAATAACGATATTGCTCGATTTAGTAGGTAAATAAGATTCATGACTATCTTCATAATGGTGGATGGTTAACTCGGTAGTTGACCAATACAATAGAAATCACTCCTCTGGTAAGTATTTTGAACAACTACTGCGCCTGAAGAAGAAAGACCTAAAAGCAGTAGTAGGAGCTATAACAGGACCGTTTAACAAACACCTTTTCACCCTAGGTATAACTGACAGTCCGCTATGCAGAGCCTGCATGGAGGAGGAAGAAACAGCTGCTCATGTGCTGCTGAAGTGCACAGGAGTCGCACACTACCGGGCATTACACCTCGGCTCACCGAGGTTGCTTTCTGAGGCGGTCGCCAGACCTAAGAAGCTGGCTGGCTTCCTAGAGGAGCTGGGTTGGAGTACATCCTGATTTCATCACCCACACGCAAAATAGGCGCAACTATGACGTCGATTTGCGGAAAGTAGCCCGCTCAACACTAACTAACTAAGTATTTTTAAATCACAGAATTATTACATCTAATTCTGTTTAAAAATGCATTATAGGCTATAAAACCGTAGTACCTCCAATCTATTTGACCTTAATTTCTATGTTAAATTCCCTGAATCTCTCATTCAAAAACCATTTAAATTCTAAACTTGTCTCTCAACAGCTCTTGAACAGGCATATTTTTAAAACCTTAACACCACAGTCAGGCTATAAAGTCTATAAGCTATTTCGTTATCATAAAAGAAATTGGAAAGAAAACTACTTAACGATATTTTATTCAAAAGCTGATAGCAAGCGATATCCATATCAATAAAATGGTGTCTACGTCACGCATTCGTTTACATTTGCGGTGTTAAAACGCCTTGATAACTTTATCTTTCGGTCTCCGTCCACATTTGTTTCAAAATAAACTATATAATATGGTTATTCAAACACTCGCGGTTTTCTACATTAGGTACTTTAATGCAGCTATACTCTAAGTGTGTTCCGCGGAACCCTAGGGTTCCGTGATACCTATGTCGGGGTTCCGCAAGAATTTAGAAATAAAAAAATCAAAACACCTCTCTCTGGTCGCTCCGCGGCTGTGCGGACTCCGCGGCCGCGCGGAGACAAAACGCTATGAATGTTATTTATTTATTTATTTGTATAAGCTTGTGTTACATTAGCTGGTACAATATCTCATAAGTTTGGTCTCAACAATTTTATACTTGTACAACGCGTTCGCTCTAAGTTTGCCGGTCTGTGGAATGCGCGTACCCTCCCCCACGTGACAACAAAACTTATAATGTGTCATAGTTTTACCCAAATATCTAACGTACACAATTTTTATTGTTACAATTAAATAAAAATACACTTATAAAAATGATTGTTTTATTGTAGGGTTCCATCAAGTATTTTGCTTCCCAAAAGGGTTCCGTCATTTAAAAAGTTTGAGAACCACTGCTTTAATGTATAAACGGGTTCTAACCACGTACTCGAAGACGTCTTTTCGTGATCATGACGTTTGTAACAACGTTGAAAATGTTGAAATACCGAGACCACTCAATTAATTAAATATGTATGTAAGAACCCGATAAGCTGCTAATCTTGGCTGCCAAATGACTAAATAGACAAGTCTACTTTATTTTTTTTTATTACCTATCACAAATTCGTTTTGTATTAGACTGCCTAAAGTTTTGTTATTGATTCGACTTAACGTCTGGCGCGTTAGTCACAATACTCACAATTCACAACTATCGCGAGACTCACGCGATCTTTCTAGCTACATAGGTACGTTATAAAATAAAATGGACATTTGCATATCAACAGCTCAAATACATTCAACATTACACTATTACTTTATAACGAAACCTCTGAACAGCTACAAGTTTACGTAAGTTGTAATATTCATTCACTAATGGCTTACGAAATCTATTGTGTAAGGAAAAGATTACGAATATATTCGAAAAGATTAAATCTTTTTGTTTTAGTCTCACAAAATGTTTTTGAACAAATATACACTACGATTTGGTGTGAAAAAGAAGAAAACCACAAAAAGATGAAAATGTAGGACTGAATGCAATTTATTCGAAAAGCTTTCTGAGGATTTTAAATAAAATCTTCAAAGCGTTTCAATAACTATTATTTATTCTGCAGATTTTCTCACGATGTTTTCCCGCACCGTATCCAGTTATTCTATACATAAGTATAAGGAACAACTTCCGCATATTATAGACCTACTTTAGAAATCTCAGATGAAATCCTACTCAATTAAAGGAAGGATGGTATTAATAATATTATACACAGTATTATTCCTTACATAAAGATTCTAAACTATCTGTGCTGATGATGTCACTATCGGTTGTCAATAAACAAATGTTATTTGTTGTTACATAACCAGTGGAAGTTTTAATTGCATTCTAATATTGTCCGGCATCAGCACAGGCCCTACCCTTTTTCTATGGATTTCGTACTTAGATGTAGATTAGGGGGTGACGGGGCGATACGTAAAGTAGCGTCCACATTTGTAGCACCTTGACGTACCACGATCACTCGTATCGAGTATTTGTATCATAAATATGGACGCTCATTTTGTCCAAGTCCGGCTATTTCCTCCAGCTCACAAAGGTCCAAAACAAAAACTCTTTACTTGTCAGTGAGTCATACTTTATAGCTGTTCTGTATTCTGTACCAACCCATTACGGCCCACTTCTGAGCTCAGGTCTCCTCAGAAGAGGGATTAGGCATAGTCCACCACGCTTGCCCAATGCGGATTGGGGACTTCACATATCTTCAAAGGATTTTTAGAATCCTTTTCCGACATGCAGGTTTCCTCACGATGTTTTCCTTTACCGTTTGTAGCCAGTGGTGTTGTGAAAAATTGCACATAAATCTTTTTCACTTTTAGATTTAGAGGTACAAGCCGGCCGGATTAGAACCCGCGACCGTTCGGAAGGAAGAGCTTCGACCACTCGGCCACCACGACTTCCAAAAACTTTATAGCTATTTAACATTAATCATCATCTGCATAATATCATTGGTTTATTAGCCAATAAGCTAATCACTCGCTAATTTATCGTGGAACTGTAAGTAGTAATTCGTTTAATTGTTTTCTCTGTAAATGTCGACATTATTATTATAATAATTCTTAGCTTGGACTACGAAAGTCTGAAAATTAACTGCGGCAACAAGATATTCAATATTAACATAATATTTATTTATTTATTTATTTAATATAAAGCTAACCAACAGTATAATTACAGACATCAATTACAATTAAAACATTCAATAATTCCAATAACAGTGTAAATATACTAATAATAGGTGAGCATAGCATTCACGTATTAAACGAAGACAGTATTGTAAATTAATAATAAAACTATAGAAAAAGATTATAAAAAAAAAGAAAACAATTTGATCATATAAAAATTAAAATTAAACACAAGAAAAAATAAACAATTATCATTATTACATTACAATACAATAAATTTGAATATTTTTTTTTGTAGAGAAACAACTATCTTTAAAGATTTTTTAAAAGAAGAAAAATTATTTTCAATCTTAATGTTACACCTACTATTTCGATGAAACAAAGAAATTCAATCAGTGATTGATTGGACTAACACCTAAAGCATGTAATAAATATCGACTCGAAAGTGGTTCCGAAGACAGCGATGTGAATTTTAATGTTGATTCAACTGGTCGGTTCGTTTCCGCGTAATAATACTTATGTTTTACTCCGCGTGTAATATCAGTTCATGAGTAATTTACTCGATACGTGATCATAATACTGCTGGCTAAAAACAGTGAAGGAAAAAGTCGTGAATAAACCTAAATTTTTGAGGTTATAAAAGCCTACGAAGATGAAGTTTCCAACCCGCATTAAGCAAACGCGATGGACTATGCCTAATCTAATATACAGAGGAAAGCTGATCCTAGCAGTAGTAATGGGATATTTATTTATTACAGTACAGTACGTAAACGATCCTAAGTATAAAATATCACTTGGCTATCAACCCCTTTCCTTGCCTAGATCCCAAGCAATGCCGCAACACACAAATAATTCTCAATATGACATTAGTTCATTCTTAATTCTTATTAGTACTTATTACCCAATCATTTATTTATTACCGGCTAGTACCTTCAACAGACATCTTTGTCGGGAATAGTATAGGTAGCCTATGCCTAGACTAGTGGGGACGGAGCGACGGGAAAGAGTGCCAAGCGCGTAACGCGTCGCGCCGTCCCTCCAAACCCCGTGCTGGGTTCTGGCCTCAGCCGGGGTTCGGACGCTGAGTGTGAGCGGTTGGAGGTTTTAGTGCGGTTCAACTCCCACACACCCCGATCCGGTGATTTCCTCCAACTGAAAAAAAAAAAAAAACAATGCCTAGACTAGTACATATTGGTATTATTATGATGTTATTAAATTGATCTTAGTCATAACACAGCTGTTGATATTACAAGACAAATTTATCATCATGATTAATAAAATGGAAATATGTTAACAACCTCACGATGTATCTAACAGAATCCATGAATCATGAGACTTCTTTTGTTTGATTTCAGTAGATAATATTCGCACTGGTGGAATGGATTTTATATTCATGGAATTAACTGATTTTCCTCTCATATACTGTGCATAATCTAAGCCAATCTAAGGTTTCTCTGTGTATTTGTAGATTGAATAATAGATGACAAACTATTAACTACATAGATTAATTCAGATTTCCCACAAATTATCTTAGATGGAAAAATCCGCAGTGTCAGCTGTGGTTTTACGATATCAAGAGGTCGAAAATAACAATACCTAAAGTTGATGTGAATGAAGCCTACTACTATTAGGTAGCCGTGGTGGCCGAGTGGTTGAAGCGCTTGCCTTCCGTACGGGAGGTCGCGGGTTCAAAACCGGCCGGCTTGTACCTCTAAATCTTAATATGAAAAAGATTTATGTGCAATTTTTCATAACACCACTGGCTAAAAACGGTGAAGAAAAAACATCGTGATGAAACCTGCACATCGGAAAAGGGTTCTAAAAATCCTTTGAAGAAATGTGAAGTCCCCAATCCGCATTAGGCAAGCGTGATGGACTATGCCTAACCCCTCTTCGGAGGAGACCTGAACTCAGCAGTGGGCAGTAAGGGGTTGTTACAGTACTATTAGGTACAGTGTGTATTCACATAATGAATTACACATCAACCTACGCAATATTATAAAAGTAGTATTTTTGTATATAATATCATTAACCCTACGCCTGTGACTTCGTGTTAACCGCATGATAAAATGCGAAACCCTAAAACCGCACCTTTTGACCTAATTCTCAAAACAGCAACACCATCAATCTTAAGCAATATTAATAGGCGCTAGCTAGAGCCAGCTAGAGGTCACCTTTTTATTGGGAATGTTAGAAGACGGTAAGCAGGAACTTAAGTCAGTTCAACCTATCAGGAAGGCCATAATTTTCGAAATAGTCTTACGGAATGTTCAAACATTATTGACCATAGCACAATAAATAATAGGATATGATCAACTTAAATGTTATTCACATATTATTATGTTCTTCAAGCTTTGACTACTCTATAGAATCGCAGTATCAGGCTGAAGAGATCATAAGTTTGTGTACTAAAAATACACGAAAAACTGTGTTTTTGTTGAGCGTAATAAAAGGTGCGCCGGGTGTGCGGTTACTATGATTTGCGAAAATCAACTCACGGATACATTGGCCAATATAAAGATGATGACGTAATTTGAAACAAGGCTTAGTAAGCTGCACTACGTCATTTGGCTTCTTTAAAATAACCGTAGATTCACGGTGAGCAGATATACTGTTTACAGAATATTCGACGTTGTGTCTTCGTGCAATAGAATTATTACATCTGGATCTAACATCATGAACAAGATGTATGTTTTATTTTGGGTTTGCTGTAAGAAAACTCAGTATTGAGTTAAGCTCGCCTTTTGTGGACATTTTTTAATATAACTTATTTTTCTGTCGTGTACAATAAAGTATTAAATAAATAAATGAAGGCAATTGAAAGTACACCGTGCGTAACTACACGACATTCTGAATCAACATCATGAATAACAAAGTAAAGTGGCAAAGAACTTATTTATGTGTGTCATATTTTATTTGTGTGCTAAACGAACTGAATGTCATCGGTATATACACTCTAACGCCAGATAGTTGAGTTGTTACGCGCGATTGGCGTACTTTTAATTGGCTTCATTCTGTTGATTCCAAATGAAATAATTGTAAGCTTGACATTAAGATTTACATTGCGTTCCACAACTTCATTTCCTTTAGTTTGATACCGTAAATATAATTTCAAGCTCTACCTGTTACAGTTATGTTAGAAACTGTAAAACATTTTTGAATGGTAGGATATCCGTCACAAAAAGAGGTTTAACCTTGCACTCACCAGACACCTAGTCGCCCACATTAATCTAAAACTTACAAAATAGCACGATGAACTCACGAATTTAGTATTATTTAGGACTTGTTTTTAGCATCACGGAATACCCCGCTGGGTCAGAACCAGCGTGGGTCGGGGAGCGCGGTCCGCCATCCCCCGGATGCTCTTACGCTAAGGGCGTGCTGAGCCAGAATCCGGGCGAGATCCCGGTTCCGGCCCCCTGCTCGACGGCGGCGGGTTGGTAAGTTGAGAGTGGCATATAGCCTCTCTCTCTCAGCCCCCGCCACCTGCTTCTGCGAGATGGTGGACTCGCAGAAGTCGAGCATCGCCTTCCAGGACTCGTCGCTCTCGAGCATCGACGCCGCGACGCCCGGGAGCGACAAGTCCGGACCTATTTGTTGGACCAGGACACAGCGCTGCCTCTCCCATGCGGGGCAGCGCGCGAGCGTATGCTCCGGCGTGTCCTGGTCACATCCCACGCAATGGTGGCACCTCGCCGTCGGCTCGGCCTTGATCCGGACCGGCCAATACTGGCTATTATTAGGATTTTGTTTGAAGTTTCAGCTTCATAGTCTTACAGGTAGGTTTATCACTATTCATGATAATCAAATAAAAATCTGACGATGACTATGTTTAAATTAAGCTTCAAGATGTTTTCGTTGCTTCAGTAATAAATTCTTCAAATTTTCATGTTTATGAAATATCATAAAACAATACTTATTTTTAAGGATTAATAGGTAGTTATTAATTTGGAATGGATTCTCTTCCGCGGTGATCCCTATGGTGATCGTGAAGCTCTATGAGGTTGAAAAGACTCGTATAGAAGGTGGTAACGGCTCCTCATTGCCCTGGCATTGCAGAGGTAGTTGAGTGACGGTAACTGCTTACATCAGGTGGGCCCTAAGCTAGTTTATCCTTGCAATAATTAAAGAAAAGTTGTAATAACTTTCTATTTCTATTAACCACTCAACTTGGAACGTCACTCGCTAGATGGCAAAACTGGGGACTTCGTTCGGAATCACTACCGTGTTTGAGCCCCTTTTTAAAAACCTTTTTTTCCAACAATTTTTAATTTTGATTTTTAATTAAACCTTACATTTTTGTAAATCTTTATTTCTAAATGACGCTGTATAGCATTTTCGAAAGCGAAATTATATCATCTCCGTAAAATATGAGACGATTACAAATGTAAACAAAACAAGTTTTAGAACTGTGCTCAATTTTGGCTCCTGCCACAGACTTGGCAAAAGTAAACAAACCAATTTGGTTGCCGATCCCAGTTGAGTGGTTATAGATGCTTATAACATAGTTATAAAATTTTAAGTAATAATTAAAGACTTTAACTAGTGCTGGGTGGTCGTCATTCCATTTATTTCCAGTTCAACCTGTTTCTAAGTAGGTAATGTGCAAATTAGTATCATTGGTTAGAAATGTTACACGAATTATGTTTAAAATCAATGCCAACGAAAAAACATCGTTTATATTATGGTCCTCAGTTAGAAAAACTGGTATACTGAAAATATAATGTGTATTTTTTTTACAAAAATAAATAAAAATAGGTAAAAAACTTTTTAAGTTAAACGGTTTTATGTTAAACATACATTGCAATGTTTAAGATAAATGTACTAAAAACCAAAAAAATAATAAAACAGATACAGTCGTGGGAATTATAAAACCGTTGGGTACGTGAATTGTCTACAATCGCTGATTAAAATGTTTGTTTTGTAATGTTACATTATAATTAAGACAACGACGATTGTAGTAAATTTATGTGCCCAACGGTTTTATAATTCCCACGACTGTATCTGTTTTATTATTTTTTTGGTTTTTAGTACATTTATCTTAAACATTGCAATGTATGTTTAACATAAAACCGTTTAACTTAAAAAGTTTTTTACCTATTTTTATTTTCTAGTTTTTAGTTTGATAAAAAATTGTTATCAGCCATTTGGTAGCGAGGGCCATCTTAGATTTCAATTTTTTATAGTATATTGTATTCTGCTTGTTGAGCCCTTTCATTTGATACCCATATTGATGGGATCGATAAAACCTACGTTATCCGCCATTTTGTAGCGGCCGCCATCTTGGATTTCATTTTTTATAGTACATTGTATTCTGCTTGTTGAGCCCATTCATTTGATACCCATATTGATGGGATTGATAAAACCTACGTTATCCACTATTTTGTAGCGGCCGCCATCTTGGATTTCAATTTTTTATAGTACATTGTATTCTGCTTGTTGAGCCCATTCATTTGATACCCATATTGATGGGATTAATAAAACCTACGTTATCCGCCATTTTGTAGCGGCCGCCATCTTGGATTTAAATTTTTTATAGTACATTGTATTCTGCTTGTTGAGCCCATTCATTTGATACCCATATTGATGGGGTTGATAAACCCTACGTTATCCGCCATTTTGTAGCGGCCGCCATCTTGGATTTATAATGATAATGAATAAACATTATTGTATTGTCACCAAAATCCAAAGTGTATACAAAATTTCAGATTAATCGGTTGAAAGGAAGAGGGTGAAATTTGAATTACTAGATTTGACGGAAGAATAAAACAAACGGGGTGAGCTAAATAAAACCGTTTAAAAAAGAGAAAATTTGTCGGGAGATTAAAAAACTCATTTGTGAAAAAGGTTTTATTTCATTTAAAAAGTAGGTGATATCGTTTAACATCATTTTCATTGTAACAAAATAATAACATTTAGTAAATTAACAAAGCAGCCAACATGGTATACAATAAAATTGGTAAAATATTGTTAAGTAATATATTAAAACATCTTTCATTGTACAAGCTAAAATAATTCTTCATATACAAAAAAAAAGAAATAAATAAAATAACGTTTATTCCGATATATAATAATATTTACAAAAGATCTGTATATTATGCTCCGATGTACCTATGCATACTACAGTTTTACTTATGCAATAAAACTACTTCTCCGAATGATTTTTGAAAACCGAACTCCCGAGATAATACTATCGTCTCCAAATTAGAATTTTTATTAGTATGTTTAACTGATATTAAGTCAATGATTTTCCATAACTTATTTTAGCGAATATAAATTTTTTGTGTGTTAGATTTTCATCACATTTTTGTATTAAACTAAAATAAAACATATTTAATTGAAATTTACGCTTTGGTTACAATCATAATATGACGATGTATGTTACATGTGTACTGTTTAATACGATATCAAAACTGGTAACTTTGGAGACCAAATAACAATGATAATTGAATAATAACAGCAAATATAAACAAGAGAATAACAATGTATGTCGTAAATACCATATTTCGTAACCTTTGTATTATTTTGTGTTTTCCAATTTTTCAAATGATCCAATATTACATTGTTATAATGATATGTACAGAAAAAACAAATATTGAGATCATAATATAAATTGGTTAGATGGAACTGTATGTGCTGTGGAATTTTCCGAGTTTTCAGTTGGAACTCTATTGGAATGACCTTCGCTTCTACTATTAGCTGCCACGGATATGCGATTACGACAGTTTTGTATCGAATTAGTTGCTAATACTAAATTAATTAAAGCACTTCTAAAATATATAAACTTTTTCATTAATCTTGAAGTCTGAAGTGCGTTAGTGAGTACCAATATGAAACTATACAATCTACTCGTACTGGTGCTAAAGCTTTAATGTTAGTTAGTTAAATTGTAGAAAGAAATCCAATTGTTTCGTTTCGCAATACAGAAAGTATAAAGTTTCGTCATTTAATTTTATAGTCATTTGTAACCCCGGCGAAAAACGACGGTTTATTTGATGTGTTACATTATCGACACAAATCTCATGTGCTACAAATATAAAATAGAAAAAATATTGCACGCTTTATAAAATAACAGTATTTACAATGAATATTTTTTAATCACACATTAATACTTTTTTTATCAAAATCGATATCAACAAGCAACGATGTCATTTTCTTAATCATTATCGCGAGATAATATTATCTATCTTTTAGCGAAAATGTACCACGTGATAAAATAACATTAGAATCATTCAAGATCTAAATGTTGATCGGGCCAGCGTCGTACGAGTTGTTGTTGACGGGCGAGGAAGCCCCGTAATCCGGCGTCGTGGGCGTCGTGCTCGGGGGCGTGTCCACCGGCTTCAGTAGCACCGGCGCCACGTACTCCTGGAACCGCACGCTCGTATCCGCTTGCAAGGGCGCGGGCGGCGTGCAGCTCGGGAATGGACTCAACAGCAGGAACGTGCCGAAAGCCACTATCGACGCCATTATTAGAATGATCGTTCTGGCTTCCAACCCTGCTCGGAGCCCGGCCCAAGCAGCCATGCTGATTAATAACAATAGAACGGAGACTCGTATCAGTCTGACAGCAGTGGCGTGGATCCGTCCTCCGCCGACCCCGCTCATGTCGCTCGGTCCGTACGCGAAGTACAGGTTGTGCTTGTCTCCGACATGCTTCAACATCAGATACACGAGGCCGAAGGGCGCGATCAGCGGACAAGCGAGGCTGTACACCATCGTTATAGAAAATATAGCTATACTCCATGCGTAGTGCACTCCGAACGGAAACTCGTACAAAATCGCCTTTTTCACGTAACTTTTCTCAGCTTTGGACTTCGATTGCAATAAGTACCACACGTACAGGAATAATTCCGGAAACCGAATCAATTCGAGCGAGGTACCGATAAAGCCGGACGTGATTACATAGTTCACAAAGAATGCTCCCTTATCAGGCAGGAACACACAATCCCAACGCATTGTTTGGTTCTGGTGCTGTAATGTCCACATTAGGAAGGCCTCGGCACTAGTGAGACCCAACGAAGGCAAGATTAAGGTCATCAGTAACAGATAAGAAACTGTTTTTGTCATTATTGAGTAGTTTTGCTGTGACTTTGTCCAATGGGACAGAAACTTATCAGAAAAAGCTACAATAGCTGGCATCACAGCAGCCATGGTCCACAGCAGTAGAGTAGGAAGGAAGTCAAAGATAACAGCAGTAATTTTGTCAGGAGAATCAGGTTTGACCACTGTTCTGTTGAATAAACTGACAACAAAAGCAGGAGTGGTCAAGAAAAATAATACAACAAAGAGGAATAGGTTCACTATTACAGCCTTTACATACCAGATCCCTGGCTTCACACTGAGGTTCTCCCAGAGGATGTCTGAGGGGTTGGTGGCGTGTGACAGGACCCAGCCTCGGTGCAGGTTGAAGTGGTTCATCACATGCTCGGCCAGTTGATACGAAGGTAAGGTCAGGAAAGCTACTCCCAGAGGATCATTAAGCACCATCGCACGACTTCTCTTAGCTTCATCTTTTAACCTCTTTTCTTCACTTGTGTAGAATTCTAAAGCGTCAATTTCTGGTCCACACAAAGTAGGCTTTACCGTTATACGTTTTCCAGTCTTTTTGAAATATGTATCAGTGTACATTAAAGCTTCCGTCACCATGTCTTTTTGTTCTAAAACTTCATTAAGTTTGTTTATGTTGTAGGCCAAGCGGAGATCCACTATCTGGATGTGCGGGAAATTGTGGGCAAAATATGCTCTTATGGTAGATTCATTCCTGTCAGCTTTAGCTATGTTGGTAATCATTATAGTTCCAGTCATGGAGGGGGGCGCTGGCTTACGACCCGTACATCTCCTCATAATCAACACTGACACAGGCAGGAAAGAAATACTTAAGATAGTATGCACCCACAGCCAATAAGAACTCCCAGGTAGGTTCGAGAGGGTTGTCCTACTGAATGTCCCAGAGTCCACATTTAAATTGTTTCCTTGAAAATTGATTGGCAAGACGATCCCTATCGCAAACAGGGTGATCAGAAACATGAGCGTGATAGCATGTCTCTGGAAAGAGAGGTAGTGGACGGCGTCGGGGCCGCACTTGGCGAGGACCTGCTCCCGGGTGAGGCGGAACACGGCCGGCACCCACGTGAAGAAGCCCTCGTCGATGGTGGAGGACTCGTCTGCGCTGCGGCGGCGGTCCACCAGCGCGTCGCCGTCCCGCCCGCGGTAGAACAGGTTCGTCCACCGGTTCCTCGTCCGCTGCACCAGCGCCATGCGACCATAGTTCCACGCCGTGCGCCGCAGCACCGTGAACAGCACTATGAGGAACGACCACGCGATCAAGTTGAGGATCAGCGTCTGCGGGATCCCGTTGTACGCGCCCGTTATTATGATACTCTGCGATGTGTTCACCAGCATGCAGCTCCCGTCCAGCGTGTTGTTCGGGGTGTCCCCCAGGCTGAACAACATCTCGTTTGTAGACCGACTCATTCTGTATACCACAACTCACGGTCAGTAGAGCGTTAAAAGAGAAAGTAATCACATAATGCACTGTAAACACTTCGAATACGTTTATTGACACTTAATTTTGTATTATTGTACACATACAAAACGGTACCATCTGGAATTTCTATTGTTTAGATAACACATTCGTGATGATAACGCGAAATCAGATAACACATGCACTGACACTAAGAAAAATAATTGAAAATGAAAATTAATCAAAGCAATGACGACATTCGGCCAAGCTTGCGGCAGACAAAGTGATTAGAGCAGGGTCGTCGACAATTAAATCGATATTCTAAAAATCGATAATTTAACTTATGTCCAGACATACCAAACTAGCATTACACAACGGTGCCCTGCGATACAACAAAACTAGCTTTGGCATGCAACATCCATGATCTTACGTCTTTTCTTTTTTTGTCGTTTCTGTTTTGGAAAAGGCATCGAGATGTACGAAATTTTATCGTTCCAATTTCAATGTATTACAATTTATTGTGAACAATTGTTTAGTATTTTGTTTACAAATCTTCTTTAAATATCATAGTTTATTTTGAATAATAAGTAAGAAAATAAGTTTCTAGCTACTAGGTTTCAAAATAACAATACTTCCACCAAACTCCTTCTCATTACTGTAAATTGACTCAAAATCATTTATCACAATTTAAATGTATTAAACAAATATTTATTGAAATTTAAATTGAATTTACTACCACGAATATATGAAATTAAAAATATGAAATTTTATTTGAACAAATACCCATGTAAAATCCAAACTGAAACTCGAAAAAATCCAATGTAATCAAGAATCAACTTAATGGTTTGACACACAGTGTAATATTACAAAGCAGATAGGCCAACACGCTGACCTTTGAAGTACAAAATTATCTGTTTTTGATGTTTTCAAAAGACAAAAGCTCAATATTTGATACTCCAAATCAACACTAATTTTGAAAAATCGATTTTAAACACGGATCCCAAAATCGATTTGTAATCTTGTAGAGCCCATCTCTAGAAAAACGATCTTGACAGTGACAGTAACTGTGACACTGACAGTGACAAGCACGTACTTTTTAATAGATGAATACTTGGCATTGATATCTGGTGTGAAGTTTAAGACAAAAATATTATTTAAAAAAAACGTTGACAGTAGGACAAATGATACCAATTATAAAAAAATATTAAAAGAGAACTAATTATATTCAAACAATAATTTTTCAACTATTTTCAACTAATCCAATGACGAAAGAAACAAAACTTAATTCATGTTTAATACTACTTTAAAGCGAATTTTAGGGTATGATATTTCAATATAACTAAAAGTATTTGTATCGGACCAAAAATGAAAACAAAAAAATATTGGCCAATATTTCCATTGAATAAAATGTTCAATCGCAACGAACAATGTATGAAATGGTCCCGACTCACGTGAGTTACACCGTAAAAGTTAAAAATATTTTCATTATGAATTGCATTACCTAAGTAATATTATTATGTATAAGACTAGCTGACCCGCGCAACTTCATCTGCGTTACAAAAGGGTTCAAACAGTACTCGCAATGCCGTCGAGTTATTATTTTCGCGGCCCCACATATTCATTGCGTTTTATACTCGTAATAACTTCTAAACAAAAAGTCCGATTGGAACAAAACAAAAAGTAATTTACTTCTACATTAATACTCTTGATAACAAAATACTTTACGTTAATATAACGATACTCATTTAACGTTAAATTCAATCTCGGGACGAAATATTATTTTTATAAACATAAAAGCAGTTGTTGTGACTAGTTAGATATATGCTCTCGCGGACTTTTTTATAAGTCTTACTAAGACCTAAAAACCCGTAGTACATCATTTTGTTTTATTGTCAATAGTTTTTGCAACGTACGCATAAATAGGTTTTCGATATTATACCTTGTCTTACAAATTCGATACGGATATATACGGATTTTCATACGGATCCCTAATTTTTATAGATTTTATAATATATAGATTTTACTGGATATCCTTTTAAAATTTTCTGGTTCCACGCTGATAAAGTGAAAGAAATAGATATTAGTTGCGTTAAAATCGAAAATCTTTACGTATTTGTAGGTTTGTGACAAATTGTGTAACAATTATTTTAAATCGCTAATTTTAGAATTTAAAGTTTTCTGGCAAAAAATAGGAATTTAAAATTTTAGGCATTTGGCATTAAACTTTGGCAACCCATTTTAGACTGACAGAGACAAAATATCTTCAATCTCATAGGAAAGTTGAGATGGAAATAGAAGGTAACGAAATTTTACGAAATGTATGGAATATTGAAAGGAATTTTATCATAATTCGTGAAAGATCGACCGTTCTGCGATTGATGTACATTATGTACCATATTATAATTAATTTAATTACAATGTATTGACTATTAAGGCTTTTAAGTGTCTATAATGGCTGAATTTGATTGGAACAATTATTTAGAGACAAGTAAATCTGTTGCAGTGCCTGAAGAATTATTTTCTCATGTAAGTTGCGAATTATTTTCCTTCATTTTATTGAGATAAAATTAAACCCAAATGTTTTGCTAACTTCATTTACACCTTACTCAATTGAAAGTAATAACTGAGAAAATAATTTTGGATTACAAAATCTATGTATTGTTATTGTATAACATAAAATTCTTTGCAATAAAAACCATGAATTAAAGATTGAAAAAAAAATTTACGTGTTCTATTTATAAACGCTCGTTGTACGAGAGGATAATTGACAACCTGAATTTAACTTAACTTGAGAATATAAGATTTTAAATCAGATAAATTTGATAAAGTAATTGTACATCTTAAATGTCACATAATTGAAATTAAATTATGATTAATATTATTTTTTTGGATATTATAATTTTATTTATCCAGAATAGTTTAAAGATAAATTTTAAATTATTTAGTTGTAAAATAGAATGTTAAAATTATTATAAAAATAATGATAATTTGAAAAATAGGTCTAGAGTGGAGAACATTATTTTAAAATATGTAGCAAAATTATTTTTTAAAGAATTTATAAATCATTCAGTAATTTAAGTTAATTAAAAACTGCAAAACAAGCTGTTAGTCATCCTATTACTAAGCAATTTGGAGCTGTTTCATTTCTGCTGCAAGCACTCTAAGCATATTAAAATGTTTTCAGACGAAACAACGCTATTTATTTAACACCTAAAAAATAAATATATCTCCCGACATTCCAGGTAGAGAGCAGCCTCAACAATGGCATCAAACAGAACATGCTCCTCGAAGTCTGCCACAAGAACAACCCTGACGTGTACTGGATCGCGGAGATCACCATGGTCTGTGGCCACGTCCTGAGAATCAAGTTCATCGGAGCCGACACCGACTTCTGGTGTGACATCTCCAACACTAAGGTCCATCCTTTAGGCTGGTGCGGGAAGTATGATGAGCAGATTGAGCCTCCGGACGAGATCAATGAGAAATATGGAGATAAAATAATAGATATTATGAAGAATGCATTGATGGACGGACAGTCTGTCTCGATAGAGGCTTTGAACAATAAGGGGTTGTCCCCGATAGATAGGATCAAAGTTGGAATGAAGGTTGAAGTACAGAATCTCATAGATCCTTACAGATATTGGATAGCTACAGTAAGTTAAATATTATTATGTTTAGAAATAAAATTACATAAAATATTTTATTAATTTGTTTTGGAGGTAGGTAGGTATTGTACCTTGTAAAGGCAGTCTATAGCACTTTGTAATGTAATATTCAGTTATCTTCTAAATTATGTCAAAAAATCCCTCATTAGTACTAACATAATGTTCTAAGGCTAATTATGATAACAATACAATAGCCAAGTCTTTTTATCCTTCTTTATTGCATGATAGATAAAAAGCCTACAGCTCACTGATGGCAAGTGGTTACCGTTGCTCATGAACCTCTACAATGCCAAGACTACAAATACATGTCAGCTGTAACTTCACTAAATTGTGACACAGACGAAATTGCATGGGTCAGTAGTAGGAAACATATTTTCATAAAATAAATTCGTATATTAAAATCTTATACATAAAAATGAATTGCTGTTCGTTAGTCTCGCTAAAACTCGAGAACGACTGAACCGATTTGGCTTATTTTAATCTTGAAATATTCGTAGAAGTCCAGGGAACGTTTAAACGGTGAGAAAATTTCCTAATGTGACGCAGACGAAGTTGTGTGGGCCAGCTAGTTTAAAATATAGTCGAATTTAGTTAGTAACTATTTAAAGCAGTAAAAAATGCCCTTGACATACACATACTATTACAATATTCAATTTGTCTGAAACCAGTTGACGATGATCAGAATTATTCTGAATACACAATAACTTACCAACTTGTATTGAAAGTATAATATTTTGTCTGTAAATTTGCTGGGACGTCACGTCTTTCGAAAATCAGTTTCGTAAAGTTAAGGTTGTAGCGGACTCGGAATAAAAGGTTCCGTACCATTATAAAGCAAAATAATTAAGGAATAATGCTAAACGCTAAGCTGCGAATATTTGTGAATGCGAATGGGAATATTCGTTACATCCTGAATAAATACTTTTATTTTCTTGGTCCTTTTTTGTATAAAAAAGTAAATAAGCTATTAAATATGTATACTCTTAATATTAAAAGTTGTAAAAAAATAGTTGTAGAATGGCTACTGAAACTGGATTATAGTGAGGTTGAAGAATTATTATATTCACTTTCTTAGTATAAGCACACACACCCCTACATACATTCATACATTGGTCAGTCCGCTCCCAGCCGTCGTCCAGTACGGTCGTGTGCCCTGGTACGCTCCTTACTGTGCGCCCGCTGTGTCCGTACGCCCGATAAGCCAATCCGTTTGCTGTCGTCATCGTGTGCAGTCGTGTTTTGTGCGTGTATTGTTCACTGTGGCTGCTGTGTGCTGATCCGGTATTATTCTTTTTTATATTTATTATTTTATTCTCTTTCTTACTGTCTTTTTCAAGACACTAAGGCCCCTCAGGCATCGGCCGCAGTACCATTTACTGCCCTGAGGGTTAGGTTAGGTAGGGAAATTTCTCAAACTGCCTTTTTCAAGGCTGGTTGCCTCCCTGCGTATCGCCTGCAGTAGCACTATACTGCCCAGGGAGCTAGGCGCCTTTCTCAAACTCGCCTTCTTTAAGGTGGTTAGCTTACAGCATGGCCTCTCTCCCAGCGGAGAGGGGCATTGCTGAGTTCCTGAGGAGCACCCGACCAGAAGTTTGGCAAGAATATCAGCGTTTCTTGGCGCAATCAACCCCCTCCGCGGTTAGAGATCCGCGTAAAAACCCCGCCGTTGCATCCGCGAACGCTACGGTTATAAAACCTAGTGTTAAAAAAGCAGCCCTTAAGTCTCCCGCGGCCCCAAAAACCGCGCCTCTTAAGTGTCCCGCGCCCGTTAAGTGTCCCGAGCCGCCTCCGGCGTCCGTGCCCAAGGTCATAAAACCGGTTTCGCTCGCCGCCGCATGCCCCGCCCCTCGCCCCACCGCGTCACCCGACCCGCGTCCCGTCGCGTCCCCTCGCCCCGTTGCATCATCCGTCGTACCGCCGCTCGTACAATCTAGCCCTTCCGCTTCACCTTCCGTCGAATTACTCGACATGGAGGTTGAAGAGATAGTCTCCCAAGGCGACGACTTCATTGAAGTCGTTTCCAAGGGGAAGAAACGTGCGGCCGCCTCCCGCGAAAAAGCTGCAGCTAAAGTCACGAAGGCTGACTCGGGTCCGCGACCGAGGCCAGCGTCGTCATCATCATCATGCTCTCCACGAGCCTCTCCCTCTCCGCGTCCACCCCGCCGGACGGACGGTCCACCCCCGCCACCACTGGTTATTCATGAAAAAGGTAGATGGAATACGATTTCCAGCTACCTAAATGAAAACCACATAAAGTTCGTCTCGGCGCGAAACATAGCCGATGGTATTCAGGTTAAAGTGGCCACTCCCACTGATCACCGCGCCTTCTCTCAATTTCTCCGAAAGGAGCGTATACTGTACCACACGTATACTCTCCAGGAGGAGCGTGACCTCCGCGTTGTTATCCGCGGTATTCCTAAAGAGCTCGAGGTCGACCTTATTAAGGAAGATCTCATCGCTCAATGCATCCCAGCACTTGCAGTTCACCGAATGTATAGCGCCAGAGGCAGGCTTCCTTACAATATGGTTCTCGCCATAGTGGAAAATACAAAAGAGGGTAAAGCGATTTTCAATTTAAAGTCGGTTTGCCGTCTTTCGGGACTTCGATTTGAACCCCCTCATAAGAGGGATATGCCCGGGCAATGTCACAATTGCCAACTTTATGGGCATTCGTCAAAAAACTGTTTTTCGCGCCCTCGCTGCGTGAAATGCACGAGCGATCACGCGACGGCAGACTGCCCTCGTCGTAAGGATACCGCGACCGAACCTCCGTCGTGTATCAACTGTAGACAAAGCGGCCACACGGCCAACTACAGAGGATGCCCGGTGGCACCTAAGCCCAATAAGCGTGTAGCACGCCAAAACAAGATTAGGGCTCCCCCGACTGAAACTTTCATCGCGGCGCCGTTACCCGTCACTAACGCGTGGCCCCTCCCCGGCGGTAACACTCAAGTGCCCGTTGGGAAACCATTAACTCGCATCCTCCCTGCTCAGTCGGCGTCTCACGCTCTTTCAGCCCCACCGGCGTACCGTGCTCCTGGTCCACAGAGGCCCGCGAACTCCTCCGTCGTTCAGGACGATAATGCTGCACTCCTGCACGTTTTCGATACCATTTCAACGGAGCGTCTCGATGAATTTTTCGATTCATACCGCGTCGCTGGTGACAAAGGCACTCGTGCTAAACTCTTTCTTGCGTACCGCGACGTCTGGCACGCATTTTCTTACGGGTTAGATGACTCTACTAACGCCACCAGCGCATCCGCTTGCGCGCCCCACATAAAATAATTAATTATGGGTAGTACACCACAAAGGATTAGGCCCCGCTCCCTGACCGTTGGATTTTTCAACGCCAACGGTATCTATAACCAACGCGATCAAGTTGCTGACTTCTTACGAAGTCATCAAGTTGATATTTTTTTAGTGCAGGAAACTTTCCTGAAGCCCTCGACACGTGATCCTAGGATTGCGAATTACATCATGGTTAGGAACGACAGACTCACCTCCCGCGGGGGTGGGACTGCCATTTACTATAGGAGAGTCTTGCACTGCGTCCCTCTCGATCCCCCCACTCTTGTTAATATCGAAGCATCAGTGTGCCGCATCGCACTGACGGGACACGCGCCCATCGTCATCGCGTCCGTTTATCTTCCACCTGACAAGCCCGTGTTGAGGCACTGTTATTCTAGCAGGTGACCTCAATTGTAAGCATGCAAGGTGGAACTGTGTCACCACAACCCCGAACGGTAGACGTCTCGACAATCTAATAGACGATTTAGAGTTCGATATCATCGCCCCTCTTAGTCCGACTCACTATCCGATCAATGTCGCTCATCGACCGGATATTTTAGATATGGCCCTTCTTAAGAATGTGACACTGCGCTTACATTCTTTAGAGGTGCATTCCGAACTAGACTCGGATCACCGTCCGGTAATCATGCAGTTAGGTCCCCCGCCTTCAGCGGAGCCCATTATGAAAACCGTCGTCGATTGGCACGTCTTAGGCGCTAGCCTGACAGATGCCACTCCTCCGTCTCTTCCTGTAGGCCCGGATTTATTTCTTCCGTCCCCTCAGGACACCATTGAGGCGCTTAACGCCTTCTCGTCTGACATCAAGTCCCGTGTAGATAGGGCATCGAGACAGGTTGAAGCTGACGCTTTTCTTCGTTTTAAGCTGCCTGATGATATCAGGGAGCTCATGCGAGCCAAAAATGCCTCGATCCGGGCCTACAACTCTTATCCTACTGTAGCAAACCGGTTTCGTATGCGAGCTTTGCAGCGCGATGTGAAGCGTCGTATTGCGGAGCATCGGAATGTGAGGTGGGGTTCTTTCTTGGAAGGAATCAAACCATCTCACTTAGCTTATTGGCAGCTAGCTCGAACTCTAAAATCCGATTCAACGTCCACATTACCACCTCTCAACCACCCCGATGGTAGTCGCGTTGCTTTCGATGACGATGAAAAGGCCGAGTTGCTGGCCGACACACTGGAAAATCAGTGTACGCTCAGCGCTCACTCCGCGGACCCCACTCACGTCGAAATGGTGGACAGGGAAGTCGAGCGCAGAGCGTCCCTGCCACCCACGGTCACGTTACCCCCCGTTACGTCTGACGAAGTCAAAGACCTCATCAAGTTTTCGAAGTCGCGTAAGGCACCCGGCTCCGACGACATCTCGAACAGAGTACTCAAACTCTTCCCCGCCCAACTAATCTGCTTCTTAGTCACCATCTTTAATGCCGCTATGACACACTGCATCTTTCCCGACGCGTGGAAAGAAGCAGAAGTTATCGGTATACCTAAGATCGGTAAACCTCGTGATGACCCGCGTAGTTATCGACCTATCAGTCTTCTTCAGTCTCTAGGCAAATTGTATGAGCGCGTGCTTTACAAACGTCTCTGGGACTTTGTCTCGTCCGAAAATCTCTTACCTGACGAACAGTTTGGATTCCGCGCCAGACATTCGTGTACCAATCAAGTGCATCGCCTCACGGAGCACATCCTCTCCGGTCTGAATAGACCCGCTAGGCCCGTCTATACGGGCGCTCTCTTCTTCGATATCGCGAAAGCGTTCGACAGAGTCTGGCATAACGGTTTGCTTTACAAACTTTATGAATTGGGATTGCCAGATCGTCTCGTGCTCATCATCCGAGACTACCTGTCGAATCGTTCGTTCCGATATCGATTGGAGGGCGTTCGCTCCTCATCTCGTCCTATTAACGCCGGCGTCCCTCAGGGCTCCGTGCTAGCCCCACTTCTCTTTAGCTTATTTACGAGCGATATTCCTCGTACGTTACCCACCTCTCTCGCTCTGTTTGCCGATGATACTGCCGTGTTCTATTCAGATAGAAACAAGGTATTCATCGCCGAACAACTTCAGGCAGCTGCCACAGCGTTAGGTCATTGGTTCCGGAAGTGGCGTATTGAGGTTAACCCCGAGAAAAGTACGGCTGTACTCTTTCAGAGGGGTTCCTCAAGACGTCTCCCGGCGGTGGACTCCCATCGTCGTACTCTCCGGAGGAATGAGATCCCTCCGATCACTCTCTTCGGACATACCATCCCTTGGGTTAAACAGGTGAAGTACCTGGGTATTATCTTCGATAGTGCTATGACCTTTCGTCAGCACATCAAAACCGTCCGCAATCGCGCCGCGTTCATCCTCGGCAGACTCAACCCCATGATCTGCAAGCGTAGTAAACTGTCACTTCGTAATAAGTTGACACTTTACAAAACGTGCGTTAGGCCCATTATGACATATGGTAGTGCGGCGTTCGCTCATGCGGCTCGCACTCATATCAACTCCCTTCAGATCTTGCAGAATAGATTTCTGCGTAAAGCCGTCGGCGCTCCGTGGTATTTGAGTAACGTCGATCTTCATGACGATTTCGATCTAGTCCCTATCACACAATTTTTGAAGGATATTTCCGAGCGTTACTTCAAAAAAGCAGAGGACCATTCCAACCCTCTTATCGTAGCCGCCGCCGACTACGAACCCGATCCTGCGCACGCCGAGAAATGGTGCCGTCGTCGTCCGCGGCACGTCCTCACGGACCCTCCTGACAAGTTATCGGCGCAGCTCGCTACCAGCGCTAACGCTAACAGCTCGAGACGACGCCCTGGCTATCTCGTTCGCCGTCGAACTCGACGCAGAGTTCGGCGTTCTACTTAAACCATCACCATCTCGCTTACCCTCTGAGTTTCTTGCTGGTTCTTCTCAGTTGGGTCGCGTTCCGAACCAGTAGTAGTAAATTCATGATGCACTAATAAGTTGACTTCGAGCAACTGTTAGTATTCCCATCCTATATATATATATATATATATATACTCAGCCGAGCCCCTCCTGAGCTCGCACCCCATCATGGTGAAGCTGTAAAGGCCTGAGGGCCAACAGCGATTTCTCAAATCAAAAACAAAAAAAACAAACATTCATACATTATACACACAAGGGGTACATAATACACTTCTTTTTCATAATTTTAGTTTGTTGTTGATGTTTTTGTCTTACTTCTGTTTGTTGGCCTAGAACAATTATAACTGTAAACTACGGACGAGGAGCGCTGTGAGCTGAAACACAGGCCCTACAGCCTAGTTCAGGCACAGCGGTTAAACTAAGTTGAAAAATTGTAATAAGCTAAATAATAAATAAATAAAATAATAGGTATTAAATCGTAAGTGGTTATCGTCGCTCGTGAGCCTTTGCAATATTAGGGGACACCGCAGAGTTGGTACCTGCGTCCTTCTCTTAATGGTCATAGCCTAAGAAACACCATATATACACACACAAAAAGTTTGTGGAAATGTATGATCAAATGATAAAGTATCTTCACTTGATTTTCGTGTTAACACTTCAAGGATTATGTTGAGTACTGTAAACTAAGAAAGGTCACTTCCGCCTTATTAATATTTCGCGTGGTTGAGCCATCGACAAGGTCGTTTGCACGGTGTACTAACTACATAATAAGTAATGCTAATATTGAGGTTTAATATTCATAATATTCTGTTCTTTTTTTTTATTTCCATGTAGGCAGACGGGCCAACGGCCCACCTGATCATAAGTGATTACCGTCGCTCATGAACCTCTGCAATGTCAGGGGACACTGAGGGGTACCTACCTACGACCTAACTTTAAGGACCCTCCTCAAGCCTCGTTTGAAGAAGGACAAGTCATAGCGCTTCTTCTGTATATTTGAGCTCTGGGTACCGAATACTCTTCAGTACCTATTTGTGATCATAGCATTGTCAAGGACCCTTTTTGTATTAATATAATAGATACTCTTCGGTTTCAGGTGATATAATGACCATTTCGTATCACAATTAGTTGAATCAATAATCCGTTGTAGTGTCGATATCAGTTCATTCAGATAGAAATGAACGCAAATACGTATCGTGGTAATCGTGAAATTTTGTCCACGAAAAAGCATCAGTACAAAAATTTAAATAATTATCTGAATTGGTCCATCCGAATTAAACACATGTAGAAACAAACACAAATATACGGTAAACTTAATAACCTCCTTTTGAAAGTCTGTCTAAAAATCATGATCAAAGCATCTAAACGTCAAGGTTTCGCGTTTTCTCTCGTCTGAGTATCTAATTATTGTATTAATTTCGGTTGCATTGTCCTCAGGTATGTGAAAACGTAGGAGGTAGGTTATTGCTTAGGTATGATGGATGCGACGAGGATCTACCACCGCTTTGGATATTCTTCTCAAACCCACGGCTCAGCAGTTTCGGATACGTCACTAACAAGGTAACTAGTGCAAAAAGTTCTATGTTTTATATAGAAATGAATCTAATGGTTTTCATAGATCCAGTGTATCAGCCAAAGAAAAGCTAAGGACGAAGTGAAAACACATACACACTTTTGTGATGTCAAAATTTAGAAAAGCCTGTCACATGCTGTCTACATTTCAGGGTTCTCCGTGGCAATTTAAATATCCAGGGAAGGTGAACAAATTTTCGTGTAAAAACAAATTAAGCGCTCAGTTACGACAAAGCGCAGAAGAGGCTATTAAAGAACCCACACCTTCTGATTTATTTGTGGTAAGTACGACTAAAGTTTGCTGACACCAAACCAAACTTAATTAATTTCGCAATGGTGCTTTATGAAAGTTTTTTTGATTCGTTCCGTTCGTTTTCAGCCAAATCAAAATTTAGAGGCTCACAACTTCGTGACAGGCATGAAACTGGAAGCGCTCTGTCCCCAAGACATGAGGACCATCCGTCCCGCCACCGTCACCAAAGTGTTCAACAACTTCCACTTCCTAGTCGCGCTCGACGACCACGTCGACGATCTCGAGGAAACCAACGGAGCCTGGCTCTGCGACTCCATGCACCCCTACATTTACCCCATAGGCTGGGCGCAGAGGCATAACTTGCCCTTCAAAAACCCCAAAACGTGGAAAGACAGCCCTTTCGACTGGGACGAGTACCTCTCCACCACGACCTCTGTCCCGGCACCCGACTACTGCTTCGGGACCAAGCAGCCGCTCAAAGACATCCAAGTGAACATGAAGCTGGAAGCCGTCAACCCTCAGAACCACGAGGAGATCCACGTGGCCAACATCGACGCCATCATCGAGCACATGGTGTGCGTGGAGCTGCTGCCCATCGGCGAGAAGTACTGGTACGCGCAGGACAGCGACCTGCTGCTGCCGGCCGGCTGGTGCGACAGCAACGACTACGCGCTGCACGTGCCCGACGTCACCGCCGCCAGGGACAAGCCCGTCGAGGAGCCCCGCCCCGCCAAGGAACACATCAAGAACTCCGACGAGTGGTGCGAGCGGATATACTTCAACTACAAGTGCTACGCCGGGCCCTCCATCAGCAGGAACAAGCTGTCGCAGCTGCCCAAGCACGTGGGCCCGGGCCCGCTCACCCTGGTGCTCAAGGAGGTGCTCAACAAGATCATCTCCGCCTCCTACAAGCCCGCCAAGCTGCTCAAGGACTGGGAGACGGAGGGACCGCCCGAAGAAGGGATGAGACTCGAAATGTTAAGAGCCAAGTGAGTAACTTGTAGAAATGTAGCAATTTCCTTCAATTTATCTGAATGATTGTTTATTCACAACACTGTAACATTGTAAGTCAGTCTGTATTCTTGTCGAAGTTGTAACGTATTGTTTGTGTTCAGACTGAAGACGAGCACCTACCACGCGTACGTGCCGCTAGCGACGCGCCGCTCGCAGGTGGCGGGCTTCTGTCGCGCGGCGTGCGTGCGCCTGCAGGCCTGCCCCGCGCTGTTCGGGCCGCGCGCCTACCCCGCCGCCTGCCCGCACTCCTGCCATCTCGTCGACAAGTGCACCTTCCGTACGTAACGACCGACTGTTTGACGTGTTTGTAGTGCCATAGCTTCCTAAAGGCTGCACCAATTTTGATTTAATAGCGTTTATTTGGCACCTCGACAAAAAATAAACCAGTATTGCAAGTTGAGATATAAATTAAACATTAAATTGTATTTTTATTTTTAGACAATGGAACTGAAAGGCGCGGTCGACCGAAGGGGAGTCTCAACAGTAAAAAGAAGAAGAAAAAGGGCGCCCCCGAGAAACGCGACAAAGAGTCGGCCGTGGAGCGAGGCAGTGGAGGGGGAAGTGGAGGGGGCAGTGGGGGAGGAAGCGGGGGCGGCGACGGACGTGGCGGAGGCGGCAAGGAGGCGCGCCCGAGTCGCAAGCGCGGCGCCGACAGCGACTCGTCCGGCAGCGAGCGGACGCCCTCCCCGGCGCACAGCACGGCGCACAGCACAGCACGCAGCACGGCGCGCAGCCCCACGACACGCAAGGCGCGCTCCGACTCGGACTCGGAGTGCGCCAAGCGGCCGCGCCCCTTCCAGCGGGACCTGGCGCTGGAGCTCAAGCTGTCCCGCAACCCGCTGGACTGGACCGTGGACGACGTGTACAACTACCTGCGCAGCACCGACGACTGCCAGCCCGTCGCCGACCGCATCAAGCAGGAGGAGATCGACGGCGAGGCCTTCCTCATGCTGGACCTGCCCGTCATCCGCCACTTCCTGCACATGAAGAAGGAGTTCGCGCTGCAGCTCAGCAAGCACATCGCCATCGTGCGCTGGTACACCAACAACTTCCAGCACAACGGCGGGTGAACGCCGTCCCCAACCAACATCCACTCTAGTCTCTAATAAACTATTTTATTGTTCATACATACTGTTTTATTTCTCACAACAATTGATTTTTACGGAATTTACGACAAATATAACCACAAATTTTAGTGAGGAACGACTTTGCGTCACCGCTGTCGTTCACTAAAAAGTCTTCGTTGGAGTAAATGTTCTTCTTTGCCGAACACTTTTTGACGTGTATTTCTATATCACTGGGGACGTTGTCGTGTTGTTCAGCTGAGAAACTTCCTCCATCGTCCTCTTCACTGACCTTCTTCAGATTTTCCACAGAAGAGAAATGATTACGATCAGGATTGTAATCCAAGTTTCTAATGTTTATCTCAGAGAGACGGGTACGTTCTACCATATTTATTTGTACGCAAGATGTTCCTCCAACTAGATACAGATTGAATGTCTCTCCCCTGTCTGCTACACTCTTGGTCGCAGAAGAATTTTCATTGAACGAAAAGTCTGTGTTGAGATCTTCATTATTATAAAATGTGACGTAACCTTCTGACCCTTGAGAATTAGTTGGTATAAAGTTGTTGGAGTTTGTAGAATGTTCGCTGGCTCGAGAGGCTGCTCCTCCAGCGCTGGTCACCTTGATGTCCGAGGACGATATTATACTCTGGAACATGTCTTTAATTAAATCTTCCATGTCCACCAAAGATTCTTCCTTATTCTTAGCTAAGATTTCGTTAAATCTTTGTTTATAAAGTTCAAAGTCTTTCATGCTAGTGTTGAAATTGTCGAATATTTTCTGGACGGTCGTTTTGAAGAACTTTAGATTAGGATCGAGGCTAATTTTAGAATTCTCGTCTGTTCGAAGTTTTTGTGAGACGGTTTCGTAAACTCTTTTCTCTATTTTATCGAGTTCTGAATTAGTGAGAATGACGTCATCGGCAGTGCTGGCACTCAAATCTGACTCTTTCACAGGAACTTCATCATGTTCAAAACGTTCATAGTACTTTGAAATTGAACTATCGTACGTTGTTGAAGAATTTTTTGAGACGTTCACGTCTGAGTTGTACGTGGTGAAGATAGGAGCTTCTTTTTGCTCTCGAGTACAGAAACTATGCCGGGTTTTCAACTTGAGATTTTGAAGATTGGCTGGAAACAACGAATTATAATCTCTATACTATAACAGCACGTTTATAACAATCTTTGATCTCAGTCAGTAATAATTTCAAATGCGTTTGATAGAACATCAGATGTTACTAGTCCAGCTACTGATTTTCGCAAGATAAAAGCCCTATTCTTAATAGGTACTGTAGGCTAAGATATTGCAGATGTTTCTACAACCTTCAGGATGAAACAAATACGAGAAGCTCTTGCTAAAGTTAACTACGTTATTTTAATAAGCTATAAAAGGGAATTCCTTCATCTATTTTTCCCTAGTGCAGTGAGCACGTGTGTATAAAGTAGGAGACATATGATGGTAACTGTTTACCATCAAGTGAGCCATCTTCCTATTTGCACCTCAATGCAATAAAAAATACAATGTATCTATGTAGACAGAGGCACAGACCATACATTTAAAGAGAGATACTCACACATTTTATAATGTAAATCACTCAATTAATTTGAACCCAAAACGATGGTAAGATTTTAAATAGTTAATATTTTAAATTTGTGAATGTTAATTAAACTAGAAAAACACCTACAAACATTTTAAGTTCGCGCCAATTTGATGGTTGATTTTGTCACTTCGTTTATGAGTTTTGCCTTTTTCTATCCCTGCCAAATGCTAACCTTTTTGGAACGAAATTTTCTTGATTGACCGACTTCTCAAAATCGTAGTTTCCCCCATCTTCTAATATATAAAATTGTCGTGTCACGGTGTTCGAACTTGAACTCCTCCGAAACGGCTCGACCGATTTTGATGAAATTTTTTGTGCTTATCCGGTACCTATGAGAATCGGCCAACATCTATTTTTCATCCCCTAAATGTTAGGGGTAGTCCACCCCTAATTTTTTTTTTCGGCGCAGACGAAGTTGCGCGAGTCAGCTAGTATATGTATGGTCTGTGGTTTCCCCAGTCTTGGTGGACGAGGTCCAAGGGAAAAAAAGAAGAAAAAGGACACTTCTCAAAAAGAGGAGGTCGATAAGTAGATTGTATTTTTTATTTGAAAAATGATGGTCGTCGTGAAAAATGTAATGTGACACACATTTTTACAAGATCGAATAAGTAGGTACTTTTGCAGCTATGTTTCAAATTAATACTTTTAAGGACAAGATTTCTTAATTTCCTGTGGCATGTGCGTCTTTGCGTATATATTTTTTATGGATGAGCCGATTTAGACAATATTTTGGAAGTTTTTATGATATTCTTGAAAAATGGTAGTCAGCCCTTTTTTTTGCAGAAATGCTAGATACCTACCTAATATACCTACCTATACTTGTTTTGGTACTACTTTGGGTATTAGGTACTTAGGTACTTACGCGTACCTACACCTTATCTGATCCAAACCTAAAAATACTATTGAAAAAGTCTCGTTTTTTCCGCTCTGTGGAAGATTTTGAATGTCAGGTTTGCAGATTAGCAGTTACGTTAGTGGTTATGCTACGAGACTCAGCCGCGTTTTGCCTGCAGGTGCAGTTGTGAACAGCTATGGTTAGTGACTAAGCCCTTGTTTACAATGTGTTTACAGCGGACGGCCTACAAATTAAACATAAGTCCAATACATAACTACTGATGATAAACGCACATTGGACGGTAATAGTAAGATATCGCTATAGAAGAAAATTGTAAATGTAAATTAGTTCTTTGAAGTATCAGGTTTAACTCATTATGATTCCTATAATCTATTAATATTATCTAGATACCTAATCGAATAAAACTAATTTTACTATTAGGAACAAAACCACAGTTATTTTATACGACCAACACCGCAGTCAATGAAAGTTCAATGTTATGTTAATTATAATTATTACAAGTAGGTAGGTGGTAGACCAGGTAGTCATTCAATTAAATTGATGTATGAGATTTATAACGGTTCTCATTTTTAATGTCGGTTAAATTGTTGAATTTATTTATTTGCGGTCATTGGTTACAAAATTGGTTGTAATTTGATTTGACAGAAAAATGTTGCCATGAAATATAAATTTGTACTAATTTGGAAATATTTTTTTCCCTTTATTTCAAAACTAGCGAACCCGCGCAATTTCGTCTGCGTCACTTTCAATTAAAAGGAAACTTATGTTCTTTCTCAGGGTCTAAAGATTGTCTGTACCAAATTTTATCAAAATCGGCTGAGAATTTTAAGCGGGAAAGCGTAACAGACAGACAGACAGAGTTACTTTCGCATTTATAATATTAGTAAGCATAATATTCTCTGCCAATTCTGATCAATTTTTTAGTGTACTCTTACATTTTTGAATTATTGCTTAGACACGGAAATTGAAATTAGCGTGTATCGTGTTTAACCTCAAAGAAATCGAAACAGAATCATTTAATTTCTTTATTATCTATAACGGGGTGATAACAAGGGAAACCAACCTATTCACCATGCGGGTAGTTGGAAGTGGAGACTCGCTATAAATACAGGCGTTGGCCGCTGTTATCATTCATTCGTGTTTGAATTGTCGAGGCGAACGGACCTCTTGATGTGAAAAGTAATAAACTGTTAAAACTCGTTATTTTGAAGTTTTCATTCAAAAGTATTGATCATCAAGTGCTCAAGTGGACATTGTGACGACATTCCCGACAAAACCAAAGGAAGATCGACTAATTACAACGTCATTACACCTCAACACACCATTTGCCCCGTCATCTATCATTAATTAATAATAGGCTAAAAGTGCATTACGTTATGTAGTAATAAATTTAGCTTTTATGTGATGAGGTTCAGTAAAACACAATTTCTATTTACATTGTTAAAATTTCAGAACCTTCCAAATAAACTTTACCGGACAACAAAAACAATTTTTTTTTCAACCATCATCGGTAAAATTATCAATATTATGCTGTTTTTCTATTTTTTTCATAAAGAGTTTATAAATTTTTAGTTCCATTACGCTTATCTTGCTTTCTGTCTTAATACATTATAGATGAATGGATAAAAACGATTAAAATTTATTTTCAAAAAAACATAAATAACGTCTGTATGGTACGGATTCCTGGTTTATCATCATCGGTATCACTAGTACTACTACCGGTTTTCGTTTTCGGGAGTTTTTTTTTACTATCCTGTAGATTTCTTTAAAAGTTTTGATTTCCCTATCATTTTATTTTTTTTTTAATCCTAAAAGATAATGGCTGGTAGTTTTTGAACGAATATACTGCAACACCGTTTGTCAGTTCCCCAAGTTACGAACGAACGAGAGTCGACAAAGCGAATCTCAGAGGCCGCGCCTATAAAATCCGTGTTTTTTAGTTTAACTTTGTTAATTTCCGCGATGTTATTATAATAAAAGGAGGCATCTAGGTAATTAATAATAAATCAATAGCTGCTCGTCGTTTACTAAGTAATAACAAGCATTTTCTTATTGGAATGTCATTATCGATTTGTCGTGTACGGTCATAAATTGTTTGAGTCTATGCAGTTTTTGCTGTTGGCTGCCGGTTTTATTGTGAATACAGATAGAAAAAATCAACTTAATTAAAGTTTAATTAAATAAAACGTGATTTTGTGTCATGAAACGTACGCCTATTGATATTCCCGGCAACTATTTTTAGTGGGTGTTGTCATTACAGTGTATTCGGATTAGGTCATCGAGTGTGAACATGTGTGCCGGAGATATGTGTTTTGTTATGTTTTAAAGTGGTTTATTTCGTTTCTTGTTAGATATACGAGTTGTAAACGAGGAAGTCCTCACAATGGGTACGACCAGGATCCTGTGTTTCGTAGCCTTGGTGGCACAAGCCGCCGCTTTACGTGAGTATTGCTTTTTCATTTAAATATCCCTAAAAGTACGTAAAACTTGTAATATAAGAAACGGTGTATGTTAAGCACCTTACTGAAACCCTTCATTGGTTCCCATTCATTGATCTGAGATGTCACAGTCTATTTACTGTGAAGCCTTTCCCTAAAAGCTGTTTTACAATTTACTGGTTTTATGTAAATTATTTATTGTAGCTACGACCTTACTGTATTCTACTAATATATTCACAAAAATTTATAAAAATCATTATTTATGTCCAGTGGTCTTATATGTAAGACACAAAAGAAAAACAGTTATCTATACCACATTTATGAAAGCTGTATGGCATGGTGTATTTGAACTTTTAATCTTTCTTTGTTGGGTATATTATTTTTTTGCATATTATTCATCAGTAACACATACCATTATGGGGTTATAAGCTTAAATTTATAATTTCCAAAATAATTTATTTTAATGCCAAGAAACCATTTGTACCATACCAGCCCATTACTGATCACTCACTCACTAAAAAAATTGTTAATTTATTTATTTTCATTGTAAACAGTAAAAAAAATATTCATGTTTGTTGTAGCTCACAAATTGTATCATGAAAAATACTAGTGTCTCACAAACATAAACCTTTACATGGGTTATAGCTTAATTTTAAAATTAAACAATTACGAGAATTACATCCCTAGATTCTATTGAAAGTAAATATTGTCACTCAGACACACCAAAGCTACCATCTAATTAGAGAAAGAAAAATATTTATTTTTTACACATATTTTAAAAGAACTTTCACCCAATTCCCTTAGGAAACTAAGCAATAGTTCACCACAATGCTTTTATTTTATTTTTATTTTATTTTCTTTATTAGACATGCAAAACAAGTAACAATCACATAAACAACAAAATAACAAGCATACAATAATAGGAAGACTAGATTGTTCCTCTAAATATGCACGTACAGAAACTTAAAATAATGAACTTGTTGTGTTACAAAAGAGAAAGTTAGAAATAAACAAAACTTAAAATGTAAGAGAAACAAAATTTAACTTAAAAATTAAAATACTAAATTTTCAAAGGTGTCATTTAAAATAAGAATATTTAGTAAACTAGTAAAAATTGTTGATGCTAATTTATTAATTTCATTTGCAAATGTTATCAGCATCTTAAGGATTCCATTCATCCATTAGATAAAGAAGCCTACAACCCATCTGATGGTAAGCGGTTACCGCTGCTCATAAACCTGTGCAATGTCAGAGCAATGAGGGGTTATTATCTATCTACCCATACAAGACATGTATTGAATATAACATAATATTATAATATAGTATTGAGACATACACATACAGAGTGATTCTCTATGTCTTAATCATGTAATTGAAGGAGGTTTCATCTTTTGTTAACAGTAACGTCACCACCGAAGATGGTGAAGCAGCCGACTCAGGAGGAGATCCTGTTCCAGGTGGCACAGCAAGGAGAAGTGGACAAACCTTTCATTATAGAGTGTGAAGCAGAAGGAGAACCGGCACCCAAGTATGTATCTTTTGTAAAGTTTATGAGATTATTCAGTAAGAGTGGCAAAGGGTAAAGGTTCTAAAGACATATATTGATAAATAATTTTAAAGGTAATTATCTCATTTTGATTGTAAGCTGTCAGTAGGTACCTCTCTAATCCGTAGGCACTAGGCTCAGTCCACTACACTTGACTGTGCCCGTCTGCATTGTTAGACTTACAACTTCAAAGGATTTTTAAGCCTTAGCGTTTTGTAATATATTGTGAAACTACACACTCTAAGCACACTAAAGAAATGCCAATTAAATCTAATATCAATACATAGTATAAAACAAAGTCGCTTTCGCTGTATGTCTGTATGTATGCTTAGATCTTTAAAACTACGCAACGGATTTTGATGCGGTTTTTTTTAATAGATAGAGTGATTCTTAAGGAAGGTTTGTATGTATAATAAATGCATAATATAGTAGAAGAAACACTGATAAATTTAAAGGTTTCTAATGTGATGTCGTAAATAAGCACGTTTTTTTGCGCTTATATTGCAAACGCTGGCTGAACCCTACGAGATAGACCAAAATAATGTACTACAGTATTGTTCACCTTAAAAATTTCAACAAAAAAGTCCGTGATGGTATATGTCTATCTCTTAGGGATAACCCAGCATAACCATTTTTATTCTTTACTAAAAAATGGTTATTTACGAAGTGATTTTAGACAATACAGCATTAATCCTTATCCAATTAAGTACCTTAAATAAATTGTGCATTTATTATAGTTCAATATGCTTTTTACAGCATGTAATTTAAGTGAATATTACCGAAGATATTACAAATTTAAAATGCAGGGTCGTAGTAGTTTACGCCGGGCGGCGCGCGCCTATATAGGCTACAATTTTTGAACCCCTTTGTAACGCAGACGAAGTTGCGGGGGTCATCTAGTATATTATAAAGGCGAAAGTTTGTAAGTATGGATGTATGGATGTTTGTTACTCTTTCACGTAAAAACTACTGAATGGATTTGAATGAAACTTTACCACAATATAGCTTATACATCAGAATAACACATGTATAGGCTACAATTTTTGAGGTTTCTAATGTGAGGTCGTAAAAAAACACATTTTTTGCGGTATAATAGTACTATATTATAGACGTCGCGAACTAGACGGGACGAACCTGAAGTCCACGCGAACGAAGTCGCGGGCAAAAGCTAGTTTATTCATAACTACAATTATTGATGATTTTTTATATTTCGTGTCGTCACGGTTTTTACTAAAATTTATTTTACGATTTAATTTTATTACATTTTTACTGTTATAAAAAAAACGATTATCGAACACCATCCTACGCATAAATAAATGAAGAAATAATTAATGAATTCTTTTTTTTATTATTATTATTTGGTTCCCCAATTTTATGAAAACAAAACGAGATAAACCATAACAATGAAAACATGCATAAATGTTATTGTAGGCGACTGAATTAGTTTTATTTATTTTATACATTTAAAATGTAAAGAACAGACGACGATGACGCCCTCTGTAAATAGTTTTAATATTTTTTTATTAAAACCTCTTTGTTATCATACTCTTTTTAGAATTAAGAATGAATGTTGGCGCGCTTTTTCAAATATCGAATTGTGTGTAAAAAAAATAGTCGTGATTGCGCCATACACTTCTTCCTCTTAAGTTTTATTTTCATTAAATGATTGTTTTTATGTTCTTCAATGCACTGGCAGCCTTTGATTCCCTATAGTTATGAATGCAAAACGTGGTAGTAATCTTGTTAAACGTTAATAATTGAATCAGTTCCGCGTCCGTAATGCGGGACAGCATTGTTGCGTCTTCCCGAGGGTCCCTTGCATCTAGACGTCCAGGATTAGAAGTCTTACATGTCCTGTTATTAGTGCAGTGCGACGTATTTCTATACGTGTTTATTGCGAGAATTATCGTATTATGTACAGTATGTAAGTGACGTAGTGCCTATGAGCTAATAAATAATAAAAATACAAATAGCCCTTTTAGACCTTATGTAATACCTAGGGTTTGTAGGAACATTGTAAGGTTCCTTCCTCTTATTTTAAGTAATATTGTATTAAAGTACAATTTTTACCAAAACATACCTAAAACCCTGACAGCGCAGAGGTCCATGAGCAACGGTAACCGCTTAGGATAAGGTGGCTCGTTAGCTTGTCTATCTGGTCTACAAAGCATTAAAAAACACTAATTATAATTTAATTACTGTTACAATTCAATGCATAATATCTTAGAGTGTGATAACATCATAAATACCGATTACAAACAGTAATTAATTAATATACCGAGAATTACGCTTCAACCATATTATAAAGTAACAGTGCGGTATGCCTTCCTAACAAAAACGATTTAATTATTAGAGAGTAGCAATTAAAAGTGAGAGCTTTGTTCCCTTCCAGTGTTACTCGCGGGATTTGCGACGGACGAGACCCGACTTTCGCGTGTTATCATTAAAATAAATTACTTTTTCTATATTTAATGAGATGCTGATTTCTTGTTGTTTGGAGTACGAAGGAGTTAAGTTTTATTAAGCCAAGACATTAAGAATAAGAGTATATTTTATTGTACCAAAAAAAAAACAAGTAATTAACAAACTCAAGAAAGTTTTCGAGTCTTTCAGTGTAAAATTAGTAATCAGGACGTACTAGTAGTATGTATGGAAGAGCCAAAGTTTGACCACGGTGTTATGCATGAGAAGAGGTTTATGGGAAGTGTTTTTTTGGAGGTCTAAGCAATTACTAAACCAAAAATATTCGAAAGTCTGTTAAACTTTTGTAATCAAGGGATGGGTTTTATAACATAAAGACCTACATTTTGGCACGTTTTATAGGTCCCAAAGGTTGATAATAGAAAATATGAACATACCTGTTACCTATAATAAAAGTACTCAACCAATTATAAAGTTTTGCGTGCTAAAAATTTTATAATTTCTCTTATAGGTCACCTATCTTTTAAATAATGGAATGATGTAAATTAATTTGGCAAGCATCCTGCCCTTGGTAGTTTGCCAGATGACCCTAACAACTGGAGCACTAACCCGGGGCAGTAGGTCTGATCTTAAATCTTGGCATCGATTGTGGGGTCATCAATACATAGTATTAGGTACGATAGTTTTATAGTCATAGTGGCTATTATAACCTGTCTGATGATGAGTGAAGTGATGATGAGATATCATTTGGATCTTAGGATGGGTACAGTGTGTAACAACTCATTAATGCCCACTGCTGGGCTCAGGTGTCCTCAGTAGAGGAGGCATCAAATCAGGCATCGTCCATCACGCTTACCCAATGCGGTGACTTTCATACCTTCAAAGTATTTTTAGTATCCTTTTCCAATATGTAGGTCTCCTTACGATGTTCTCCTTCACCGTTTTTAGCCACAGGTGCAGTGTGCTTGGACGTAATGATTAAAGATTTTACACAAAAGGCGAGCTTAATCCAATAATGAGTTTTCTGACAGCCAACTAACCTTGTTTAGGTTAATTACAGTAAGTAAACTCAATGATAGGGTAGATAAGTCTACAAAATAAAAAATAGGTTTCATCCACGCAATTGAATTTGTGTCTATGTACGAGTAACTTCCGACAATGAATTTGACAAACATTTTAACATTATTATTACCTTTGACATTTTAATAACTTATTTCCCGAAGTTGTACAAATGTTGAAAACAAAAGCTCAATTTTAAACTCGTAAAGTCGATGAGTAAGGGAACCTCGTCATGTTTATTATTGGCGTCTTATAAATTGAGAATTATGAGATTGTGACATGTTTATGTCATCAACCGGTTTTATAAACTCGTATTCGTATAAAATACTCGGTATATTAGAGCAATCGCAGCTTTTAGGTGAGGTCAGGAAATTGAATGCCAGCAGAATTTGACTACTGCATTACAATGTTTAAAGTCGTGGGTAGCGACCCTTCAGTGTCCCCTGACATTGCGGAGAGCCATAAGTAACTATAATCATTTACAATCAGGTGGCCCGTTAGCTCATCTGCCTACATGGTACTAAAAAAATTCTCGAAGTTCTCAGAAATTGCACGAAATAAAACGGTTTATTATTGTGTTACCAAAACATCGCTTAATATTGAAACCAAAATATTAAAATTTATTGTAATGAATTCAAGAAATGAGTCAGCGTCGCTCGGGATGCAGTCATTCTTGCTGAGATTGTGTCACAATACTCACAATTCAATGTTAACGACTTGAGAACTATTTATATAAGTTATCTTTTAAGAGAACTTTACAGCATCCAACGATGTTTTAATCAGAAGGTAGGTTAAAGGCCATTAAGTAAACTCTGTTTGACTTTGTTTATCAGCAAAGAGTTCTGCTAATTATTTATTCACGATCTATGAAAGTTATCGATAGATAATAATTTAATGGAAGTAATCTCCTTAGAACCTGTCAATCGGTTGAGCGAAGGCTTATGTCTTACTACTTCTATCGGCTGATGATGATATCACAACACTGTCTGAAATCTTAAGGGCGCCGATCATATAAATGAGTGGTTCTAGTGAGTTGTACAGTATTGTAATATGAACGACGTATGCGTGCCCGCACACCTAAAAAAGTATTGGCAATACTTGTGACAGAAGCAGTGTTGGGATTTAAAAAGTCATAACAATTTAAATAGAATGTTAGAAAAAAATAGCAATAATAGCGTTTGAGTAATATGCACCAAAAAACTTTTGGATATTAAAATTGTGTTATTTGTATATACCTCCTGGTGCTTACGTGAACTGAGTTTAGTTTTATGTATTGCTGTAAAAGATATGAAAAAAAGTAGTTTCAGGCAGCATCAAACCTATAAAAGTATGAAAGAAATTTGAATTAATTCATTGCAAATATTAAAAATTAAAAAGACCGCCTGAATAGTAGACTTACAAAGTTAAAATTTATTATACGATTTTGGAACTAATTCCTAAAATAAAATTAAGTTTTTCAAGTTTTATTTATCCTAAAACATGCACTAACTATTTTTGAAAATGTGCTTTTAATTAACACTTTCTTTAACATGCTATTTTTTTTGTATCTTTTCCCATCACTCGGTCGAAAGTATTGACAATACTATTGATAGGTGTGCGGGCACGCTATGTGTATTACTAAATAAAATACTCTAGAATCAGTGGTAACGTGTAAATGCACTCTCTTTGGTTATTTCCCTTGAGTTATGTGCAGACATGTAATCTCTACACGTATGCAAATTGCACACATGAAGCTATGTGTACCTATAATAATATGATAAATAGTGTGTAAATAATATTATGTATATTGTAGTGATATGATAAATATATTCATAATAAATAATGATATTATTATAGTTTAATGTGATTATATAAAATGCATCTTATTATCGCACACACGCGTCGCAATTGTTTATTATATCTACCATGTATCTAGTTTTTAAAACAAACATTGAACTCTTAACACAACTGGATAAACTAAAAACGATAAGTTCGCAATATAAACATTATTTTCTTTCATATAACTACAAGTGTAATATTTAATACAATGTATCTATGTAATATGTAGTGACAATTGCTCTAAAATAATTGTCTTTTACTACATCCAGTCATACAATTATAATAGCAATGAGTAATTAATTCTATTATTTATTGAATCTATTTTGCGAAAAACAGGAACAAAAAGCAGAATTTAATGATTCACATTGATGTCTGGAATCAATTGCGACACAATATGTATCATCAGTTAATAATAAAGCAGTAGTACCTACCTATACTTCATTATAATGGTGTATTTTCGGAATTCATGTATTTTAATAAATTGTATCACCGAAAAAATTGCACATAAATCTTTTTCACATTAGATTTAGAGGTACAAGCCGGCCGGTTTTGAACCCGCGACCTCCCGTTCGGAAGAAAGCGCTTCGAACACTCGGCCACCACGACTTCAACAACACCACTGGCTAAAAACGGTGAAGGAAAACATCGTGAGGAAACCTGCATGTCGGAAAAAGATTCTAAAAAAAATCCTTTGAAGATATGTGAAGTCCCCAATCCGCACTGGGCAAGCGTGGTGGACTATTCCTAATCCCTCTTTTGAGGAGACCTGAGCCCAACAGTAGACAGTAATGGGTTGGTACAGTATCACCGAAAAGTAGCATGATACAATTTGACGAATTGCTGCAGAGAGCTCTTTTAAAAGTATGACTTTGGACTCGAATTAGTAAAGGAGCCATAATATGTAGAGGATAATTAATCAATGCTTAACAACTTAAATGATTACAGATTTTTTAATGTAGTTACTACACTCTTTAAGATTACTACAAGAGTCTTAGTAGGCGTTGGCTAGAGACGTAGCTATAGTGTTGCAAGTTCAATTAGATTCTATAGATTACGCTAGATGTGGGCCGTGCAACCATTTATGGACCGTTGACACCAAAAAAGGTTTATACTGAATCCTACAATGCAAATAGCTGTTTACTCATAGTGTGTGCATGAACTGGTCATTGCAGTGAAACACCTTATCGATTGGCACAGTAGTGACCTAATTGTGACGTCACTTGTAGGTAGGACATTAAAAGCTTCATTAGACAACCTACACGGACTATTTAGATTGTAAAACTTTTAATAAACACGTGCTATGAACCTGTTAATAATACAGCATGATCTAATTCCTACGCTGAACTACCCTCATCAGTGTTTTTTGAAAGACTGTTTATCCTTCTTTTAATGCAGTTTCATGCAAACTATGGGTAGAGGCCTTGGTATGCCTTGGCAGTCTGAAAAATCTCTAGAATTTCTGGCATATTATAAAGGTTTTTAAAATTACTGCAAAATCAAATTATAAGTATAGAAACCCAATTAAGAACTATTTCTGTTTTACAAGAAGTTGCAAATTTAAACACAGTGAAACTACATAGGTGAACGATGTAACAAAAACGTGTTTTATCTCACAATAGTGACTTTGAATGCATTGTCCTACAAAACTTATGAGGAATGTGCAACATATTTATTATACCTCAACTTGTAATGAATTACCCTGAATGAAACAGAACAATTAATAATTTAATTCAGGTGTGCTGTAGGCTCGTTTATCTATTTCGCAATAAAAAAAATAAAAAAAAATTGTTCTGAGAAACAGATTACGATTAATTAATTTTAATCGTGGTATGTCGATTAAGATTTTAATCGTTAATCAGATTAAATTTTTGCCAACACTGCCCTGAAAGAAACAAAATTTATAGTTCTCTGTTGAAATGAAATGAAATTTATTTACTTATAACTTTAGTTTAGGGATTAACATTGATCCCCGCACTGGGTAAAACCTGTATTGCGGGCTGTTACTTTAAAATAATCTATTTTACTATATAATTATGTAACGGTTATAATTTTGTTATTTATAAGCCAGTTGCTTACCAAAATAATGTTATATTTATTGTTTACAATGCTGACATGGTCAAGTCAAGTGCATATAAAGGTCATACGTGTTAAATTAAACAGGATGTTTACAAAGTACAATATGTGTACTCTGTATACGCATGTAATGGGTATCATGTGTATATTATTTAAAACTAAAAAAAAAATGCCAATAGTTTTGATTCAAAATTACAAAGTATCTAATTGCTAACTGGTTTATATTCAGCATTCAGCCATTAATACGAAATTTAAATACATTTTCCGAAATTTCCTTTATTGAAGTGAAATGGTTAATTAATCGAATGTTCATAATACCGACAATAATAACTGCTGATGATACACACCTAATCTATACATTTTCGTATTTGTCATCAGGTACAGATGGATCAAGAACGGAAAGCCATTCGAATACTCGAGTTACGACAACAGAATATCGCAGCAAACCGGGCGCGGTACTCTCGTCATCAGCAAACCCAAGGAAGAAGATCTAGGACAGTACCAGTGCTTCGCCTACAACGAGTGGGGTACCGCCGCCTCCAACTCGGTGTTCGTGAGGAGAGCCGAGCTCAACTCCTTCAAGGAGACCGACGGACAGCAAGTCGTCAGAGCCGAAGAAGGAAAGCCGTTCAAACTGACTTGCGAGCCCCCCGACGGTCACCCCAAGCCCAAAGTGTACTGGATGTTGCAAGGGCAGCTGGGACAACTCAAGACGATCAACAACTCCCGCATGACCCTCGACCCTGAAGGCAACTTGTGGTTCTCGAACGTCACTCAAGCCGATGCTAGCGAAGACTACGCGTACATCTGTACTGCTAACTCAGGGTTCAGGAACGAGTACAAAGTGGGCAATAAGATCTACCTGCAGGTGATCGCGACGGGGATCTCTCCCGCACAGAACAGACACGAGCCCGTCAGACAGTACACCACTAGGAAGATCGAACGAGGACTCAAGGGGCAGCGGGTCGAACTGTTCTGTATCTATGGTGGAACGTGAGTACTATGTTACTTGTTACAATAATTTTGTATGTTGGCTAACTGAAAAATAAAAAAGATATTTGTAAATATTTCAAAGGATCGGTCTTGTGAACTTGCTTGAAAAAACATCTTCTAACAAGCTTTGAGGAGAGTCCTCAAGGGTAGGTCGTAGGTAGCCGCTCTCACAGTGTGTCCTGACATGCCTGATCAAATGGCCCAATTTGTCCCCAGGCCGCTCCCTCAGATAGTGTGGAAGAAGAACGGTCGCAGCATCATGTGGTCGCAGAGCGTAACGCAGGACAACTACGGCAAGACGCTCGTCATCAAGTACCCCACCTACGACGACCAGGGCACCTACACCTGCGAGGTCAGCAACGGAGTCGGCTCGGCGCAGTCCAACTCTATACAACTGAACATTGAAGGTAGGTCTCGCGAACCAATATGGTTTGGCTAGGTTAGGCTACGATCAGGTGACCCGTTGGTTCGCCTGCCTGCCTGCCAATAAAAAAAGGCACAGTACTGGTGGAAAGGTGACTGGGAAGCGAACTACAATTGCTTTGGTCTGTTTATGTTAATGGCAGTCAGTGGCGTGCAGCTCATAGAAGCAAATATGCATTGCATACACTGAAATTTTATAATTGATTGAAAATTAACAATAAATAAAATGTGTGTGCGTATTTGGCTGTTGAATGTATATTTGTGAAAAAAAATCACTCTGAATTGAAAATATACACCCACTGATGACAGTAGCCAAAATAAGTTGCTAAGTGACGTTAGAGGTCAAAGTTGTTTTGTTTTCATTTTGTTATCGTCTCAAATTTTTGATACAATTTATTTTTACTCAAAGAACCAAAATTTATAGACACGCTCTTCATTATAATGAGACTCTTTAAAATTATTAAAGTGAAATCGAAAAACCATCCTTAAAGAAGTATAAAAAGCACTTTATATTCAGTATGCAAATATGGAAACAATAATGGTTCAGCAACATTGTGCCAGTAATGGTTGTTGTATATGGTATGACTTCCTCCGACTCACAAAGAGTGCCGATGTGTGATAAGGGCTTATTCAATTGTCGAAGAATGTGACTTCCCATTTGCATATAGGGTTTAGGGTGATGGACGTGATCCCTACTTCCCTACTAATATTATAAATGCAAAAGTAACTCTGTCTGTCTGTACGCTTTCCCGTTTCAACCTCTCAACCGATTTTAATGAAATTTGGTACAGATAGTCTTTAGACCCTGAGAAAGAACATAGGCTACCTTAAATGAAAGTGACGTAGATGAAGTTGGGCGGGCCCGCTAGGTGTTTGATATATGCTTTCGAATTGACGTCTGTGTTGTTGATTTACCAGAAACCATACACCTATGGCATACTTATTGTTTGATTGAAAACTAAAGTAAGTATGCTCGACTTCTGCGAGTCCACCATCTCGCAGAAGAGGGTGGCGAGGGGTGCGAGGGAGCGATTGTACTCTTCTCTCCGCCCAGCAACAACAACCCGCCGCTGTCGAGCAGGGGGCCGCAACCGGGATCTCGCCAGGAATCTGGCCCCCTAAGAGTTTCAGGTCCCTAACGCATGTGAGTGCGAGCGGGAACCAAAGAAGGCGTTGTATCTCGCTCAGCACGACCGGGGGATGGTAGACCGCGCTCCCCGACCCACGCTGGTTCTGACCCAGCGGGGTATTCCGGGTGACACGCGGGTCCCATCTTGGCGGGCTTCAGAAAGCCCACCGACCGAGAGAGCCGGTGGCCGTATTCGCCGCCGGCTATCGGTTCGGCGTCCGAGGGTGTCGCGACGGGATAGTGTGCCGCAGTGCGTAACGCGTCGCGCCATCCCGCATAACCCCGTGCTGGTTTCTGGCGTCAGCCGGGGTTTGGACGCTGAGTGTGAGCGGTTGGAGGTATTAGTGAGGTTCAACTCCCACATACCCGCGGGGCGGGCGGGGGGGGATCCGGCGATTTCCTCCAACTAAAACAAAAAAAAAGGTAGGGTGTAAAGAAAAGTCCCAAAAAGACATGTAGATTTTCAGGAGCGTGGTACCTATAGTAGATTCAGTATGATAACACACATTCATCCCATTTTAAAGTTGGAGTACAGATCTACCTAAAACATATTTCTTTTATTTTCAGATAAATATTTATCTATATCTCTATATCTAGGTAGCAAATATGCGTAGAAAATGTCACGTTTAGTGGAATTTTTTCAGTTAAAACAGTCTTAAGTTCATGACCTGTGCTAACATCTTAGTTATTTGCTGATAATTTTTTAATTGAATGGAAATTTTATAATTGCGTAACTTTAAAAACATCCGAAGTTCATGAACTAACAGTTTAAATTATAATTTTCACTGATATAGTTATTATTTTGAATTTTTTAATTAGATATTGTGAATAACATAAGTTGGCATAGCTCCAAATTCTCAATAATAAGATAAACATTGATAATATTTTACTAGATAATTATAAAATTATTGTCTGTGTCTAAAAGTGTCATTTTCTGGAGAAATGTAATGTATTCAAACTATCCAATACTCAAAGTATCCTACCATTTAAATAAATGAAGGTCGTAGGTAGTGAGTGTCCCCTGACATTGTAGTTTGCCTATACGACAATAAAAAAATAGAAATTAAGTTTTTGTTCCTTGTAACAAATACAACCATTAGTGTAGGCGACTGAATCAATAATTCATATTTTATTATATTCTAGTAAAGAATATAGTTGTGTCGACGATAGCGCCATTTATAAATAGTTTAAATATTTATTATTTAAACCTCTTTTGTGTAAATACTTTTTGAATTGTAATAGAGAATAGATGTTGGCGCGCTTATTTGAATTAAGAACATTCCATTGCCGAATACAGACGTTTTGTACAATTTTTTTTTCAACTTTTATTTTCTTACTTTTATGATTCGCTCTTTACTCCTCTCTCACGGGCAGCATTAGGTTTTTTACAATTAGAATAGATAAGTACCTGCCAATTCAAGGTAGGTACTTAACGAGGAAATATTGGTATAGCCAGTCCTTGCTTGATCCCGTTGAGAATTCCATCAATTTATTCCAAGCACATCTCAGAATTATCTGTTGTCCTGTAAGCTGATAATGTTGTTTACTTCCGATCTCTGGATATATTTATCCTTGTCGGAAACTAGATTATTATTGTTCTATACTAGTTATCTTTTAGAATATCAAAGCATAGTATTGTTTGTTATCAGAACCAGTTGCACATTGAAAAATAGAATAAATAGCAATTCATTTTTAAATATTGCTGTATCGAAAAAACCTGGGTCATTCCATGTCAAATCGACAAATAGTTGGACGCGACCCACACCGATTTGGATGATTTTTGGTGGAGAGTTTTGTCTCGTTATAAAACGAAGTTCTGCCAAAGGAAAAATATTTTAAAAATTTTTCCTAAGAGATATTCAATATCAAAAATTTCATTGTTTTTCCGATTTTATGAGTTTAGTTATTTAATATTTCAGAGACTACTGAGTATTAAAAAAAAAACTCTGGTATATTTTCAGAGGATACTTAGAGGTATGAGAAAAAAAATTTTTTGAAAAAAAATTTTGAAAATTATCAAAATTAAAAAATTTTGAATTTTTCAAAATCGCGAAAAGTACCCATCGCGGGAAAATCTTGGCCTGAAAATTTTTTATATTATACTTATAACATATCTAAAGATATTCTGAAATTTTTAGAGGGGTGTTATTTTTCGTTTCATAGATATGAATTTTTGAATTTTGACAAAAAAATTTTTTTCTATTTTTATAATTTTTTTTTGTTAAATATCATTATTCTACTACATGATTACTAAAATTTGAGGTCTAAAATATTTTTTTTATGTTAATGGGATGTGAAAACATAAATATTTCAAAATATATTATATATTATAGATTCAACTTTAAATCAAAACTTAAATAATGTTAAAAGTGTCACACTATGTTTCCATCTGTGAAATCATTATTATCGATAGAGCCCATGCCGAAATTCACTAGAGCTATCTTTTATTCTTCTATTAGATAGAGAGATTCAGCTATCGCTTATGATTATTATTTCTATTATAAAGATCAAACTTGTTGTATCTTATCGTCAACAACATAAAATAACTGAGTCTGTTCGTGAATCTGAATTTCTAAGAGAAAAAATAAAATTAAAATTCATTATGGAAAAGAAAAGACAGTGTTCAATCGGTATATCTAGTAAAGAAATGTGCTCCGAACATGGTCTTATAGACTGCAAGTCTTTTTCAGATGAAGACCGCATTACTTTAAACGCTAGAAGTGGTACCGGCGTGAATTTTATTTGTGCTAAACATAACAAGCAATTTCGTGTACATTACATTTCGCCTAAAAAACACTGATGTTTATGATATTATCGATGAATCACCAATGAAAACCAGGTAGGAAAATCAGAATTTCGAGTTTTTTCACTTGATGGCAATTAATCTTTTATTTTAAAATTGATATCATTTCTTTCTTTCAAGATTGAGAAAAAGGTCTGAGACATCAACCTCAGAAAAGGGAGTTTCCAAAAAACGTCGTACGAAATGCAGCAAACTCTGAAAGGACAAGAGGAATTACAGTCTTAAAAATTTAATACTTCCTTTATGCTTTTAATCCTTTCATTTGATCACGGAAGCCTTAAATGTTAAATAGTATTCTAAATAAACAGATAATTACATGTAATACAATTTTGAAATATTCATGTTTTCACATCCCATTAACATAAAAAAAATATTTTAGACCTCAAATTTTAGTAATCATGTAGTAGAATAATGATATTTAACAAAAAAAAATTATAAAAATAGAAAAATTTTTTTTTTTCAAAATTCAAAAATTCATATCTATGAAACGAAAAATAACACCCCTCTAAAAATTTCAGAATATCTTTAGATATGTTATAAGTATAATATAAAAAATTTTCAGGCCAAAATTTTCCCGCGATGGGTACTTTTCGCGATTTTGAAAAATTCAATTTTTTTTAATTTTGATAATTTTCAAAATTTTTTTTCAAAAAAATTTTTTTTTCATACCTCTAAGTATCCTCTGAAAATATACCAGAGTTTTTTTTTTAATACTCAGTAGTCTCTGAAATATTAAATAACTAAACTCATAAAATCGGAAAAACAATGAAATTTTTGATATTGAATATCTCTTAGGAAAAATTTTTAAAATATTTTTCCTTTGGCAGAACTTCGTTTTATAACGAGACAAAACTCTCCACCAAAAATCATCCAAATCGGTGGGGGTCGCGTCCAACTATTTGTCGATTTGACATGGAATGACCCACCTTCGATAATGATCAATGCGATGTTGCCTTAAAATCACAGATTCCGTCATCACAAGGTGCTGACACATCAGACGTAACAATTCCCGACCTGATCCAGGCCTTGAACCGCGTTAGGTCACAAATGATCAGAGTACGGTCTCGTTAAACAACCGGCAGCTCACGGATGAGCATGACGTAACTCTGTTAGGTCACGAACGTAAATAACTAACCCGAATCCCGAGCCGCCGGGAATGTCGACCTCCACTTTATTCGCCCTTTTTATTGACCTGCTTTCTGAGTTACGATGCTCAAGTTTTGATGCGATTTCGTATTTTGTAATTTTTCTTGGAACCTGTACAGTAATTGATAGGTAACCATCGGTTGGGTCGTACGCTCTTTTATCTGTCATGCATTGCCATTGACTGCCGAGCTTTTGAGAGCAGAGACTTTGTCGTTTTGTACTAGTGATGTCAGCTTTACTTAAAAATTACTGTACTGTAAGAAACCCATAACTGCCTACTGCTGGGCTCAGGTCTTCTCAGTGAGAGATTAAGCATAGTCCACCACGCTTGCCCACTGTATGGGAACATCTTTAAACGAGGTTTAAGAAAAGTCTTGTATGGGTAGGCGGTAGATAACGGCCCCTCTTTGCCCTGGCGTTGCAGAGGTTCATGAGCGACGGTGACCGCTTACCATCAGGTGGGCCGTATGCTCGTTTATCTACCTTGCAATAATAAAAAAAAAAAACATTACATATTCAGTCAAAAGGTAGCAAAGCTCAAGTCCAAATAAATGACTTGGAAATATGAATATTTGACTGTTTCCTGAGACTGGTTTGGCGTAACGTTGGTAATGTGAAACTTCGTTGGCGAATGCGAGGATTGTTTACATTGCTAAGAGCTGGGGAGATGCGGCGACGTTTTTGTTGACTCTCGTCTGCCAATATACACTTATGCATTCATTTAGCTGTGTATATTACGATTTGGTTTCTGTTGTCTTTCAACTTAGACGAAGGAAGTTTTTTAATAATAATTGAAACGTTGATTTTTTTCGAATTGAACAATAACGTGTTTCTGATTTCGCTATGCCTTTGTATCAGGGGGACGGCGCGACAGGAAAGAGTGCCTATGGCGTAACGCTTCGCGCCGTCCCTCATAATCCCATGCTGGGTTCTGGCCTCATCGGGGGTTCGGACGCTGAGTGTGAGCGGTTGGAGGTTTTAGTGCGGTTCAACTTCCAAATACCTGATTTCCTCCAACTAAAAAAAAATGCCATTGTATCAGAGCTGTAGTCCTATCCTTGAGATCCAATTTATTCTGATTTTATGATATCACAAAGAACAGTCTTTATTATTCCAAAGGGAAGATTGGAAGGTAAACATCAGGGGACATAAAATGGCAATTGTTTCATTAAGAACCTACAAAATTGGTCTTAAAAGACGATAATGATTTCTGTAAAAAATCCCCGAATAATAAACTAGACACAGACCAGCCCCAACATTGTTTACATTACCGGCCTTATAATGAACATTTCGAACACATTGTTCCTTATAAATCATTTATTATTATGTAAAGTCCCTAGGGAACCGCGTAAAGAATTTTATGGTTTAATTAAGTTGTCGCACGTGGCCTCAGCGCCGCGCTTCCGACCTCTCGTGTAAAGCGGGTTGGTGAAACATATTTTATAGTGTAACCCGTGCTACTTCGTCTGCGTGACAAAGGGAGAGTTCAGACAGCTATTACGATGTAAATGCAGAAAAAAGTAGATTAACGCCAGTTTTGATTAGTTCTCATTTGAGTTTTTAATTGGTTATCGAGATATGTTAGGATTGGGTTGTGTGCTCAATTTTGTGAATAACATAATCGAATAGTTTTAGATAATAATTTATTTAATTAGTCAAGTGGTAGTGGAAGTAAATATTTAAATTACAAATGTAACACGGGTAAATCTAGACTATCTTTCTACTTCGCTTTTTACCTGGTCCAAATTAGGTATTACTACTAACTTTAACACACATACCAATATCTAACAAACCTCCATCCCACAGCGTCACCATTCTTCACCGTGGAGCCCGAGATTCAGAACCTGGCTGAAGGGGAGACAGCCGTGATCCGCTGCGAGGCTGACGGTACTCCCGTGCCCAAGATCTCGTGGGTCCACAACGGCAAGCCCATCGAGCAGGCCGAGCCCAACCCGCGACGGCAGGTCAGCGACAACTCCATCACTATCACGGACCTCGTGAAGAAGGACACGGGCAACTACGGGTGTAACGCGACCAGCTCCATCGGATACGTCTACAAGGATGTCTATATAAATGTTCAATGTGAGTACTTTTTTGTTTTTTTAGTGTATAAGTGTTATTTTTGCAGGTAATGTGTACAAATCATCAGTCCTTTGAAGTCTAGATACTGCTGGACATAGACATCATTATCATGTAGGTTATCGAATCACTTTTTTATATTTCAGACTTCAGTCGAATGGGAGAGATATGATGTAGAATTATTGCGTGTGATAATGTAGCTTTGTAAATTATACATTGACGTATTATTTTTAAACAATATTAAAAAGCCTATAATATAATTCAAAACTATTCACATCAACGAATCTAACCGACTACGACTATCAAACAAGATTCCTGACGTGTTTGCAATTGAAAACTATGTTTTACGGCACATCATAAACCAATCGTGTTTATTACGATTAGATTAGAAGTTAATAAGGACTATCTGTCAAACAAATATTAAAAATATAAAGGAGTATAATATGAAAATCTACTCGTGTAATATTAATCATAAAAGTTTGATATAGTTCACGAATGTAGGTCATCACTATGAAACAGCTATGAGAGTTTGAGTTTGTTGTTCTGAAACGAAGATAGCTTTGTTTTCTTGTTTTCTATTTGTTTGGGAAACAACAAGTTATAAGTACTATAATGTAGATGATCTTAGCTATGTGTAAATTTGATTTTGTTAGTAAAGTAGTTGAATAATTTAGGAAAGTGGTGGATTATGATTATATCGTAATAATGGAAAGGTATTTTGATTTTAATGGATTATAATCGAACGCGTCGCGTCGTCCCTCAAAACCCCGTTCCCACATACCGGTGGTACCGGTGATTTCCTCCAAAAAAATTGCTGCCCCATGACAAATGGCCATCCAATGCACAGACATTACAGAGGCCCATAAGTCATCAGCGATGGTAACCACACCCCATCAGATGGACCGTAAGAATAAATAAACTAAATAATAATACTTCTAAACTGTTGTATTCCGCGTTATTCTGAAATCAATGAGTAATTAAATGATGTACTATAACTTAATTATAAACTGCGTGTTCGGTATAACCATCGGTTTGCACGAGTACCGATTCCAGGAAATAGATAACTATTAGTCCCTGCTTCAATATCCGCTGGATATAACTAGATATATGTACGATTATTCATTATATTAGCTATTTATTAACTGCAAGCTGATAATCAAATCATATTTTTTATTGAAATATAAAACTTTTCTAATTATTGAAATATAAAACATCTGTTTCAATATAAAAATAACTTTTGAAATTAAACTTTAAAATTTAGTAGAAATAACAAAATGTTCACAAAGCTATAGCTAAGAAAGTAACTAACAAGTCCTTTAATAAACCATTACTAAATTACATTCATTATTCCCAAAGATAAATTTTCCAACAATCTCATTCTAGTACCTATATGAAAACTTGAGAATTAACAAAAGTAAACTTCACTAACACATTAAAATACCATAACGTATAGTTCAGTATATAAGAGTGTATTTTTAGAGCTACAATACACTATGGTTTCTCAATATAAACGTGGGTAGAGCTTCTATAAACTCATAAACAATGCATGAGTAATGTATATCTAATTTTTCACAAGATAAAAGCATTCTAAATAGATTTCACGATGTTCAATACTGAGGAAGTACATGGTATAATTTTAAGTAGGGATATGTACATCATTGTGTCGACATCGAGAACAGTAGAATCAATTGTATGAATAATAGTTATCATCATCATCAGCCTATAGACGTCCACTGCTGGACATAGGCCTCCCCCATACCTCGCCACATCGACCGGTCCTGCGCCATCTGCATCCAGTGACCTCCCGCGATCTTGACCAGATCGTCGGTCCATCTTGTGGAGGGGTCTACCAACATTGCGCCTACCGGTTCGTGGCCGCCACTCCAGAATAATAGCTATGAAGACACGTAATTATTGGAACGAAGTTCCTTATCGCGCGTTGTGAAAGGGGGGTAGTCCCAAAAAATTCTTACGATGATTAGATGATCATCGCTAGATGGCGCTGTGATCAAAATCTTTTAAAACACGTTCCTTATCGCGCGTAAAAAAAAATAGGAAAAAAAAAATAAAAGATATCTTTTAATCGAAAGGAACTTCGTTCCATCCGGGTGAAACCTCTCAAGTTTTTTTTCTGTTAAATTAACTAAATTTATCTTAGAATATGAAACCTAATCTGTGTTTCCCGCTATGACCTCAAATTAGGAAACTCTTGAAGAGAAGGTAGTATATAGCAAACCCGTAGTTATCATCATCAGCCCACACTCGTGCATTTCTGGACATAGGCCTTAACCAAAGTGCACCACTGAGCTCGAACTTTTGCTCATCTCATCCAGTTACGGGCACCGTCGCTCTATCAAAGCGATGCCTCATACTATTACGTTTACAGTAAAAATAATTGTATCTATAATTCCTATGAAAGCGTAATTATTGATTGAATTAAAATAAAAGCTTAATAAATGACAAAATAGGTGAAAGGGTTCACGGCTAGTTTTCACACGGATACGAACAGTACTTTCTATTTATGTCGCAGAGTAGTTATACTGGTTTTAATATATTTACTCGTTTCTATTTGTGGTACTAGATATTGTGCTCTATAAATCAGGACAGTGGAGGTTGCGAACTCTGATATTTATAACTTTACGTTTTTTCTTGTTTTAAGTCTCGGCACATTGTTTATTATTGATGTATCGTCATCATCAATATTCATAAGATACTCTACTGTTGTGTATAATTCTCTTCCTACTTCATTTCAAGTACTACTAATTGTTATGAGCTAGGGATGCGAGATATAAACTTTGTGATGCTCGTTTCTTAACGTAGAATAGTCAAAAAGTGTTGGCACATAGCCATTTATCAAATCTTATATCAGTAGGTACGTGTTGTTCTTCGAAGAAACTTAAATTTATACTTAGACAAACAAAAAAAACAACTTGACAACCTCTAACTTCAGACATAATCAAAAGTCACACAAAGAACCTTCTACAAAGAAGGAAAACTGTCAAAACAGAAAGCCAAAACTCAAAGCTTAACAAAGCGAGTAAAATTGCAATTCATCGATGCAGAAGCAGTCAATATCCGTTTCTGGATTGCATCGCTCGACGGCTGATTGTATCCTTGACGCCGGATATTCGATCGATACTCTCTGATTACATGCCGTCTGCGAAAACCTTTCAACTTTTACACTTAGAACTGGTCTGGTTGACATGGTTTCATAGTCTTGTGACAATTTATGCGTTAGGATTTTGTTCGAACTTTAAATGTGAGGTTTCAAGATTAGTTTTGTTGAAAATAGTCTACAAATTTGATTGGTTACATAATGATAGGTGTGATTTGTTTTCGCAGTTTCTTGAGGACTATTTAGAGCCTATTCTTCCTTGTAGTTTAAACTATTTCAAAATTTCTAGTGTGTTGGAAACTTCAACATATTTTTTTATGATTTAAAAAGTTAATGTTTAATTCTATTCTATTTTTAAATTATTTTGTTTTCCTGTTGATTTGTATTATTGTCACTGCAATAAAAACCTGTGAATGAGAAAGTCGTATAATATTTTTTCACACCATCAGGAATATCAGACCCTCAGTTCCACCTAATATATAATTACAACCAGCGCCACAGCTCCAAACATAGTGTATTGCCCTTATTATCTCTAAATGGGTCTATGATTTTGTGGAAATAAATAAGTATAGAGGTTAATGTAAATCTTCTGAAATCAAACGTGAAATATCAGAGATTGTTTTGGAGAATTTATTTTGTATCTTTGTAACCTTTTAAAAGAAGGTTCCCTTACGAGGTTACGGTCGCGACATAATAAAATATTGATACATCCTTTTGTTCCTCAATTGTTGTTAAGTGCTGTCTGAGTTGAATTATAAATAGACGTCACCAAATACAGGTTCCATTTGGCTCCAGTCTATGTAAGTTCCATGTGGTTTGATGAGCATTGACCATGGATTGTAACAACCCATAATTGCCAACTGTTAGACTCAGCGCTAGTCAGGTAGAATCAGGCCTAGTGTAAAAACTTCAAATATTTTTTAAGGAGTTGTAATCCTTCTCCGATATGGATTTTTTCGCCAGTTTTAGCCAGTGGTTATCTGATAATCTATCGGCTCACGCCTCTAAATTATTGTTCATGGTATATACTACAGACCATGGTTGAATGAATGATCTAATGATCATGGTTTAATAGACATAGACAACACTTCCAATGTTATTTTATCATTCCTGTAATTACTGTTGTCCCGAAAGTTCGATTTTCCTTTCAAATAAAGTTAACGATCTCTAAGGAGCTGAGGCAGAAGAGACAGTTTAACTCAATTTATGAATAAATATGATCATTTATAACTGCTGGTTTCCAAAACATAACTGTCATTGACAATCAAGTAAATTGTGATAAATTAAAATGAACCTTATGTATTGGTGATATGGTGGTGCCACTAGTCTCGGCTGGAAAGGAACTTAATAATGATGCTGGAACTAGATTAACACGTTCTTCTCGTGCAGTTGGTTTGTGAATGGGTTTTAAATGGACTTCCGGATTTGGTGTAAATTATGACTTAAATAGTAAGTTTAGTGAAATGTTGCCGTTATAGGACTATTTCTCTTCATTTTGATGGCCAAATTATATATTTTCCAATTATTTTAATTTAATATTTTCAATGAAAAATGCTGCTTTTTTTTATTGTGTGATAGATAAACGAGACTACGGCCCACCTGATGGTAAGCGGTCACCGTCGCTCATGAACCTCTGCAATGCCAGGGCAATGAGGGGCTGTTATCTATCGCCTACCGATACAGGACTTTTCGTAAACCTCGTTTAAAGAGGGACATGTCATAGCGCTCCGGGAACACCGCAAAATCTTGTTCTACTAAAATATATCACCATTCAAGATAACCGAAGTATACCTCGGCTCTATTGTTAAGTTTCCACAAACACAAAAGATGTAAAACTTCGCTTCCAGTTTACGTAACAGCCGTTATACGTGAAATGTGTTTTGAAAGAGTTTTCCTTTCATCTGTGCGTTTTTAAGAAAACACTCGAGGAACGGTTTCGCCCTGGATTACTCTTGTTTACGGGCTTGCGATGCGGAAGTGCATTTATAACGCTCAACGTACCTCGCTAACTACACATACTACATAACTGAGCATAGCTATACAGAAGGAAATCTTTAATATTTCTTCGGGTGTGTATATTTCTGACGCATCTACACTATTTGGTTCAGTTATTTTAGGTTTTATCTGCGGTATAATTCGAATTGGGCTTAATTGGCTTAACCCTTGGGTCTGCGAAGAGACTTCGGATCTCTTTGCATCTTATACCGGCTGTTCCACGGGGAGTGCACGGGGAATTATTTGAGATGATTCCAACATCTCCCTTTTATCATCGTACCGCTCGGCGTCGAGGTGGAGTTCATCCCTACTATATGGAACCACCGCGGTCATCCACGGTTCGTTTCAGGAACACTTTTTTGCCTGAATGAACCTCCCCTCCTCGGTATTCCCTGAGCGCTATGACTTGTCCTTCTTCAAACGAGGCTTGAGGAGGGTCCTTAAAGTTAGGTCGTAGGTAGCGACCCCTCAGTGTCCCCTGACATTGCAGAGGTTCATGAGCGATGGTAACCACTTACTATCAGGTGGGCCGTTGGCTCGTCTGTCTACAAGGCAATAAAAAAAATGCATGCACATCTATTTCTTAAAGTATTGTAATTAACATGTGAAACTTGCCGGCTAAAAAGGTTATAATCGTCGAAGGGATTAAGTTTTTCGCTCGCGTGTTCAGAGTGTAACTAACTTAAACGAATTAAAAAATATATATATTAATTTTATTTATGAGCGGCGGTAAACACGATCGACGAGTACGAGTTGGCCCGTTAGGTCCTCCACCTAGCTGGCAATAAAAAAAGTGAACAGTTTATCTGAAAAGGCAGGACACATAAGTTTTACATCTGTATGGTATATTAATCTGTGACTCGAGTATGCTCTTGTGTTTATAAAATGGGTCTCGTAATTTAAGCTCTGTGCACACTTGACATTTTACACTTTTCGAGGAAGATTTTAGAATTTTTATAATATTAATCATAGGAGAGACTGTAAAGGGATATCACGTTATTTCAATCGTTTAACACTACAAAACGAAATGTTTTCGTTCTTAAAAAAAAAATCGAGATTTCTGTATTTTTATAATTACAAAATCAAGATAATCCGAATTATTCCGAACGTAAATCGATTCAAGGCTTCTTCATTCATGATGGTCAATATTTAACCGTCTACTACTGCTAGTTTGTCTGGGATTATGACTATGAATTGACAAATATGTTCTCTATATCAATAGCTATAAAGTTAACTATCCTATGCACAGTCGCCTTGTTATTTACGTTTGGAAGTGCAAAAAACTTGACGACAGTTTATGTAACAATAAGTAGGTCTCATTCTTGGTAATTGGGTGACTTATGTTACTAAGTGGTTTGGTTTTTGTGCTTTTTAACATGAAATTATTACATCTGGAATCAACATTATCAACAACGAAGTGGAGTTTCAAAGAAGTGTGTGTGTGTAATATTTGATTAGTGTGCTAAATTAACTGAGTGTTATCGGCAAAGTCAAATCATTTATTTCAAATTAGATGTGGACACACATACATTTTGAAAGTCAACAATAAAATCAAAAGTTCTACCACCAGTTCGCTAAAATTACGCCTCCGTCCTGAGAAGAACCGGCGCAAGAAACTCAGCGGGCATGTCTTTTTTTTTAATTTAATATATTGTTTTTTTTTTAAATATTGTTTTACAATATTTTTGTTTTTAACAAATTTATCAATTGAAATGGCCCAGGACGAGCGCCTCATTCCCATTTTGTGCAGTCATTTATACAATCATTAAGTTTCTAACGCCAGAATGTCGTGTAGTAAGCCTGATTGGTATATTTTCAATTGGCTTCATTCCGTGGTTCATGATGTTGATTGCACTTTCAGCTTAATCGAAAACCGAGAAGTTAGTTAAATATAGCTCACAAGTTTCCATCCGAACTTACATAATTACATCCAGTGCAAGTTAATATAAAGCTTGTAATAAGTAGGTCTCATTCCAAGTCATTGGGTTACTAAGTGGTTGAGTTTTTGTGCTTTCAAAGTACTTAGATTTCATTGTAGTGCGTCACTTAAGTTTTTGCTCTTGGGTATTGGAATGTAATCTATATCGAATTGACGAAGGTCGGCCTGTTGAAGCTAAATTCAGGTCAACGACCGTTGAGAATACATCTTGTGGAGACCTATTTACCTTATAATATAACGACCATCGATTCATTGATCCTTGACATCGTTTGGAAAGCACTTCACTACATAATATAAAGACTCTTCTGGCTGTCTGTCTGTCCTTATGTTTGCTTAAATCTTTAAATCTGCGCAATGGAAAATGATGCGGATTTAATAACATAGAACGATTTTAGAAGGTTATGGTATGTGTAGAATAAATAAGGTCAGGAAGAAGCATATCTTTTTGCACTCAAATCGTAAATGCAGATGAAGTTACACGAATCAGTCCGTTTTTACAAGCTTTTTATTAACTTGCTCTGGATATAACCATGTAAGTTGGTGTGGAATCTTGTAAGCCAAAGACAAACTTCCCGTTTTCCGTTTGAGCTGACATTTTGCATGCAGATATATATCGCGTGACAATACAATAATATGAAAAAATGGCGCTGATCTGAACTAGCATTCTACTGCTACATGATATGCAGGATCTTAAAAGCTTGTGTCTTTAAAATAAATTATTACGTTGTAAATATTTAATCTAAGTGTAGATGAACAATTGAAATATCGAAGTTCACATGTGGCAGTGAACTCCAAGTATGGCGCTAAAAGCACCGGTAACCCGGCCGGTTTGGGTGCGACACGAACCTGTAATTGAGACCCGGTAAAACACGTCAACTATAACCGGTCGGTTCATTGGCATGGCGCGAACAAGCCAACGGTAACAATGCAACGATGTTTAAACTTTATGCTTTTATTCGTATTCTAAAGAATATTAATGAAGATAAATCTTGCGTTGAATTTTGCAATGACTGTAAATTGTAATCTCGACTATGCAAAAGTTTCGTGGCTAGAAAGTAGAGCTTCTCCCTAAACTATATTTTTTTATGAGAAAAACAGTTTACTTCTAATTATTAAAAAAAAAAAAAACATATTTATCCAACAAAACTACTTTGTCATTTAACTTAACAATGCATTTTCTGTTATATTTCAGACTAGTTTAGGAATATAAGTGTAAATAATCCTTTAGAAAATTGCATTTGAAACGCGGACATTGTTTTTGTTGAGTGTTCGCATCCGTTTTTGAAAACTGAATCCTAAAATAGACTGTGTTGATGAGTGTAAAATGCGTATTGTAACAATACGATGCATTTATTGTGGTTATGGAAAAATAAATTCAGTATTTTAGACACAGCTTGCTGTTTGTGGATATCGATGTTTCAAGACATCTTCAAAACTACACAAAATTTTAATCACATAAAGTTCGTTATGACCAATATTTTAGCAGTAACGTGCTCATACGATAAGTATCAGGTGGGCCGTTGGCTCGTCTGCCTACAAGGCAATAAAAAAAAAAAAAAAAGTAACATGCGTATCTAATATTTCCACAAGGGACGTGATTACATCATAAATACTTAACCTCTTTTCCCATTATTAAAAAAAAAACAAATTTTAATTAGTTAATGGACAAAACTGTCACGTTCACCAATCAAAGTTTATGAGCTTCTTCAGGATTCAGTTTGTAGTCTATCACGCACATTGCATCCGTGACCCGGTTACCCGGGCGAGACCTCGGCTCGACCTGGCGAGATGACGTAAGCGTAGGCTAAACCTGTTAGTTAGCCTTCACTTACAGTAGTTCACTTACCTGATGATTCAAGTGAAGCTTTAGATTAAATTTTATGCTTTTTGCAAATAAAAGAAAGAAATACTATGTGCCCAAAAACAATTGCTTCAGCGTAACTAACGATGTCAAAGAATGCTCGTAAGTCGTAAATTCTTATGAAGCCTAATTTTGGGCTAACTTACGAATAACTTAAATTTTATCTACCATAATTAGCAGTAAATTATTATAGTAAGATTTCTAATGGACCTTTATTAAATCATGCAAAAATAAACTTGCTTCATTAATTGAACGATTTTCTGACATAAGAATTTGACACACACGCAATTAAAACTGCAGCTCAAATAATAAGTTCTATATAAAGTAATCCACACCGTTCACAGAAATAGCGCATTTGATACTGTTGCTCAGTCGCCGAACCTTATGTATGTTTTGAAATATAGCACGTATTTAAGAATTTGTATATCGACCTAATCGACCCCACCTTTATGAATCATTTTCTTATTAATATATAATTTTTAACCATTTCTGTCTGTCTATTTAGTTCAGATATATATGTAGAATTTGACGGGACTTTTACTAGCAAATAGCCATTGTTAATTCCATTTATAATAATAGCGTGTGTAAACTGCATAGTCAATATCGAATTCCTACTACGAATCAGTCGTAAAATTAACTGACCGTGATACACATAGTATGATTTTGAGATATATGTATAAAGAAGTAGTCGTGTGACCGTAAACACGAGGTGACGTCATGCGACCTCAGGCTCACTCGAACTACATGAAATTTAATAAAATTGATTCACGACGAGCACCCAGTCTCGACTCGCGCCACAAACAGTCTATTCGATCATCTGTAATTTAAATTGTTGAACATTTACTGAGTTCAAAGAATATTATTAGCTGGAACCACAGATTATGTACATCCCATTTTGTTAGCATCGGATTTTACCTGAATCCGTCACAATGTCTTCAACGTTCATCTCACAATCGACTCAACCGTAAACACAAAAAAAAAAGATATTGTGCACCCAGAAGCTCCATAATCTCTATGAATCCCTGTGAATTAAACCAAGGGACACAATCAATAGCGTTAAATTCATCTATTCATTGCGAGCCAATAAAAAATGCAAGTTGCGTTTCTCCCCTACAAAAAATTTCAAGCAAACGGGCAGCTGGCACCCGAGAACAGTGTTACCAACGTACCGTTTTTGGCGCTAAAATTTAGAAGTAAAATTTTAGTAGCGCTTTATTAATTTAAGGTGTGTTTTGATCATCACATAGTAGTGAAAGCACACAAAGGCTACATGAATACGTGTGAAAAAGAGAAGATAATAATTAATTTAATTTACCCTGTGAAGGCAGAAAAAGAAAAACTGCTAAAATATTTGGACCTGGCCCACGAGGTGACCGACATGTGGTGTGTTGAATCGACCATCATTGTTCCGATCGTTGTATCTGTGCACGGTCTAATAGCGAAAGCTTCGAGCATCATCTAGAGAAGCTTTTGCTCCCCGGCTGGGTAAAGGGCCTGATTCAGAAGGCGGTCGTTCTTGACACGACGCGTATTGTAATAATAATAATATAATAATAATTTATTTATTTCTCTTCACACAGTACCCATTGTTTTACAAAAAATAAATATTACCTTACAGTTTGTGAACAGCTGGTGTCTGTGAAAGGTAAACCTGTGTTACAGATCACCAGGTCCCCACCCCTGTTTACAAAGACAGATTGTGAGGAGGTTCCTCTCTCTTGAGCCCTGACCACTGATCTCTTGGGTCGTAGACTCCGTCTCCAGTGGCCCTCTGTTTTTTTATATTGTATTTTTAAATTAATTTTTTTGTGATTGTTATTTTTGAAATATAATGTAAAAAATGAGCAAATAAATGAATATGGAAAATTTAATTTGACACTAAGCTGTATGGATATGAACTACTTCGGCATATTTTTTGAAATGCTTTTGCCGTCATCATAGCTCAGTCGACCCCTGACACAGGGCAGTCACGCGCCACACGAAACATGATTCCCGAATTCACATAGCACGGGAGAGTTCGACAACCCGGGGGTGACTCACTGGAATGTTCCACAATTTGGGAATCCAATATACTGACGACATTGTGGGGTGGTCAACCCGGAAATGGGTATCGGCTTATTTGAATTTAGAGCCCTTAGTGTTTCTGAAGCTGAATTGATACTCGTTCCACTTAATTGAATGTCCGGTTGTAGAAATCAACAGAAGTTTTGATAACGAAATTGAGGGTTGAACTTAAAAGCCAAACTTCTATAGCAAAATATGTAAGCAGCAGATTATTCTAAGTACAGAGCACTAACAACACACTTTTACAGAAATTACTAAATTGTCAAATGTAGGATTTTACATAATGAAATTTCAATTCATTAATACAGGGTGGATCTGTAACTTTGTCTCAGCTGAAGTGGGATGAATGACCTGTTGAAATAAAGCTTAGAACCACGGATAAAACAAAATTACATCATAGTATAGAAGTCTGCAACGATAGTCGTACATTTTCCATACCATGTCAGAAAAATAAGTTTAACCCATCCAAAAAATTAAAATGGTGCCTATTGGTGGTAATTAAAGTTGTATTCGGCTGAAATAGGACTTAGTCAAATTGCCAAAGCCCTAGATGCCAGTCTGCTCACTCTAAATTCCTTAAAAACTAAATACATCACATTCACTAAAACTAGCAGATCAGAACCTCCAAACACTCTAAACTTAATAATACATACATGTAATAATAACAATAAAAACTGCAGCTGCGTGCCAATCTCCAGGGTACACAGCATTAAATACTTGGGTATTATAATAGACGCCAACCTCTCATTTAAGCCCCATATAGTAGAACTAACTAGTCGTGTGCGAAAGTTAATTTATATAGTGAGAAGGCTACGCGATTGTGCTCCTTCCGACGTCCTCAGTGCAGGGAAAAGCACCTTTCTAAAATTGGAAAGAGCACAGCGCGCACTCATAAAGGTCTTACTCAAGAAACCTTACAGATACCCAACCGACAAACTATATGCCGAATTTAGAGTGTTGACTGTTCGCCAACTGTTCGTTCTAAGCGCTACTTTACGGGCTCACAAAGTTATCAGAACACGTCCTGACTTCACCAATCTAACCAAGAAACGCATTTATAGAATCCCCCTTCCCACCGGCAACTCGGAACTTGTAAGAAGATGTCCCTGCTTTTCACATCTACATGCTTATAATCAAATTCTCAAATTAACACAGAACAAAATTATTTCTACTTCACTATTCGAATGTAAACAAATTGTCACCAATATACTTCATAAACTCTCTTACTCGGACACTGAAGCTGTACTGGACATACTGTAAAACCAATCTATGTTGGTTCAAAAATAATCATACAAGCACAATTACATACATAACACACACTCTCACATACATAACACACACTCTCTCACATTCATAACACACACTCTCTCACATACACTAACACACTCTCACATACATACCCACTCACTCACACCTTCACACTCATCTACAATTATTGCACACCAAGTTAAGCTCAAGTTTAGAATACTTCATCCTTCTTTGTGTTTTAAGTTTTATTGTATTTCATATCCTTTCTTTTTTCTCGTATTATTTTATAAACTTAATTAAAGTTAAAAGTAACATTGCAATACACCGATGACGTGTCCAACCTGGTACCTGTAAATGGGTTCCGTAGCACAAGCTCTGCTTATTACGGGACTCACTGTTTACTGATAAAATGTGTAAAGTGATGTTTAAATAAATAAATTCATTCATTCATTCATTCATTTCAACAGGTCATTCACCCCACTTCGGCTGGGACAAAGTTACAGAACCACCCTGTATAAGAGTCGATCACAAGTTTTATTAAAAACACATCATCTTCACCTTACAACATTACCAACAAGTGCTCACTACAGGCACACGAAATCAATCCAATTAAACGCATCCCGTCGTTTCAACCATCAACAAATCCAAGCGAATCTCAATGTACACTTGCATTAGCTCCGCTCGTCTAAACGGGCAAAACAAGTTCTTGACTAGTTTACATCTATTGGGCACATCCTGATGTGTGCCCGTCACGCCGTCACGCATTACGACGCCCACGCGATCAGAACGCACAAACCACGTCCCTATTACACGTTATGATTTGTGTCTCGCCTTGATTAGAATTAGTCTGGGCGGTTCGCACTTCAAATTAGATTTGTGGACTAATTTTTGTGTTTTCATTGTTTATGGGTGGTGTCATGCCTAATTTTCTCATCACGGGAAGTTTTCTCGTGGTCATGATGTTTGCAATATCCAGAATACTCAATTGATTGAAATCTAAGAACGTGTTAATAATCCATGAAGTTAATGTAGATATGTTAAATGTGGCTATTATAATAGCCATTGTTTAAATACGTTTCTCGTCTATATTAGTACCATTTTAGGATCGTTCTTAATCATAGTTCAGGAATATCTTCAAAAGAGCAAGCATGTGTAACCGTTCCGTAGAACTAATAAAATTTACTTATCCTGGTGAGGTTAGAATAGAATAAGTTAAATTATGTACTGTATGTTCAATAAAAGATTTCTTCCTTTCTTTAATTTGAAACTAGCTATAAACCCGGAACGCATGTAAAAAAGGAAGGTATTATAAAATTACTACATAAATTAATCCTAAGTTTAGTAAAGAAACACTACTTTTATTTTGCCGAATAGCATTTGTAAGACGTTTCGCAGCTCCGTAATCGATATTCATTAGTGTAAATCGATTCATTAAGGTAGATATAGCCGCAGCTTGAGGGGAGGCGTGGAAACAAAATGAAGTGACTATTATGTGTTAGGGGTATATTGTGTCTTTGTTTTATTACTTTGTTGTATTATGTTTTAATTGTCAGAGAAATAGTAATTCGTTATTTTGTTGAAGGTATGAATTTTTTAAAGTAGCCAAAGAATTTTGTTGAGCTGAAGAAAGAAAGAAAGTGTTGTTAAAGTGATTCACAAAAGCTACAAAATGTCACACGCAATAATTTCTACACGATTTATATCTAGTTTATAGTAACATATTTATCAATAAAAAAATAGTAATCTACGTAAACATATCTTCATCTTATTGTTTATTTTTCGTATGTGCTATTGTAGCGATCCCGCCTGAAATCAAGGAGGGTCCCATGAACCTGACCAAGGTGGACGGGTCCGAGGCTGTGCTCAAGTGCAGAGTCTTTGGAGCTCCGAAACCCATCGTCAAGTGGATGAAGGATAATGTCGACGTCACGGGAGGAAAGTGAGTACAGTAACTAGTTAGATATGTAATGGTAACTTGTTATATGAAATTCATTTAGAATTTATTTATTTAATCATAGGCAGACCTACAGCTACATTTACATATCGAGGGTATAGTGCTAAAACCCAATAAGTGTCAAAACAATCTAAAAATGCTTTTTTAGTCTATCTTAATCAGTTTTTTGCGCTCTTTCTAGTAGTGTAAAGAAAGTTAGTTGACGTAAAAGCCCAATAAATTCTCCTTGTTTAGAAACTTTAACTTTGAACATTTCAAAAGTAACAATTTACACTTATTGGGTTTTAGCACTATACCCTCGATATAATAAAGTTAAGATAGTAGCAGGAAATGAATAAATAAGATTTATTCGTACCATTGCAGTTTTAAGATCAGTGAACGTTAACAGCGAGTCCTGTATTAAATGGATACTCGATAAATAATTAGTAGGCTGCGACTTCTAGAAAGTTTCTAGTAGAAACCATAATGATGACGGCAAAAACATATAGGCATAGATATCCCGATACCATTAAGAGAAATGTCAGAACTATCCGAATAAACTTTAATTTAAAACCAAGTTTTACAAGTTTAAGGCAATTTCGTTCAGATGTATTCTCAGAAACAAATCAATAACCCCTACGAAAATATCTTGTTTTATTTCTGTATTATTTGAAACTCAATTTATTGCCCGCATCGACGGTTTAATTCCATCTGACCTTTACCCAAAGCTCGGCCTTTCTCTGCTGTTTAACATACTGTTCATTCTGTTATTACATTGTGCTCAATGATTTGTATTGGTAATGTCATGGATTTTGTACAAAAATAAAGTAGAAAATAGTATTTGATGGAATTATTCATTATGAGAAGCATTTTTAAAATTGTTGTAAATAAAACCATTAAATTTTTGAAAACAGTTTGTCCTAAACCTCCTGCCTGGCCCCTAAATTTTTCGTATCATTAAGACATGGCAACACTATCAATAAAATACAATGATTACCTCAAAAAAAAAACTACAAAATACCTATATAATTCAAATTATGATTTTTCCACGTACAGATACAATATCACACCGGAGGGCGATCTCGTGATCCGCGATGTCTCGTTCACGGACGTCGGCACCTATCAGTGTTACGCGAAGAACAAGTTTGGTGAAACTTCTGCCTATGGATCTTTAGTTGTTAAAAGTGAGTATTAGTGTAGATTTAGAATTTGTGTTCGTTTGAGTTAGTTATTAAAAAAATGTTCAGCATATTTTTTCTTTTGTAACATTATTAGGCAGAGGTAGTTTTGTAATTTACAGAAAAACACATTCTTGTTTAAAGCAGATAATGATCAAGTTGTAAAAAACCTTCACTGCTGAAATCATCAAAATAATTTTTCGCAATGCTCCCCCTGATATTGACGGTTGTATGTCACGTCGCAGAGCACACGGTGATCACGGACAAGCCGGAGCACTACGAGGTGGCGGCGGGCTCGTCGGCCACGTTCCGCTGCAACGCCAACGCGGACGAGTCGCTGCCCCTCTCCATCGTGTGGCTCAGCGGCGGCAAGCAGATCGACTTCGACGCACAGCCGCGCTTCCGCATCACCAACGACTACTCGCTGCTCATCTCCGACACCAGCGAGCTCGACTCCGGACAGTACACCTGCATCGCGCGCACCCCCGTCGACGAGGCGCGCGCGCAGGCCACGCTCACCGTGCAGGACAAGCCCAACCCGCCCAAGATGCTCGGCGTCGACTGCGGCGCGCGCACCGCCACCGTGCGCTGGAGCCCCACCGGCGACAACCGCGCGCCCATCCTGCGCTACTCCCTCCACTACAACACCACCTTCACGCCGCACGCCTGGACCCTGGCCGCCGCCGCCGTGCCGCCGCTCGACTCCTCCTGGACCGCGCAGCTCACGCCCTGGGCCAACTACACCTTCAGGTACTCTCCCAAATATGTATATTGATGCGCTCCCGACGCCACAACAACAGAAAGGTAATTATTAACTCTTCACAAACTATCTAAACTCAAAAACTAACATATAAATATCTTTATACAGGGTGATAGCTCACAACAAGATCGGTCCGTCCACTCCGTCGCAGCACTCTGACGTGTGCAGCACGCTGCCCGACGTGCCCTACAAGAACCCCGACAACGTCAAGGGAGAGGGCACCGACCCCACCAACATGCTCATATCCTGGACGGTGAGAATACATGATAATAAACACACATGTGCGTTTTATTACTAAGATAACGTTGTACAACAAAAGCTTTTGTTTTTTATAGAAAATGCCTCAAATCGAACACAACGGCCCCGGCTTCTACTACCTGGTGTCGTGGAGGAGGAACATCACCGGACAACCCTGGGACGAACATCAAGTGCGGGACTGGCAACAAACTGAACATCTCGTCACGAACACACCCACATTCCAGCCTTACAAGATTAAGGTATTTAATATTGATTTTTCTAAATAGTTTTTGTACGTGTTGATGTCAACATATTGGTCATTTTGTATTGATTTATTTCCAGGTGACCGCAGTGAACTTCAAGGGAACGTCCAACGTGACCCCGGTGGAGGTGATCGGCTGGTCGGGCGAGGACCGGCCCACCGCCGCGCCCGCCAACCTCAGCCTCACGCAGGTCACCAGCGGCACCAGCGCTCTGCTCTCGTGGAGCCCCGTGCCGCCCGACTCCCTGCGCGGACACTTCAAGGGCTACAAGATACAGACGTGGACCGACGTCGACGAGGACCACGTCAAGGAGGTGTTCGTGGAGGCCGACGCCACCAGCGCGCTCGTCAACAAGTTCAAGCCCTTCAAGAAGAACAACGTGCGCATCCTCGCCTACAACGGCCGCTACAACGGGCCGCCCTCCGACGTGCTCAGCTTCGTGACGCCCGAGGGCCCGCCCGGCACCGTGCGCGCGCTCTCCGCCTACCCGCTCGGCTCCTCCGCCATGCTGCTGCAGTGGGAGCGCCCCACCGAGGAGAACGGCGTGCTCACCGGCTACAAGGTGTACTACAGCCGCGTGCTCGACACCGCCGTGGAGCCGCCCCGCGAGCGCCGCAAGGAGATCGACCCCAAGTTCGAGCACGCCAAGCTGGCCGGCCTCGAGCCCGACACCACCTACCGCGTCGAGATCCGCGCCAAGACCAAGGCCGGCGAGGGCAAGGGCTACTACGTGGAGCAGCGCACCGGGCCCGCCCTCACCGCGCAGCCCGACCCGCCCGCCTTCTCCGTGCAGGCGCTGCCAGGACGCGAGGGCACCGCGCACGTGCTGGTGCGCTGGCTGCCCGAGCCGCGCGGCCACGCCGGCACGCACTTCGCGGCCTGGTACCGCCTGCGCGGCCGCCCCGACTGGCAGCGCACGCCCGACGTCACCGACGACGACTTCGTGGTGCTGACCGGCCTGGAGCCGCAGCAGCTGTACGAGGTCAAGGTCACCGCGCACGACGGGAACTATTTCAGCAGCAGCGAGGTGCAGGCCGTCGACACCACCATCGACGCGCCCACCGTGCGACACGACGAGAAGATCGCCACGGCGGGCTGGTTCATCGGCGTCATGCTGGCGCTGGCCTTCCTGCTGCTGCTGCTGGTGCTGGTGTGCGTGGTGCGGCGCAACCGCGGCGGCAAGTACGACGTGCACGACCGCGAGCTGGCGCACGGCCGCCGCGACTACCCCGACGCCGGCTTCCACGAGTACACGCACCCGTACGTATGCACAAGCACTCGACCATACTCCTATATCGATATAAAGGCATAATAATATTAATAATCTGTTACAGACTGGACAATAAGTCGCGGCATTCGATGAGCAGCGGCACCAAGCACGGGCCCGAGAGCGATACCGACTCCATGGCCGAGTACGGAGACGGAGAAACAGGTAACATATCGATACCAGAATCGATATTGATATCATAATCGATTACAATATCGATAACATAATCCATATAATAATCGATTACAATATCGATATCATAATCAATTACAATATCGATATCATAATCGAGTACAATATCGATAACATAATCGATTATCGTAGATTGTATATTTTGTAATTGTATTCAAATTTAGAATGTTTTGATTCATGATTTGGCTTTATGCATTGTTTAATTAGATTTATGACAATGCCATATTTAACTATAGACTAGTCAATAGTTGAATGTTAAGTTTTGTCTATTTCTTTATTAATTTTGCTAGTCGTTCTTTAAATAGAATACAGCCTAATTTTATTGTTTGGCTTGTTCGTTATTGCATTATTATTTATAAATTAGGGTAAACTAACCAATTATCGATTTTAACTTGAATTCATTGTGTATGTCACATGTCACTAGATGGCGCTTCGAAATCATTTTTACCTTTCATCATCTTTTGAAAAACATTTAATAAAATGTTAAATACGAGATATATTTAAACCTAGTATTTATATTTTGTCAGAAAGGTAGTTTAGATAACTGGTTAGCCTACCCTACCCTACAGCATGTTCAATGACCATAGCTTAAGCTACATGTGTGTGTGACAGCCGGCATGAACGAGGACGGGTCGTTCATCGGCCAGTACGGTCGCAAGCGGCGCCCCCCCACCGCGGGGCAGCCCGACTCCGCCTCGCAGGCCTTCGCCACGCTCGTCTGATCCCGACCTGTCCCACTCACTAGGCTGTACAACTCACAACCTTGTGGCGTTACCAAAAAAAAAAAAAACGTTAAAAAGCTAAAGTAGAAAAATTAAGTCACCAAAAAAAAGCATAATGAAAGTTTCCTAGAAAGGAGAAAAGGAAAGGATATATTTAATTATATTATCACCTAACTCCTGTATACATTTATGAACACCATTTCTGTACTTTTGAATAATCTACAATGAAAATATCAAAGTAAAAAACCAAACTTAGACCGTGGTTGGTAACGCCGCCTAAAAAAAAAACAATTTGAATTTAATTCATGTCCAATCTTCGTCGATTTCTCGCACGTTCTCATTGGTCAATTGAAACAGAGTAAACGTCCGCCAAAATTTATTTAATTAGAAAATTGAGTTGTGAATTTATTTTTTATATTTTTTTTTTATTCAACGTTGATCGTTAACGGGCGTCTTATAGTCTTTATTGTACTATTTCAGAAATAGTTTTTTTATAAAGACATACTCGCATATTGTATAAGTATACAGAGTTTTTTATATAAGAGTTTTTACCCGTTTAATATTGAAGGGGTAACACGACTTTGTTATGATGAGGCAGCTAGCAAGTTATGACGTCACAGCGTGGTACAAAGGACACTTAAAAATCTGTTTTAAATTTAATTTGTTTGATCAAAGTCGTGTTAATTCTTATAATATAAAGTACACAATAAGTAGGGTTTTAGTATAAGTTGTTTTTGCACGTGATTGTTGTTTGTCATCGAGTGTTGTGTGTCGTGTATCCGTTTCCGTCCCCTCCCCTCTCTCCCTTCGCTATCATTCTACGCACGAGCGACGTTTGTTTGGTTTTATTTTTATTTGAGGTATGTTGTTTTTTGTTTGCATTTTGTTTTGCTTTTTTATGTGCTTTGTTATTTTTAGTAGTTTTTTAAATAAGTTGATTACTTAGTTTTCTATTTGGTAAAATTTATTCCGATTTTATTTCGAATGTAGGAATTAGTTACATAATTATACCACTAATACTTTTATGACAAAAAAAATATGTTTGAGATTCTAATAGAAAACCAATATACGAGTACATTATATTTTTCAAAACCATCATTTAACACATTAGTGGACTGAAGTGTACTCAATAGAGAGATTAGGTATCCACATTCCAGTGTGAGTTGTGGACTACACACCCCTTACAGTCTTTAGCCAATGATGTCAATTGCACATAAATCTAATCAACTAAGTTTTAGCTCCAAGCACGAAAAACAAGCGGTTCGACAACTTTAGCTTCTATGTTATTTTTTTACAAATTGAGTTGCAAAGGTACAAGGAATGAACTCACGATCATAGCACACAATTTATAACCAACTTATAACATAATTAATATATTGTACTATACTCCTCAGGTCGTTTCACGGAGGACGGTTCGTTCATAGGCCAGTACGTGCCGGGCGCGCGCGTGCTGCCCCCGCCCCCGCCGCCCCCCGCCCCGCACGCCGCGCCCCACCCCGCCTCCCCGCAGCCGCCCACATACGTCTAGACACATTCTACTACACGGTGAACATTGTTTTATTAACATGTTTGAAAACACAGAAAAACAACTTAAATTGTTCATAAAGTGACAACCTTCGCTATTAGCGTGGTATTTATTTGACATAGTGACGTCATTTCGTGGTAAAGTTGTAACGATCATATCTTACTGTCACTGCTTTGAAACATTTTACTAAATAATCGACACTTAAATATACGGTAATTGGGAAACATACCCTACACAAAACTGAACAACAAAATGTTTTGTGTGAATAACGTTGTCTCGCTCACGTAATCACATTTTACAAGTGCACGAAAGAGACAAAACATGTTTTCTAATGTCAGCTGTATGTTTGAGGCATCTATGTACTAGCTTTCGATGTTTAGGTAACAAATTATGAATCTTAATCTCAACGATAAGTGATCGAAATGCAGCTAAATGTAACTATTAATTAAAAATCGATTTTAATATCAAAACGTTTTAATTAGTTAATTTATTTTAGAGTTGAAATTTGTCATCTATCGTTCTAAATTGTTTCTTTAAGAGACTGATTTTGAGTAATCTGTGTAATGTTTGTTTGTCTCACTCACTCCCGGGCGACTAGAGAAGGACGGAACGATGGTTCGATATCAATTACTTGTAATGTACGTAAGGAAATCGCTATTTTTGTCGAAATGTGTAAAGTAGGGCTATGGGCTCCGGTGGTCAGACTCGTTTACCACTAGACTAGGGTAAACTTACCAGATTTTAAGGTAACAAGCAATGGTAATAATTACGATCAGGTGCATTATTATAAAAATGTAAGATCATGAAAATTATGGAATAAAAAAATTATTTCTAAACCCTAGTCTAGTTGTAAATTTTGAAATTATTCTTAAATTTTGGCATATCTTAACTATCGTCTATTTTTATAATACAAAAATATTTTCATACTTAGAAACGCTTGCCTTCTTAGTAGATTGTCTCTCTCGTTATAAAGTGTTGCCAACATAAGACAGTAATATTTTTTATCGAAATGTTGGCAACACTAAAATGCTGTTTAAATTTGGAATCTCTAAGCTTATAAAATATATATTTTTGTATTGTATGGTGTGACCACCGGACATACTCTGGTGCTTCGCGATCGAAGGGAGACGTGAGTTGGAAAGTTAATTAATTAATTAATTAATACGTAGTTAATATTGCACTTGATCCCGTTAATTACCCTCAAACACTTTCGAGACAGTTTGGGAATTAGTTGTGTGTATTTACTGTGTTGTGACGTCACAATTGAAAACTTGGAGATAATTTTGTCTATGAATCATAATCAATAAAGAAATAAAGTTTTCGTATAGTTCATTGTTAAAACGATAATAATATATAAATAGTAGTTTAATAACATCAAATTTTAAATCATGTATTTTATGACGTCATAACGTGGTAGGTATGCGATAAATCGTGTCGTGTTTGCACCATTCATATTGATATTATATTGAATCTCTAATAAAAACTTAAATGAAATCTCATACAAGTCTCTCTTGCGTAGTCTAAGATTTTAAAAATTAAGCTTTTTCTATAAATTTTGATGTTGGCACATCTCGGTACAGGCTGTTTACGTTCTACGACACGATAATCGGATACGATGTCGTATGCGATTATTATATTTCGATGAAGCATATTTTTCTCGTACTAACGATTGATGTTTTATATTTGTAAGACGAAATGCACGATTGTAGCGACTGGCAGTATTCTCAGAAGAAATTTATCGAAATTTTCGATGAAGAAATGGATATCGTCACCGGAAAAGGTAAAAGACTAAGGCGTTTTAAATGATACTAACGAAATTTATGTTACAAACTAGCTTTTGCCCGCGACTTCGTACGCGTGGACTTCAGGTTCGTCCCGTATTATCAAAAATTGTAGCCTATGTGTTATTCTGATGTATAAGGTATATTGTGGTAAAGTTTCATTCAAATCCATTCAGTAGTTTTTACGTGAAAGAGTAACAAACATCCATCCATACTTACAAACTTTCGCCTTTATAATATATATCAGATAATATTACAAATGGATAATAAAACGTTTATTACTTTAACAGGTTTACAAAAAAAATGGTATTTTAATGAATATTTTACTTTAGTTTTCTTACCTTTCAAGTGTCGATATGTCATTATGAGTGCTGTCAGTGGCGCAGCACGGTTCTCGTATGTATATGTTTAGACGGTAAGGCTAGAGGGTTTCTCGTGTTAATTATTGTTAGACAGCTAACCGCTTTAGGCGTCTATACATTTATAATGCCTTCGTAATGTGTCCTGTGTTTATACTTTACTATTGTCACGCGATATACCTCTGCGTGCAAAATGTCAGCTTAATCGAAAACCGTCAAGTTTGGCAAGATTCCACCCGAACTTACATAGACATCCAGTGCAAGTTATTGAGCGGTCAATTCGTCAACACAGGACATATTATGTCAATGTAACATATATTATACTTGTATTTAATATATTGTATTTATTATTTATATATCTGCCTGTAAGGTTTCGGGTCCTTATAAAATGTCGGGTCCTATTACATTCCACGCGGTATGACCATCAATTGTTTTTGTTTCCAACATATATTTATTTTTCGAAATCGAGTTACTTCTAAATTATTCCAAACAATTAAAGATTATTTTGACTTATTTCCTCCCCACATCACATGTTAACTATTAATTTAGAGCTTAACTTTATATATATTTTAATCGCACTGTTATCCTATATTTGTTTTAGGAGTATATTTATTGATTAATATTTAAATATAATATATAAATGCTTCTTTCCGTACATGTCGTGTGATTTGTTGGGAAGCATGTTGGCTGATATGTTGTTACGATTGTTGGACGCACTGCCTCTGTTACTATACTACATAGACTTCAACAAATGTGTTCAATATTTTTAATTTTTACAACAATTTTCAATGTTTATTATTGACGTTTAGAAGTTTTAGGTTTTTTTATTCTACATGAAATACTAGCGTTCACAAACTCAAGTTAAATAATAGTTTTATTTAGTGTATTCAAGATCTCGTTTTTAGTATACATTTTGAAACAAAAAACACTATAACTTCTAACGTTCTGATGCCTTATGTACTTTGTTTCGAATCTATAAATGTTGTGTTATTTTTGTGCACAATTTACTGCATTTAACTGTAATTTCAATGTCATTATTTCGATTCCAACTTGTTTAACATTGTTTAAAATAAAAATGCACGATATCAAAATAAATCGTAATAATAATATAGTAGAGTTTTTAATACATTTTGTCACGTGAAATAATTTATATTAGATTTGTATGAATAGTTCAGAATGTTTTTATATTTGTAAGTCATCGCAAGTAACACTAAATACAGTCCGATTTCCCGCCGACGATTAATCGTGTACAAATGTCGTGACGTGTAAATGGAAGTAATATTATAAAATGTATTTGAAGCTTGCGTTGTCTTTTAATGAACTGTTACAATGTGCTTGTGTGTTTAATAAATATCTATAGTATGTAATTGTTGTACGATTAATCGGAGTGCTTTGTTTTACATTGTCTTTGGAAATTGAATTTATTGACGAAAGTGTCTTTATTCCTGTAAGGTTTGTCTGACAGAAAGGCAACTAATATTATTACTACTGTTGCGTTCAATATCTATTATTTGCATGGCAAGCTAAGTTCGACGTTATTATCATTTGCATAGAATTGAAATTTGCATTTATTTTTGGTATATACAGGACAATTTGATGCTAAAAAGCTGAAACAATTTGAATTTGAAGAAACATGACATTTTTTTTAATAAATTGACTGGATTGTGTTCTGTCCTCGTGCGGAGACGTAATTTAATTTCGTAAAATGAATCTTAAAATATTTGATTAATTTGCATTAAGTATGTAATGTGTAATTTATTGTAACTATGATAAATATTTTTTTATGTTGCATAGAAAATAAAGTTTAAGAAATTAATAAAACGTTTGTTTTATTTTTATATCCCTAAGAAATTTTCTTACTAAACATTAGGACAACCACTATTAATTTCAAAGATAACAAAGTCCTTATAAGATAGTATATTCAGGGCCCTTTGCAAAAGGCAAAAAGGATTAGTGCATAACAATATCATTGATTGAAAATGGTGAAGGAAAACATTATGAGGAAACATACTTATATTCGAAGTATTAAAACTCCTGCGAGATGCGATAAGTTCCTAAACTGCATTCATTTTACAACTTTGTTGTCTAAAATATTGTCGCTCGTAATTAATTACGTTTCTTTCATTGAGATACATATTTTCATATTATAAAGTTGACGAATGCCTCTAATTATATGATTAGATTATAAAGTTAGGTAACCTGCAATCAAGTTTAATAGCTAAATTAACAAGTAATGACCACTACGTACTGTTTTTGTAGACATTGGTTAGAAGGACCAAAAGTGAGGTTTTGCAAATCATTGCTCGATGTAATCTCAAACAATAATCAAAAGATCAAATTCTTACTTTAAGTATTAAGACAATTATTGGCTGCTAAGAAACCGTCTCGAATACTTAACACCTGAGTGAATGCGATGTTTACTTTTATATGACCTAGGTACTGCGTATGGGGACGGAGCGACGGGAAAGAGTGCCGAGCGCGTAACGCGTCGCGCCGTCCCTCCAAACCCCGTGCTGGGTTCTGGCCTCAGCCGGGGTTCGGACGCTGAGTGTGAGCGGTTGGAGGTTTTAGTGCGGTTCAACTCCCACATACCTGTAACATCCGGTGATTTCCTCCAACTAAAAAAAAAAAGGTACTGCGTATAACAAGTAACAAGGATTTACTTTTACAATGGAATCATTCCTTGGCAGTTCAAGTGCTACAGTCGGTAATAACAAAGCCATTGTTCCAACTCCATTTTAGGTCACAGTTCAAAACCAGACTAAACAAAATTAAATTATAACAATCGCTCATTGGAATACTCAAGGAGATGGTTATATCTAACTCGTAACCTTTTAATGTCTTTCGAATATGGTAGATATTAAAATAATCGATTTATTGTTTCGTTCGCAATTATAAAGTTAAGAGGAAAATCCATTTTGATCACACATTTGAATACAACAAAGTTGCATTAATGCACCTCATCTATATTCAATAAACGAACGGATACAATCGATTTACCTGTATCGAAACTTGCCAAAACTTGATCACGTAAATGATTTATGCAAGAATTCCCCTTGTCCTTCGACGTCTCATAAGACACGTTATTCCTTTTGCGTTAAAGCTCAAAATGGGCACAATAATGGAACAGAACCAAGTTCGACAAAAGTCTGATCCAGAACAGAACGCATGGACACTAAAGTTGGACAGTCAGCGCTCAACCGTCGACAGGACGGTACGTCCAATTGTAAAATAAACTGTAGTTGGTTCGCGAGAAGTGCCGTGCTTAACAATTATGAATACTTGTGCAGTGCTCTACAAGAATAAATTTATATAATAGGAGGAACGTATTCAGGTATACCTCAAGAGTTTTCGCAGAAGTTATATTTATTGCAAACAGTCAGAGCTTTTTGTTAACGAGCATTGATCCCACTCAATAAAATGAAAATATTATGTTTTCGAATTTTTAATTCAACCCACGTCGATTATTTTATCAAACGTTTGATTATGGTCGAGAACGATTTCTTTATCATATTATTAGTTGGTATGGCCCGCGGGTTCAATAATGGAGAAAGATTAAAGCGCGATAAACGTAAACATTGCTATCTTCCCAATGTAAACAAGGAACGTTATTATTAGAGGGCTGCCTTCATGGGATCGTGATGGTGTTGTGAACGTGTGCACTGACACCATGCTTTACTAAACCATTCTGTTACGGGACTAACAACTGCACTATGATTTTTATTTATGTATACCTGCAATTGCCCTGTTAAGACCTAGAGAAGAAGTCCTCGAGAAGTAAACGAGCCGATTATTTTCACTTTTAACTAAATCTCAGAGCTATTTCTGTTCGTTTTGTTTTTCTGGTTTAACGACCCGCCAAATTGATGAATGCAGTCTTGTCTTTAAGTAATTATAACCCCAGTGCCGCAGGATCCCACCAAACCGGCTTTTTATGGTTTCACGACTTGGCAGATTAATTACAGCGCTAATTAATTTTATTTCTGTACAGTAGGGTGTCCATTATTTCAGGAACAAAATAATCAGTGGAAAGTTACTGGACAGTACTTTCTTCTCTAAAAATTGTTTCAAATGTGATTTACATTCGTAATAACTTTAAACAGATCAATTAATGTGACAAATACTTAGGTAGTTAGTAGAAAAATTGCCGTAAAATTTCTTTAATATAATTTCAATAGGTCGATTGAATAACATCGTCTTAGCGTGTAATTAATTTCAAAAGCGAACTAACAAAACATTTTGACAAAGAATAATAAAATAAGAACAATAAGTGTAAGAATGAACAGCGGTCCTTAACCGCAGGCGGGACGGGTGCTGTCGTCAGGCGCACTTTAGATATATTTTATTTTTTGTCTGTTACCTGTTCCCGGACGGGTATCGACTATCGTGAAGCTAACAAGTGCACAACTCAGGGGTACTGCATCTTTGCACGTTATTCATTACGTTATTTATAAATATTCCCACAGTACACATTTTGAACAGTTTACGTTAAACTGATACAGCTTGTATAGTTTTTAAAAAGCGTAAAGTCGAGTTAATGTTTTTACCTGTTAGTAAATGTTTCATCTTTATTTACACCTTTGTTAAATCTTTAATTTAAAAAACAACAACATAAGTTTAGCACCTTAAAATAGATTACCGTTATTTAAACGGGAAGACCTATCTTTAATGCGTTCCTAATATCAACTGCAAATTTAAGAAATTTTAAGGTTTGAACTCAAATATTAAATGAAGGATTAAGCATATACGATTGATGAATTGTTTCACAAGTTGTAAATAAATTATAATATTATAGCTAACTTTACAATTAATTATTATAATTTGTGCAAATAAATAGTGTTTAAGTAAATTGCGATGGCATTACGTTATCATGTAGCAGGATGTGCGAACGACCGCTGTCTCTAGAACCGTCCAGTTTCATTTAAATACAAAACAATGCATGTAATATTAGACATTCATCTTGCATTTATTGATAGATTTTCGTTTACAAATGACTCATAGGACGAAACTTTGCATTCCAATTTGATGACTAATTTGTACGTGTCGTAGGTGAATTTATGTATGTAGTAAATATTTTTTTCTGGGTTCATCATCGATACTATCACCATTACGCATTCAGAGTGTTTTAATCCCTTTCCAAGTGTCCATACTGGCTGTTATGTAGAGGAGGTTTTCAAGAGTTATACATTTTTCATACGAAATTAAAATTATACTTAGAATACCTACGTGATTCGTCTTAGGTAAACACTGTGAAGTTGTGGACATAGCAACTACGCTAACGAGGTTCAATCCAAAGCCGCTCAATGATTGCAAATATAAATTACTTTGCGGTTTCGTAATACAATACGTTTACGGTCAGAAGAATCGTATTTCACGAATTTAATATTGTATTTACACCATTCGTGATCTAAAAGCTAACATTCTGGTAGAATAACTGGGAATATACTGATGCACACCGCGTATTTCTTATTAAATATAGGTAACGAGGTTTAAGAAAAGTCTTGTATAGGTAAGCGGTAGATAACAACGGCCCCTCTTTGCCCTGGCATTGCAGAGGTTCATGAGCGACGGTGACCGCTTACTATCAGGTGGGCCGTATGCTCGTTTCTCTACCTTGCAATAAAAAAAAGGTATCTATAATTCTATAGATTTGTTTGGCTCTTGTACATAAAAAAATGTCATATAAAATAAATCGTCGTCGTCGCATTCGCAACATTGTTTACAAAACCATTATCATGGTAGATAATAATTACATGTAATTAAACTCTGAATCAGTGAATACACGGATTTAATTATAAAACATATTCAGTGTTATCAGCGACTGGACCGTCACGCTTTGCTAATTTTATATTATCGCGACATTCTTAATAACAAAAGATATTTAAAGGCGCCACTTTTATTATTTTGTGCGCTTCAAATCATCATTTTTTTAACCATCAGTAGATAATGCTTGACAGCATTTAATTAATTCTAATTGACATTTCGAAAAACATTCCATCTTAAGTCAAAAACGACTACAAAAGTAAAATGATACTTTCTGCCCTCTTGCTACCTGTATTAAACGTTTGAATTGTTTCACCAGCGGGTGTGCATAAGATACCTAGTGTTAGTCACAACAAACAAGTTAAGTTAAAACATAATTCGAATGGAATAAGTAGTTTTAATATTTAACCATATTAAAACATGTACGCATAATAAAATTATTGTAGACACAATGGTTGAGTACCCCGACACCGTAGAGCTGTGACTATATTTTTTTTGTTAACACCTTTTGTACGTACAATCGGACATCGGGAGCGACCGAAAAAAAACTAGTAGACTTTTTGACATAAGATATTTAATGAAGTTGTCCAGTTTTTAGTGGGCCCGTTTCTCACGTTGCCTCAACGGAGCCGGGGCACGTTCAGAGGCTCCCAATCAATTATGTTAAATGTGATAATGTTTTTTTCAACACGTTTTTTGTTGAGACTCTCGTCCGTTGGGGAAGCGTCGACAAACAAATTACACGGTGTTTATACGCTCATCATTTGGTCTTGGTTTAAGTGTGGACGGTTTAAATTAAATGAACGATTAACGTGATATTTATGTATGTTTTACCAGAGTAAAATTATTTTACTTTTAAGATATGAACTAGGTTTTTGTCTTCGATTAGGCAGTAATTAAGTAGTTAGATTTTATAATTAGGTAGAATGAAAAAAGAAGAAAGTGAAAATAAGAAAGCAATCATATCTGATTTATTCGTCTTAGAATTTTAGTTTGGTGAATGCTCATTGTACATAATTGCCAAAAATAATTACGATAGCTCTGTTTAGCTTTCTTTTTATGTGCTCCAAATTTGTCATCTGTAAGAATGTTGTTAGGAAAACTCTGGTTTAGGTAAAGTGGAGAAACCTTCACCTAGTCTTCATTTATATCTTGTGAGTAGCTTGTAAACAATACCGTAGCAAAAAAGAGCTAAGCATTCCCGCTAAGTTTTTTCGCCAGTTCTTATGTAGGTTGAACCACACATAGGAACAACCTATAGGTTGCAAGTTGCAACTGGTGGTAGTCACAATTTTTTTTTGTAAATAAAGTAACTTATTTCCCTGTAGCTCTCATTGTCTCTCATGTATTGATCATGATGCATTCTGTTCTGATGATGCAGGATGTGGCGATCGGGGTCGATGGGCGCCCGCCTCTGCGCAGGAGCTGTGCTGGTGATGTCGCTCACTCTCGGCGCCGGTCGCCATGAGTTCAAGGACCCCATCAAGCAGCACGACATCTCGCTATGGATCGACGAGAGACAAGTCCGGATGTTCAGTGGTAAGTGTTTGATACACAACTAGGAACCGACCAAAGTTGGCATTTATCGGTAGTGCTATAGATGACATTTGACAACCACAGACGAGTGGATAAAAGTTCAATTTTGGCTACTACCTACCACAAATTCCTAATTGAGTTGAAGATTACGGATATCCTCATATTATTGTTTTAAGTCCCCTTACCCAGGTATTTTTTTATTGCCATGTAGGCAAGCAAGCCAACAGGCGATCTGATCATGAGTGGTTACCATAAGGTCTAAGGCGTTCTACATCTAAGAACTTTCTTCAAGTCAAATTTTACGTTTTTATTTTCAAACCTAAACACAATTCATTTAAAAATATTCATAAATTTCAGATCAATAAATCTTAATATATATAAATCTCGTGTCACAATGTTTGTCCTCAATGGACTCCTAAACCACTTAACCGATTATAATAAAATTTGCACACCATGTGCAGTTCGATCCAACTTGAGAGATAGGATATCTTAGATCTGATGAAGTTCTGATGATGGAGCTGGAAGGTGGCCACAGGAACTTCGTCAATAAGCAAGATAACCTCATCGTGTTTAGGCTCTAATGAAACGTTCTGAAGAATACTTTTAGAAAATTTTCGGGAACAATTCCTATGCGACGCAGACGAAGTTACGCGGGGCAGCTAGTTTATTTATAAAATGCGTAGATAATAAATATATGTACATAATTCCAGGTATATCTATGCAAGTATTCGCGATAGTGAACGGACACGTGTCTCAGTACGTTCTGGACCCGAACTTCTCCAATAAACTGCCCATCATACCTTCGGAGGTGGGCTATGTCAACTTCACGTGGAAGTCTAAGAAGAGATATTACTATAACTTCGATACGCTGAAGTCGTCTGATCTGAAAGTATTGAAACCGCCTGTTCTGTCGATTAAGACTCAAGGAAGGGTGCCCAAAACGGCTAAAGGTAAGAATTAGGAGAATATTCAATTGGATAATCCGATATATCCTCTCATAACTCGATTTATACCCACGCAAATTCATTAGCTATCACATTATATTACAAAATCTGCAATTGTATAAATTTTTCTTAAGATGAATATGTCTCTCTCCTTAAAGTTTCAATAGGAGCGGAGCGTCAATTAAAAATACTTTCTAGAATCTTAAAACAAAACAGTACCTAGATTAAATTAATTATTTTCATTTAATTTTATATTAGTCTAAAAAAAATAAATAATTATTTTCTGTATATCAGTACGATTGCCCTCAACACCGGTTCGACCTAGTGCGGGTATCAATGTTAATATGTATGTTTTGTAATTTGTGTTTTAGTTCAATAAATATTTTTACTTACTTTTACTTATTATGGCAAAGTAAGACAAAGCTATCAATAACACAATTATTCGACAGAGTTCAGTATAATCCTGCCGTGTGTGGGCAACAGCAGCGGTGTGGCCACATTTGAGATAGGTCTAGTGCTCAAAAACGCACGTGGTCTGCCATTGAAAGGTACACCACTAAGACTAAACCTAAAGAAGGAATGCGCACATAGAGGTGTGTATTTAGAAACGACAGGTATTGTATCGCCAACGCATTTTTAACAATTACATGCTTTTGTTTTTCAAGTTGTGCTTTAGATTTTATTATAAACTTATTCAGACACTCGCGGTTTTCTATTATACTTTCATGCATTTTCAACAGGTTCTTACCACGATATTTAATTAATTGAGTTGTCTCGATATTTCAACGTTGTTGCAAACGTCATGATCACGAGAAGACTGGATACTGCGGGTCGATTTAAGAGCAAACAAATCTGTCTACCCTCTTTCTTTTGGGTCGTACCACTGGAACTCGCACTCACTTCTCGACACACCACACTCACTGTATCTACAAGACTCTGTTAATTAAATATCGTGGTAAGAACCCGTTGAAAATGCATGAAAGTATTAGATTTGATTAGTTTAAAACTAATTTATAATTGTTTAAATTGGTTTTTGGCACACTTTGGAAGCAATTAAAACAAAAGTTGAAACTTTTGAGGCAAATTTTAAATTTCGGGATTTTGACGGCTAAAGTCAACTTCAAAGACAGAAGTATAATGCTTTAATTAAGTTTCATCAGTAACATTTAATATTCTTCTATCACCATGCGCTACCCTTTTGTGTGTACTTTGTCATTCTTTTGCTTTGATGCTTTTTGACTTAGGCTTGAACTACTTTAGGCCTTCCCCTGTTTTTGAAAACTAAATAATCTGGAAATCTTCTAACTACCCTCAATTTTCTTTCTGAAGTAGAACTCATACTTGTTTCATGAAATTAATTACCATCGTTACTGTGATACAAATAAAAACGAAAATTTCAGACATTCTTATTATATGCAAATGTGATTCCTGATCATGGATCGATTAATGCCTAATGTAGTTTCAGCCTAAATAACAAATCATTAGGTCTAATATGTGTTGGCACACAACTGGTGTGTTGTTGCTTGATTTAACTATTAACACATTAATGGGTAGTCAGTGGGATAGTTGTCATAGAAAATATTAGCCAGGAATCGTGCATTAGGCCATTGCTTTCCTTACTGTCTACAACATCAATAATCCACCTGTTTCTAAAATTATCGATGATGAATCCGACATTTCGGTCCTTTATCTTTTGGGACTAATTTAAATTCAAAGTATCAAAGTATTCTTATGTCAGTAGTCAGAGATAAATAATTTTAATTAAGAAATTGATAATAATGTCACTTGTCCCTAAATTTTTACAAAATCGCTTTGCACCATTCCTGTCTAGTCTTTTTAGCGAAATCTCATCATTTTGATAAGATTTAAACAAATTAATAAAACAGTAAAACTTCATACCAAATACTCAAAATTCCAAATTACTAACTTGCACTAAATATAGCTGTGCAAGTATAGATCTTCACACGGTGTCAAACCAAGTAAGAAAACTGACAATCAGTCGGTATTTAGTACCGTGATCTCCCTTAATAAATTGAATTGTTTTCCGGACGAGTTTACCCGAGCTTGCTGCTGGCTGGACTGCGATGATGCTCATCTTCATTTCCGATTTTAGGTTTGTATTCATCATCATTTGCTTATATTCAATGTATTAGTGACTAAACACCGCATTGCAGTTAACATACAAAGCGAATAATCTGTACAACTATATTAATGTAATCACTAACTAGCTAAAGTAAGTATTACTTTATTAAGTAACATATTTTGTCTACCTACCACTACCGGAAAAGGCGGCAGAAAGCAAACTTGTCGTAGACTTGTAGTTCAATAAATATACTATCCTATTTTAAATCTCAAAACGTTGAGACAAGGGAACCATATTTCATATGTCCATCCGTAGTTTATAGATTTTCCATACCTGACTTTCATGAGTTTTGACGTGGTCTTCACAACTTTCTAATTGGTTACTTAACCATCCAGATGACACTAACTTTTTTCTATAATAAACTTTCTTTGTAGTAAATCAATTCCTAGGTGGATTTAGTGTTCAAATATCACATAAAAGAATAATATCTACATCCAGGGCCGGATCCAGAGTGCGACAAGAAATGTGCTAACCAAGGATGGTGCAATGAGGAGAAAATATGCCAGTGCCCCGAAGGGTACATGGGTCAGCACTGTCGCACGGCGCTCTGCTACCCGCAATGTATGAACGGAGGGAACTGCACCGCGCCCGGCGTCTGCTCCTGTCCCGCGGGCTACCAGGGACGACATTGTGAAGGAGGTAATCATAATAAGGTGTTTTACCATACATTTAAGTATTATATTGGGCTGATCAAAACAGTAGAATTTCTAAACAAATTACCTACACCAAATATCAAGTGTATTATAAAACGACTTAAAGAGTCCTCAGTTTAAAACAACTTAAATTAGCAGAGTATTAATGTTTTGCATTTTAGATGTGTAGTATGATACTACTAGTATCTAATAGGGGTGTACGAATAATTCGAAGTCACGAATTATTCGTTCCGAATCGAATAACAATATTTGAATCGAATTCGAATCTTCGAATTATTCGAATTTCAACGAATATTCGAAAAATTTCGAATAATTCGAAAAGTTTCGATTATTCGTCGAATTTCGAATAGTATCGAATTGGACTACGACGACTACGACTATTTTGTAGACATCTAGCCAATTAAAGATATTATCTACAAAATACAAATTCTTGTCCTATTTTCGATGCATCGTCGTAGTCAAATTCGATACTATTCGAAATTCAACGAATATTCGAAACTTTTCGAATTATTCGAAATTTTTCGATATTCGAACGATATTTGCACACCCCTAGTATCTAACATTTTTTTAATCGCCTACATTACAAACACGCGTGATTGCCGAGCTATTGACATCAAAGACAAACAATTTTAGTTTAGTAGTGTTTAGTTCTTGCCATTTTGATGCTCAAAGCCAGTATGGGTCGATTTTCTAATCTTCTGGCATCAGACGCTCAACCCTGAACCTTCCACTACAATATTATATTACGAAACCACAAGATTTTCGTTCTTTATAAGTTGAAAATGACAGAACATAAATTAAAACGAACAGAATATTGTAATCTAATTTATTTTACATAAAAACGCTACGAGTACATAAAAATCAAAAGGCACATGTGGAATGAACAGTTGTTGGGTATCATTACACTTTTTAGGAAAAGCGATTTTACCTTTTGAAACAAACTTCAGATTACACACACATTGTTGAATGTTTTATCCACTTGTAACAATCCACTTGTTGACAATCACCTTGATAACAAGTCTCGAGTGTTCTTAGAAATATTACAATAATTCAATTTGTACATTTGCTATTTGCGACACAGGCGACACCAATATAGCTATAAGAACAATTGAAAAGTACTTACAACTACATTCTGTAACTCTAAAACAACAAAAAGTATAAGTCCAATGGACCATATTTACACAATGCGACTAGTACATCAAGGGCTGTTATGAAATAATACTAACTGCTTAAAACAATAACTATAGTTTGGCCGTTCAAAGAATGCGTTCCTGACACGTAACTTAGTAATGGCGTTGCGGTTACGGTAAAAATATTTTTGCTGGTCGTTTTAACAATTGATGAGCATTAAAACAACATTATTATATCAATAATCAATGAATGTTATTATTTTGTGCCAAACTGAGCGTCAAATAACTTGGTAAACAATATTTTGCGTGACTAGCTGATAGGTGTCATGAACGCATTCTCTGAACGGCCGAACTTTAGTGAACAAACTAATACACCTTATTTACATATTTACAAAAAAATCCACATGCAGGTTCTATATTTTCTTGGAAATCTCTATGGCGGCCTTGCAACCTGTTTTGATAACTTCAGTAAGAACTTTATAGAAAGGTGCCTGTTCTGCGCCGTGGTCTATGCCAGTGTCGTGATGTTCCTGTTCCTCATCCCTGAACTTGGTTATGGTCTCCAGGATCTCTTTGTCGACATTCGGATCCTCCATCAGAGTGCGCAGTTGATCGTTGTAGTGGTCAACGATCACAGTCTCAACGGCTACCGTGCAGGCCATAGCCGCTTCTTTACCTAGGAGGGCTGTGCCTAAAAGATATGGTTTTCGGGATAAGAAATTGTCTCTGCTTCTGCTTTAACACGTTCGTTGCGATACGAGGTGTTATCGGCCCGCACCATGACTAGACGTTAGGGTGATACGCGGTCTATTAGACCCCACCTCCTATTTCATAGTTATGTTCTTCGCACAGGAAGTTGCCGTTTTTCCTTGCCGCAGAAAAGTTGCAAGAAGGGTCATTTAGACCTCGTGTAGCAGTGATCGTGTTAAATTAACTAAGTAGGTTTTAAAAAACTAGGTAATAGGTTATTATTAAAGAAATTCTAATTAATTTCACTATGTTCTAAGTATTACGCGACCGGAAAGAGTGCCGATGGCGTAACGCGTCGCGTCGTCCCTCATAACCCCGTGCTGGGTTCTGGCCTCAGCCGGGGTTCGGACGCTGAGTGTTGGAGATTTTAGTGAGGTTCAACTCCCACATATGGCGGGCGGGGATCCGGTGACTTCCTCCAACTAAAAAAAAAATTTTAAAAAAAAATGTTCTAAGTATTAAAAATATTGAATCATTTCGCAAATTTTCCAACTAAACTTACTTCAACTGTACTGTTTGTTTTGTGCCACTTCGAATAGTTACATTGTTTCAATAGCACTTCATTTATCAGTAATATTAATCACGACACACATAAAAGACTTTAAACGCGATCAGAACTACATATTCACTACATTAACCACTCGTCTGGGAACGTCAATTTCGGCTCCTGCCACAGACTTGACATAAGTAAACAAACCAATTTTGATACAGTTCCCAGTTAAGTAATAAGCCAAAAAACTAACTCACCAGCGCCCAGCACAAATCCTGCTACGTTCCATATCGGTGTGAGTACGGTGGGCCTCACTCTGTACTCGTTGATGAGCTCCTCGAACTTCTCCCTGTGCTTCTTCTCCTGGTCCCACATGTGCTGTATGAGGGGCCCCTCGGCCGTGCGACCCAGCACCGCCATCTGACCCGCGTATATACGATCCGCGCCCAACTCTCCCGCGTGATCCACTCGAATGATCTTGTCCAGCTTTTTATAAATGGATATTTTACTGTTTTCGGCGATTTTAAGTGACTTTTTTTATTGCCTTATAGGCAGACAAGTTAACGGGCCACCTGGTCATCGTAAGTTACGTCACTCATGGACCTCTGCAATGTCAAATGACACCACCTACGACCTGCCTTTAGACTCCCTCGCCTCGTTGCAACTATGACTACTTAATTAATATCTTAGAGTAGCAATTGAAGAATAAAAATCTGTAGTTGAAAGTATTTTGTTTTACTTACATGAGGATTTTTCTTCCAATAAGGCCTGCTGCTGCTGTGAGCCAATCTTATATGTTGAAGCAGTGGAGATCGCATGTTTACCTGAAAAACAAACCATAATTTCATCGTGTTAATTATAGATGTTTATGTTTTGAAATATACTTATATGGACTTATTTCTAGCTCTAGTGTTGTCGATTTACTTCGAAAAAGTAACAAATTGGCCCAGGCCTAATAAAATTCATTTGTTACAGGCATATGCTCACAAAAATGCCTCAACGGTGGTAAATGCATTCAGAAGGATACCTGTTCCTGTCCCAAAGGATATTATGGACGAAGATGTGAATTTTGTACGTAATATAATATAATTTTTCTTTATACCCTTCCAATTATGATCTCACTTTATTATGGGATTTCCGGAACACGTAGACCTGGAGGACACATATCCAACACTTGGTTACAAATGCTCACGGAAGTCATCTACTAATAATATGGTGCCTGCTTAGAACTCGTAGGAAGTCCACAAAGAGCATATGGGACAAAGCCACGAGTAAGTGCCACGAGTGCCTTCCATGCTTCAGTCTTTAATACCAAGTGTGGGTAGGACCATGAGTTGGTGAAGGATTGAACTTAACAATGCTTTCATGTGTAACATTTGGTGCACAGCAAAATGCGTGATCCCGTGTCTGAACGGCGGTCGCTGTGCCGGCGTGAACAAGTGCCGCTGCCCGGCGGGGTTGGGCGGCGACCACTGCGAGGTGGGGCGGCGCGGCGGCGAGTGCGGGCGCGCGTGCCGGCGGGGACGGTGCCGGGACCCGGCGTGGCGAGGACGGCCATGTCACCGACCCCCGGGTGTGTAACCATCACCGCATCGACACTTATCACTCTTCATAGGTTTGTGTTCGTCTTATCCACGCTACATACACCCCTCATTTAGAGTATAGCATTGTAGGGGATGGAAACCACCTTCCCAATAACCAGATGTAGCAGAGGTTTATAAGCGACGGTAACCGCTTAACATTGGGAGGGCCGTAGACTCAATTATCTGTCGTGGAATTAAAAAAAAGGTATTGTAGATGCGTGCGTCAAGTTAACAGGCGCACAATGGAATTTTATGATTTAGAATTTAGATGGTTCATGAGCGACAGTGACCGCTTACCATCGGGTGGGCCGTAGGCTCGTTTATCTATCATGCAACAAAAATATATATATATATATGACGAAAAATTGTGACTAAATAGATGATACCACATAAATAGTGCTACTGTACTTTAAAAAATGTTCGATGGTCAATACGTGGCAATACGTGCCTACCAACTTTACTCCAAAGATAGGTACTAAAGGAAAAAGGGCCAGTTCAATTTGATCTAAGTTCAAAAAAATGTGCTTAAAGTTACTAATAGATATAATCTTTCAAAAGTAACATACTTTACAACGCAAATTATTACACTCCTTTTGTAAACAGCGCAGTAACTTTGATTATAGCTAGTTTCATAAAACCTAATTGATCACACATAATTAACACAAGGTAGTAATTTCTAACTACAGTACCTTGACCTATCATTGTCATATTAATTTGTGTTCTAACTATAGTTTTAATACAGATAGGGTAACACATACCACAATCATGCAACTCATAACACATTTAAATTTCTAATTACTCATCAATTTATAACAGTTCATCAAATTATTATTATAAACTCACTAGGTGACCCACGCAACTTCGTTTGCGTTACAAAAATTGTAGCCTATGTGTTATTCTGATGTATAAGCTATATTGTGGTAAAGTTTCATTCAAATCCATTCAGTAGTTTTTACGTGAAAGAGTAACAAACATACCAACCATACATACAAACTTTCGCCTTTATAATATTATTATGATTGTGTTACATATTTATATGTGACAAAGTACAAAACATAGAGTCTCAGAACCAACTGGTAACTAAATAAGTTTTACAGTGAAAACTTTTTTGATGCTATTTTTGTGCACTACTAAACTTATATTTTTGTTTCAGGTTCTTCAGAGGAATCGGCAGAATACAAAAGGCCACGATAATACAAGACACAAATACTTAATGTGATTTAATTAATAAAATACTTTCTATATTATACATAATATTATTTAGTCATATAGGATGTAAGTACAGCATATTATAGTTGTATACTTAGATCTATGCAATATATTGAGATTATAAACATATTATGTTGTTTTATTTATTTATTTTTATCCAAAAGAAAGATATTACTTTTACAAGGTCATGCAGCAGCAATGCAGTAATATTTACATACTAGCTGACCCGCGCAACTTCGTCTGCGTTACAAAGGGGTTCAAACAGTACTCGCAATGCCATCGCGTTGTTATTTGCGCGGCCGCATATTCATTGCGTCTTATACTCGTGATAACTTCTAAACAAAAAGTCCGATTGGAATAAAACAAAAAGTAATTTACTTCTACATTAATACTCTTGATAACGTAATACTTAATTTGGATAAGGGTTAATATAACGATACTCATGTAACGTTAAATTAATATTTCGGACATTTTTTTTATTTTTTAAACATAAAAGTGGTTATTGTGACTAAACTATGATAGTTAGGTATATGCTCTCGCGGACTTTTTTGTAGGTCTTACTAACACCTAAAAACCCGTAGTACATCATTTTGTTTTATTGTCAATAGTTTTTGCAGCGTACGCATAAATAGGTTTTTAATATTACACCTTGTCTTACAAATTCGATATTTTCATACGGATCCCTATTTTTTTTCAAAATAAAATATAGCCTATAACCTTCCTCGATAAATGGACATTCCAACAGTAAAAGAATTTTTGAAATCGGACCGGTAGTTTCTGAGATTAGCGCGTTCAAACAAACAAACAAACAAACAAACAAACAAACAAACTCTGCAGCTTTATAATATTAGTATAGATTATCTAACCATTTTTATTAAAACGTTATTATAATCTAAATGGATATAAAACTTAAACAACTAACACAAAATAAATAATGTCCAGTATTAAAATGAAATAAAATAGGATAAAATCACAATAATCAAAAATTCATATAGAATATAAAAATAATAAATAAATTATACAAGACATAATTTACAATTATTATTAATTATTTTCAATTATTTTACCTGTTCATAATTTTAGTGACCATTTTTTGTCATTTTACCAACGGTATGGTTCCGTTTAGCTAATGCATGATGCAATTTAGTTTTATATTGTGAAATTTATCTTTGCATATCTTATGATATAATAATTTTATTTTTGTCTGCCAGTTGGATTCATAATTATTTGTTAAATTAAATAAAGGTTAACTGATCAGGGATTTAGTTCTATAATTTTTAAATAGAATTACTATTATTTCAGTAAACTGAATCAAATGATGACACGGTGCAATTTGTGATAAATGCCTGGAATTAGGTCGGACAACTGTCACAACCTTGTTTTGGTCTTTTCTTAATGATTGTTTCTATGAAATTTTGAATATATAAGAAATATTTAAACCTTCTATATTTAGAATTTTTTTATCTTTTAGTTGAAACAGTAATAATTTTCGATCTAAATTCTTTATCAAATAAAATGAAACAACTTTTAGTATTAAACATTGTATTGTGGATGTTGGCTACCTAGGCATAAATAAATAAACCAACTTTGGTTTGCTTCACGATGGAGTTGTTTACGTATGGTAGTGGGCCGGGCCTGTGGCTTATTTGTTTGTCTTTTTTGGTATATTTTTATCAGGCAAACTGTGTTTGGAACTCTTTATTAATGATCTATTTGCAGAAATTATAGAGTATCAAAGCAACGAAAGTCCTAGCTAGTGATATGATTTGGTAACTCCTTTTGAAACAATATTGAAAACATTTAAATCTCAATAACTTTACCACTTAATAACAGATGATCCGTGAGCGTATTAGTATTTCTTTACTAGCACTAAAGATCTTATAAATCCACCAACTTGTTCTGAATAGGTTATCTTTATTGCAATATGAAATACTGTATTTGCCGATTTACAACTAGAAAATTAAAATAATTTTATAAACTTACGTTTTTGACAACACAAAGTAGAACTGAATAAAACCTTCAATAAATAGAATTTTTATAAACAATTCCACAAGAAGGTTTATTTACAAAATACGAAAAATAGAAAATGCTTTCTTTTTACTGCTGACCTGTCAAAATTAATTGATGAAAATCTTCCTAGATGGCGCTGAAGTGACATGAATTGATCAATTTCGAAAATAAACCAAAGATTTTTCCTTTACAGCCCGTGTCAAAAGGCACTTTATTCATAAATAATCACTATCCATCGTAAAAATTGGTAAGCATTCCTTTTAATTCGTTTTATTAGACAAAAATCTCCAATTTGAGCCCCCCCTCGGGTTGAGGGGTATTTTCCCACCCTGTGCGAAAATCACACCGCGCAGACTCGTACAAAATGGCGACCCGAAGATACGAAGTATGGACGGTCTACAAGCTGAGGCCATCGATCGATACCAATGGAGGATACAGAATTTTCGGGGTCTTGTGTGCAGTGCGCAATTTTTGTGAAATCAGTGTTCCGCCGTGTGTGAAAGCCCTTAAAAGTGTTGTTTGTAACGGGTTACATCACAGCAGATTCGCGAAACTAGGATTTTGGCTGCAAAATGTGTTTCAAATCACGCAGGTGCGTACGCAGCCGTAGTCTTCCTATACAGTCTGGGCCTGCCCGAACGCGCGGTCGCCCTGCATGGCAGCCATTCATTTGAGCTTATCCTTTACGCCGCCGCAAAGAGTTCGCGTCGTGCGTCTTCTGAGCCCTGACATGCATCGTACAAACAATACCTCCGCCGAACGCGTCATTTAGGTGCAGGCCCTTACGAGATGCACTCGTTACATTCATTTAGCTAAAACCTACGAATGCAATAAAATGCATCTACAAGTAGATCTGGTTTCGTTGATGATTCTCTTAGAACCATGGAGTACCTTTGTGAGCTGATTATAATACGTATGCAAACTCGTCTGTGTGGGTTGAACAAGTATTGATTTTTCGTAGCTTTCCTCCTACACAATGGAATTAAACACCACCCTTTACAGGGCACATAGTTGAACTACAAATACATTTTAAACACTTATATCTTCAACTCGGAACTTCAAATGTAAATAAAATACTTCCAATTAGAATGTTAGTAGTATTGATCTCACTGAACTTGAATACATCATACAACATTTTTAATATCAAAGTAGTGATTAATATGTATGAAATGTTTATTTCACTAATAATCTAAACAAAATAGAAAAATCAATGTTGGATAGATAAGACCCTGCAAAGGTAACATGGGGTCATTGACCTTAGTTATCAATCATGAACTATGTTGTATTTCTATTAGATATTGAAAACATTGACAATACAATGTTTACTTTTTCATTTAACAAATACACAAAGAAGTAAAACAATGCACTTTGCAATCTGTTACTATACAAAAATTAAAAAAACAAACAAACTCCTCTCTTGTCCAATTCTTAATCAAGTTGGTCATGGCACAACTTAAGCAAAAATGTTTATAATTTGCGCAGGCTGTAAGAATAGAAAAAGATTGATTTGGAAACTGCAGTGACGTAGAACAAGTATCAGAATGGTCCACGAGTTGAGATCATCAAAGGAGGCGGGGGAGATCAAACCGGAGATGACTTCCGCAGTCAGCACAGAGTCCATGGACATGACTGAAGAGGTTAGTGTTTGTTTATTTAGTTTTTAGAGATAAAACATTATAATTAACTAAGCATAAAAGACAATCAATAGAAACTCAATTAAAGAGTTATTTGTTTTTACATGTTTGTGGATTCCAAAATCGCTCATTTGTCACAAGTAAAATGGCATAATATTTATTTAAACTGACTTATAAATTCTTCTACTCCCAACATTAATTATTCTAAGTAGCCAGTACTCATTGAGGTAAACCAATGGAATTTTACTTAGGAGGGACTATTAGTAAATTAGACTGAAACGGAACTGTACTTATGATTGAAATCTGTACTATCTATTTATTATTTGTTTATTTAATACTTTATTGTACACAACAGAAAAATAAGTTATATTAAAAAAAAATGTTCACAAAAGGTGAGCTTAACTCAATACTGATACTATAATACTAATTTTATAAAGCTGAAGAGTTTGTTTGAAAAATTCTTTCAGTGTTGGATAGTCATAGACATAGACATTTCTTTATTTGTGATAGAAACAGAACAAACAATATAAAAAAAAATATTTAGTCCATTTATCGAGAAAGGTTATGGGCTATATTTTATCCGTCTGTAAAGCAGACGAAGTTGTGCGATTTAACATCTTATAACTTGTATATGTTAAGTAGAATTATTCAAGTTTGTTGGTAATAATTTAATTTTCGAAATGGCTCCTAATTGCCTAGTCTAAAGGGAGATGTATGTAACCAGGACATGTCTCAAGTGGAGGGCTGCGGGCTGAGCGGCGCGTCGGAGGACGAGGACGAGTGCGCGTCGTCGCCGGCCACCTCCGCCTACGACGACGGTAATGACATTATCAAGAGCGCCATGAGCGACGAGGTCACCAAGCAATTAGCGGCCGCCGGTCAGTCACACACACTTACCGATCACACACTATGACTGCCAACATCAAGTTGCCTAGTGACACTCATGTTCTATTAGTTTGTAAAATTATATTTATTTACAACGATTGGCAAGTTTTCTAAATTGTTATGCTATAATTTGTTATTGCATGCTCAAGTCTTTGGTAATATGTAGATATGATTTTGTGCGACCCAAATTACGTAATGGTGGTCTGTCAGGTCCCGTAGGTATGGCCGCTGCAGCTGCTATAGCATCCTCAAAGAAACGTAAACGTCCGCACTCATTTGAAACAAACCCATCGGTCAGGAAGCGACATCAAAACAGATTGCTTAGGAAACTCAGAGTAAGTTTCTAATGATTGATATTCTCATTAATAAACTGGAATAGTCCTGTTATTAAACAATTTTTTTTACAATTAATTATAGACGTTTTATAAATGAATGAATATTATCAAACTTAAATTCTGTTAAGTAGTTCTCAGTACAAAATGATCAGATAGGACAACAGCGTAATCAGTGGTGTGCAGAACATACATACAAATATGCACTGCATACTCTAACTGATCATAATGAATTAAAAATAACAACAAAAATCATTACAAAACTAATTGTGGAATGTAAATTTGCGAAATAAGTCAAATTTACATTTTTGCATACTCAGACTCTTTAGTCATGCAGGCCACTGAGCCACTGAGCGTAATAGTAATAGCACATACCTTATTGTTACCAATATAGAAGTATTGCTATGGTAAATCTTAAACCTTGCAGCTGAAAATGAAATAGTATAATATATCCTTCAATATGCACGTCTGTCTGTCAGCAAACAATCGAGGAGTTCGCGACGCGCGTGGGGCAGCAGGCGGTGGTGCTGGTGGCGACGCCCGGCAAGCCCAACACCTCCTACCGCGTGTTCGGCGCCAAGCCGCTGGAGGACGTGGTGCGCAACCTGCGCTGCATGATCATGGACGAGCTGGAGAACGCGCTCGCTCAGCAGGTACTTACTTACATGACGTGGCCGTTGCTGTTGGTGTTATTATAAATGCAAAAGTAACTCTGTCGTATAATTTTGATTAAATTTGGAACAGACAATCTTTAGACCCTGAGAAATATCATAGGCTACCTTTTATTGCAAAAAAAAGATGAAGAAAAAAACGGGTTATAGAGTTCACGCAGACGACGTTGTGGGCTAGTGAAAAATAAAATACCTCTCTCATTTAAAACATTTAAAATACAGAGATCTGTGTTTATGTGCCAGCTGTAGTGAATGACCTGTTGAAATAGCGTGAGTCCTACAGTGAGATACACAACAGGCTTTGACTGTCAAATTTTATGACCTGTTTGTTCTGGCATCATAAGTAGTCAATGTAAAAGTGATCCTAAAAGCACGATGTCATTTCAATTTATCTTACGTTGTGGAGCATACGCGCTGTCCGAATGCGTGTTCCAGTTCCGATTTTATTGCTCGTAATTTATCTAGACTATGTCTAGCAGTGGTTTTAAATGGGCTGATGTATAAATCGAGAGTAAAATCTAAATACCTAAAGACACATAGACTGATAGATATAGTTTAGAGTTTAGTAGTAGTGTAGGTTAAGTAAGTAAGCGAGTATATAAGGAGCGTCAGTTCGGGCGCGGCTCGGTCCCGCAGGCCCCGCCCCCACCGGCCGACGACCCCTCGCTGTTCGAGCTGCCCCCCCTCATCATAGACGGCATCCCCACCCCCGTCGAGAAGATGACGCAGGCGCAGCTGCGGGCCTTCATACCGCTCATGCTCAAGTACTCCATGGGTACGTAGCACACACACACACACACACACACACACACTCACACACACTGCCCCCCTCATCATAGACGGCATCCCCACCCCCGTCGAGAAGATGACGCAGGCGCAGCTGCGGGCCTTCATACCGCTCATGCTCAAGTACTCCATGGGTACGTAGCACACACACACACACACACACACACACACACTCACACACACTGCCCCCCTCATCATAGACGGCATCCCCACCCCCGTCGAGAAGATGACGCAGGCGCAGCTGCGGGCCTTCATACCGCTCATGCTCAAGTACTCCATGGGTACGTAGCACACACACACACACACACACACACACACACACTCACACACACTGCCCCCCTCATCATAGACGGCATCCCCACCCCCGTCGAGAAGAAAACGCAGGCGCAGCTGCGGGCCTTCATACCGCTCATGCTCAAGTACTCCATGGGTACGTAGCACACACACACACACACACACACACACTCACACACACTGCCCCCCTCATCATAGACGGCATCCCCACCCCCGTCGAGAAGATGACGCAGGCGCAGCTGCGGGCCTTCATACCGCTCATGCTCAAGTACTCCATGGGTACGTAGCACACACACACACACACACACTCACACACACTGCCCCCCTCATCATAGACGGCATCCCCACCCCCGTCGAGAAGATGACGCAGGCGCAGCTGCGGGCCTTCATACCGCTCATGCTCAAGTACTCCATGGGTACGTAGCACACACACACACACACACACACACACACACTCACACACACTGCCCCCCTCATCATAGACGGCATCCCCACCCCCGTCGAGAAGATGACGCAGGCGCAGCTGCGGGCCTTCATACCGCTCATGCTCAAGTACTTCCATGGGTACGTAGCACACACACACACACACACACACACACACACTCACACACACTGCCCCCCTCATCATAGACGGCATCCCCACCCCCGTCGAGAAGAAAACGCAGGCGCAGCTGCGGGCCTTCATACCGCTCATGCTCAAGTACTCCATGGGTACGTAGCACACACACACACACACACACACAAATACATTTTAAACACACTAAAAACACGAATTTGGTTTGTCACAAAACTTTGAGGTAAATAAGATTTTTAATTAATTAAAATCATTCAATATTACAATCGACCATTTTGTCGGAAACTCTCGTCACAGCCAACGTCACGATTAGGTAAACAAACTCCACGAAATTTCAAATTTACTTTTTTGGCGCGTTGACACCTTTGACGACTGTTTACCTAAGCGTGACGTCAGACGCGACGCCATGACACCATGGGATGTTTTTGTGCACTTTTTAAATGTTATTTAAAAAATGGTAGTTGTAACAGCTATACACAATACAGTCTACGATTAATAACCAGTATTGCTTGGTGTCAGTTCGCGGCAAGCCGGGCTGGGGTCGCGAGTCGACGCGGCCGCCGTGGTGGCCCAAGGACCTGCCGTGGGCCAACGTGCGCATGGACGCTAGGACAGAAGATGAAAAACAAAAGGTACGTATCACACTATAACATTTCATTTTAAATTATCTTTCTGTAAGTTTTTACTCTGAAAGATAACAAAAACCATGTGACCTGCATAAGGGGTTGTCCATTAATCACGTGATCTTTTTTTAGCATTTTTTAACCCCCCCTCCCCCATCGGTGATACGTAGTGAGGTTTAAGACCACCCCCCTCCCCCTTCTCAACATCACGTGTATTTTTAGTACCTACAACGAATCTTAAAATTTTCTGAATATTATCTTAATGTAAGTACAGGTATAAACTATAATCTTATTTTATTCTGAAATTAAGGATCATAATAAAAATGTCTACACCAGGTTGCAAGTTTTTTTTTATTGCCATAACAATAATAATAAACGAAGAGTGTAATCATAGGAAAAACATGTATTGTACTAGTATATGAATATATTTAAGGTATATTGTCCTCGGACCACGGATTAGCAAGACATTCTTCAACACTAACAACTGGATAAGCATCATGCAGGTTTGACGAAAAAATAAATACACGAGATATCTTACTACACCCCCCCATCCCCCTTGTGTTATTTTCGTGATTTTTATCAAACCCCTCCCCCCCCCTTTCAAGCCTCACGTGATTAATGGACAACCCCTAACTTGAGGAGGAAAGATTATTTTCCGGGAAAAGCACTAAAGTTAATCAGTCGTATGTTTCCTGATACATTAGCTATTTGCCAATGCAAAATAATGAATAAAATATTAAAAAGGTCGTCACTAGATGGAGCTAGTTGTAACCCTGCCTTGAGCTTATGTGATACGGTCTTATAACCTGTCTTAGGTATGCATAAAACTTATTCTAATAACTTATAATTAGGGATGTGCGAATATCGTTCGAATCGAATCGAATCGAATATTAAAATTCGAATCGAATCGAATCGAATATTAAAATTCGATTCGAAATTCGAATCGAATAATTCGAATCCCCGAATTATTCGAAGTTCGACGAATATTCGAAGAATTTCGAATAGTATCGAATTTGACTACGACGATGTATCGGAAATAGGACAAGAATTTGTATTTAGTAGATAATATCTTTAATGGGCTAGATGTCTATAAAATAGTCATAGTCGTCGTAGTCGAATTCGATACTATTCGAAGATTCGAATTATACGATTCGTGTTTCGAATCGAATATTCGTATTCGATTCGGAACGAATAATTCGTGAGTTCGAATTATTCGCACACCCCTACTTATAATAAATACTACGTAATACTATATCAATGCATAGTTCATACCGAAGTGTTTTCCCGCTGTCCTTAAAACTACGCATAGGTACGACATTATTACGCATACGTTTCCTTGCCTATGTCTTCAGTACTATAACATAATCAACCTATAGACGTCCACTGCTGGACGCCGGTTTTCCTTAAATCTCGCCACAGCTTGCAGTGACTGTACTTTTAAGTACTCGTCTGAGTCCGATTCGTTCCTTCGTTCGTTCCTAAATCTGAGTCGACTATTTTTTAGATAATATGTTGAATGGGATTCTTAACTTATCCTTATTAAACTACGCTGTATTACATTTTGGCCAAAAACATTTTAACAAATCAAGTTTCTGAACTAATATCACATCATGCTCAATTTTGGCTCTTACCACAGACTTGGCATAAACAAATTAATTTTGACACAGTTGAGTGGTTAACGTCATCATCATCATAAGCCTATAGACGCTGCTGGAGACCGGCCTCCCCTAAACTTCGCCACAACGGGCGGTCCAGTGACCTCCTGCGATCATCCGTATTAACTGTGGTTATCATATTCCGCTACATTCCAGATGTCGTGGACGCACGCGCTCCGCCAGATCGTGATCAACTGCTACAAGTACCACGGGCGCGAGGACCTGCTGCCCGCCTTCACCGAGGACGACGAGAAGGGACCGCCCACGCAGCCCGTATGTTACACCCGCCAATATATACATTACAAAACTTATCAACTAACTTTCAATAATTGCACTTTTTAACGGATATTACAAATTTAATTTAAAAGTTGTCGTGATGCAAGAAAATAACTAATTAACATTATTTGATAATTATTAATTACTAATCAATTTAAGTGATACAATAATCTACTCGTTGAGTCTAAACTGGCAAAACCGTGATTCGCGTTAAATTAGTTGAGAAATACCTTACTTACACTTAGAAAATTTGAATAGAGATCTGAGTAGTTAATCAATTACAGTAATTGGGATCGTATAACATGAACTTTGATGGGCTAGAACTAAAAATAAAAATAATGCTTTACTACAGGTAAATTCTGCAAATTGATTGCTAACATTTTTTCATACTTTGTTTTAATTGGGAAATATTATAAAATTTGTATTAAAGGGAATTATTTAATTACCGGTGATTTATTCAGAAAAATATATATAAAAATAAATAGTATGGTCCTCAGCATTCATAAGAATAACAAGACGTTGTTTTGCCAGTTTAGTTTTGACTAAATGAGTTTTGGTGAATACTTGATAGAAGTCGATTCGTAACGGCTTACATTATTAATTAAAGGCTCGGTCAAACATCGCCTAATAAACGTTTGCGTTCAATGTATTTGTACTACCCGTGTACGTAACCTAGCCACTCGTCTGTGGATGTCAGTAGCCTCATATACAGCGTGATTTTTTAAATGCTGGTCTACACCGAGGGACCAAAGTTAATGATCATATACGACATTCGATCAAATATACCATAGATGTTAGATATTAGCACGCAAAAGTGGCACCGACGAAAAGCAGACAAAATATACATAATATACATACATACAACGTGAATTATTACAGTTCTTTTGTAAACTGCGAAGTAACTTTGATTTAGATATCAGACAATATTGAACTTTATCCCACTGTCTTAAGATTCAAAATCATTAACTATGAAACAAGTGGGGTTACTTACCTATGCTCCTTGTGGCTAGCAACTTGACGCATGCTTTAAGTGGCACCACTAGTTGCGATCCAACCGCACAACCAATGTGCAATGAGTGTACGAATATACAGGGTAGATCTGTAACTTTGGACAAACTGACGTGGGGTGAATGACATGTCGAAATAAAACTTAGAACCACTTTTATTTTAGGAATTGGATATTTTTTTTTTTATCATAGTATTGAAGTCCGCAACGATAGTCGTACGTTTTCCATACAATGTCAGAAAAAAAGTTTATCCGAACCAAAAAATAAAAATAGTGCAAACTTTTATTTCGACAGATCATTCACCCCACGTCAGTTTGTCCAAAGTTACAGATCCACCTTGTATAATAGTTGTACACTATAGTATAGCGTCGAATTACCGCTCTACAACGCGGTAAAACGTTTTATGTTTGACAGAGCCTTTACAATAGTGTTTTGTCGACTACTGTTAGCCGCTGCCTGGTAATGCTAAGGTTAACGGTGGGAGTGGTAGTAAAAAGAGCGCGCACATTTCCGCAACGCATGGTGTCAGTATCTTTGTGTGACAAACCCGACAGGGTGCGTTGTGCGTTATGGCTAAATGTGCGGGTTCCTTTACGTGTTTGGTTATCGCACGCTGCCGGAGAAGGTGTCAGCTTGCATGCCGGTGTCGCAGTGCGAGGCGCCGCGCCAGCACCACGCCATCCCCGAACAACAAGTCTGCATCGATCAGATGACGCTCGCCGACGTCGATGTACGATACACACACTACGTACACTACACACTCTACACACTCTACACATACTATAAATAATTTATTTATAGTGAAAACATCAATACAAAAAGACACCAATTTTGACAGCAGTCGAGACTCATCTTAATGCATGTCAACTAACTCAACTGACACACGCACTTAACACGCAAACATACATTTCTGCTCGTTTTGGGCTCAGGTCACCTCAGTAGAGAGATCAGGTATAATCCACCACGCCATCCTTGCGTGGAGGACATTACATAATCTTTGAAGATTTTAAATCCTCCACTAATATGCAGGTTTCCTCAAGATGTTCTCTATCACATTTTTGTCATTCGTGCTGTGATAAATTGGCCATAGACACACAAATTCAATTTTAAATTTAATAATAAGACAGTTAGTGGTCGCCAACGATGTTATAAGCTTAGAATCGCTCAAAGTACAATAATGGCCCCTGCATAAGATTGCTAGTTACAAAGTGAATAGTAAGACAGTATATTGTGGTGTAGATGTCGCAGTACGCGCCGGCCGTGCTGCAGACCATCACCAACCCGGACGGCAGCGTGTCGCTCATACAGGTGGACCCCAACAACCCCATCATCACGCTGCCCGACGGCACCACGGCGCAGGTGGTCAGTATACACAACCTCCTATACAGTACAGTTGTAATGAAGGTACACTTTGACTTATACAGGGTGTTGTCATGTTTCCAGAGGAGCTAATGAATCACCTTATACGTTAGTGGTTACAGTTGCTCATAGACTTTAGCAATGATTGAGGCAGATGCGTCGATGTGTGTACGACTGACTCTTAAAGACTCAGTACAAGTCATAGTACTCTAAAATTTTCGAGAAGAAGCTTATTTTATAGCGTTGTTAGTGGAGAGGAGAAAGATGACACTTTTTGTCATTTACGATGATGGAACAGAAGAAAATGTTTTGTGTCCTATCATAAAATAACACTGTCTTGTTTCGTTTTTTAGTGTTTTTTAACACCCTGTACATAGAAATTCGCTCTTTTAGTAAAATAATGTGCATGGTTTATGGGCAGTTAAAATCACAAAAGCATCTTGTTTATTCAAATGTGTATAAATTCAGATTCAGTCTGGCGAAGGCGGCGCGAGTGTGGTTGGCGCATTAGACACAGAAGGAGCAGTGGCCGTCGACCTCAACGCCGTCGCCGAGGCCACGCTCAACCACGAGGGACAGATCATACTCACCGCAGACGACGGACACGGTACGTACACAGAGTAACTCACGACACACACAGAGCCACACAGTAACTCCCGACACCACAGAACCACAGAGTAACTCCCGACCACGGCTGTGACATTCCATACAAACTTGACAGTTCTTAGTGGAAGCGGTACGGAATTTTAAAAATCCAGCAGAGGGCGCCACCATTTTTTGTCATTAGTCCTCATTGGCTTTGGCGACAAAAATAAACGCTTTCTGTTGAATTAAATATAATTATTATAAAAAGATCGTTTTTTAAATGATACTTAATTATAAAAATATGAAGGAACATAGTATTTAGAATCTATGTTAAATCATTTTAATTTGGTATTTAGAATTTATACGATTGCATGGAATTTTGGATTTTATTATAATTATTCCAGGACAAAAGTTTGCAGTTAAAGTTTGTTTCACACAGAGCCACAGAGTAACTCCCGACAAACACAGAACCACAGAGTAACTCCCGGCACACACAGAGTAATGTATGTATGTATCTGTTGCAGGGTACCCGGTGTCGGTGTCGGGCGTGATCACGGTGCCGGTGTCGGCGTCCGTGTACCAGTCCATGGTGGCCTCCATGCATCACCACGAGGCCGTCTGCGTCGCGCCGCTAGTGCAGGTCACACACGCTCGCTGACACACGCACACACACACACACACACACACTATACAGGGTGGATGACCTGTACATCTAATACAACATAGCACCATTTTTATTTTTTGGATCGGTTTAACTTTTTTTCTGACATTGTATGGAAAACTCACGACTATCGTTGCGGACTTCCATACTATGATAAAAACATTTTTTATCCAATTTTTTAAAATAAAAGTGGTTCGATGTTTTATTTCAACGGGTCATTCACCCCACATCATATTGTCTAAAGTTACAGATCCACCCTGTATACAGGGTGTCCCAAAACGATGAGACATGAACGAGAAGTACCTTAAACATTAAAGATAGAATGTTTTGCTGAAAGGAAATATTATTTTATATTTGAAAAGAAACACAACTGCATTCATAGATTTTAAAAAAATCTTGGTACACCCGGGTATCGAACCTGGTACAATTCGAAAAATCACACCCTGTATTTTTATTGCACCAGTCGATAGAGTGACTTATAAGGATTAAATCTCTCTAAGAAACGTAATAGATTAAATGAAAGAAAACGAAATTCAATTCACCCTGTATATACACTCTCAATAACAAAGCCTTAGCATAGTAGCATGTGAAATTTCGTATGAAATTCAGTAGTCACCACTGCTACTTTTATGTGAAATGTCGTTCTGACTAAACAATATTTCAAATAGTTTCACATATTTCATAAAGCCCTATCGTAGCACATAGTGGAACGTGAGCAAACAATATAACAAGTGTAGGCCATACTGGTTGCGCTTACAAGACAAAGCGAACGCTTATCTAACCTTTTTTTTAAAATAGACATTATATTCATCGTGTGAGATATTGATTTCCGTTGTAAATATTAATAAATAAAATAAAATTCACAAGTCACTTGATCACACTTTTCATCTGTGAAATTATTGTTATCTTAAATTCGCTGAATGAAAATGAATTAAAAGTAGCAATCCTTTTCCTGCACAGGGTGTTCGCGCTAACTTGTGTGGGCTATAATATGACATAAATACTATGTAGAACATAAACCTCTAATCTCATATTATGTTCAATTTGTGCTCTTTTGTTTTATCTCCTTCAATTGCCTAAATCCACATAAAAATAAGATTTAAAAATATGTAATGAGTAATTTATGAACGGGTATAAATGTAAATATAATGAACGGGTGTAAATCAAAAGTTAAAACAGTATTGATAACTTGATACTGATGACATATTTTTAATTTAATTATTTAGCAATTTTAAAAATCCAATTTCATTGTAAATACGAAAATATAGATTAGATTTATTTTTGTTAAAGTTAGGGAGAGTAATAATTTACGATTAATTTATTTATTTGAATCTTAATTTGACTTAAATATTGCAATTTATTTATAAGGAATAGGATCTCTTTTGAACACGATCCCAAAGTATAGTGTTGCCAAATAATAATTTATTTATACCAAATATTTAGTAAGACATGGAAGAAATTAAAAATAGTATTTAATACCTAAAGTCAAAGCATTGTTATTTAATAATATGCTAATAGATAGTTAATTTATAATATAGATAAATAATTGTTAGTTCTTAAAAAAATAATATATTGATGAATAAATATCCACTTAAATAGGAAAAATTTTAGGGAAAAATAAAGTAACAAATATTTTGACTAAAATTCTAAATAATATTTTGACTAAATACGAATGATATCTAAAGAGGCTTAATTATTTACAAAAACAATTATCGCTATCGAAAATTGACTAAAATTTGCTTAACTATTATTTTTTTATTTAGCTAAATTTTAGTGTGCCAAATGTTTTTAATTATTTGGGTGTTAATTTTTAAAGGTGATATTTTAATTACCCTCATAATAAGAGAAGTAATGATATATGCATTGATTTACTAATAAAATGAGATAATAAAAATTTACATCCAAATATTATTTGCCATAGATAATTTTAGTGCTTGAAATAGAATTATATTTTTTTAATTTTATTGTTATAGAAATAATGTTGTTTGTTGTAAATGTTTTTATGTTTTTTGTACAAATTACTTAAAAGTGCTATATTTTGTTTTTGTCGGAAATTGGTGCGAAGTATTCTTATGAAGAAAAAAGCAGTTATGGAAATCAATACTTTTTGATGGTATCAGACTACGTGCAATTCATGATAATAAAATAGAATTTATTTACACTGATGAAGTAAAAGTTACATTGTATCAATTTCCTTGTGTTGCCAGAGCTTATTATGTTTGCATGTGTGCGTATAACGCGAGCAATAAATATGTTTTTGTACGTGTTCTGTTTGTTTTTATTTGTTGTAGTTGAGTGTGTTTCCCTTGTTTGCTGCTTCAGGTGTGTATGTTTTTGTTTTTTTTTTAATTTTACTATACAGGGTGTTGCGAAATATAATAAATTTAAATAGTGTTATTTTTTGTAAACATATTTTTTTTGGAGTAGAGAATAACAGCAAGCAATAGTTAAAACTACAAACTTCATTCGTTTTATCGAATGTTCTTTTTGTAACACCCTGTATGCCGTGTAGAATATAATTGTTATTATTTTGCAAGCTAGTTCTTATTTTAAAGAAAAACCAACAAGCTTTACGATTTAAAAATGGATACGTAATAAACCTGTTACATTTATTAATCCAAAACATACCTACCAACTGCAAAATCAATACGACTGACAACAAGCTAACTGACACTGATAAAACCAAAACAAAACCTCAACAAAATACAAACTATTTGCCAATACATTCATATAGATCGTATGTTAGTTTACCTATTGCAACAAAAAATGATAGCTTGATCATTCGTCCAAACTTATTCAGGATCACACTCTGTTTAATAATGTTGAGATCGCTAGAGCCACATTACGAATCTGGAGTCTACTACAATAAAACCGGACTAAACTTAATCTTGGAATAAATTGAATTAAAGTTGCCCATCTCTTTAGTTTCATTGATAGGTATAATTCACTTGATTTCTTATTTTTGTACCATTTTTCGAGTCATTTACTGTACAACTTTAATTTTACCATAGCACGACCTTTTGTATCACCCTTACTATTATAAGAGCCGATATTTCTCTGTACGTTTAATATGACGTATTGTATGAGTGCCATTGCAGTACCGTATACGATATTGAAAAGAAATTTAAGAGATTCTTAAAATAAAAATAATTCCAAGTTATATTTGGACAAATCATTCACCTTACTTCAACTAGCGTAAGGTTATTGATAGGTGTATATTCTGTTTTGTAAGATGTTGTGTGTATGTATGAACAGGTTGAGCAAGGCGGTGAAGCTCTAGAGGCGCTGTCCCTGGGCGGGGGCGTGGCGCAGGTGATGCTGCAGAACGGCGACACGCAGGTGTTGCAGGTGCTCAGCCTCAAGGACGCCACCGTGCTCACCAAGCACATGGTAACTGACTGAACACAGCCACTACATCTATAAGGATATTGACATGACATCATCCATCAGGCTACTGATTGGTAACGTCGATCAAGCTTGCATTGGTTGGTGCAAACGAAGTCTAATGTCGTGTTTCTATGTTGGCTCGCGTCCAACAAACGTACAAAATAAATGACGGCGACGGCCGACCAATATGAAAGTTGGAAGTTGACGAGCCAATTAAGAAACGTGGCATAAGACTCAAATGTGAGTTCAGCTTGCCATTGTACCTGCCTGTCTGTCATCCATGTTAATAACTGTTATGTGTACAATGAAGAATTAGACTTTGTCTGTCCATCAAACCATCTTGTCCACATACTACCAATTCGAAAACCATATTTTTGAAGACAATATCCTTAGCACTATCTGTAGTTTGTCAAATAACAATACTACAACTTTAAACTACAGTAATATTGTTTCTATGTTGACAGCAACAAGTGAAGTCGGAGCGAGAAGCCGTGGTGGCGGACTCGTAGCTGATGCGTGTGGTCGGGAGCCCGCCGCCCGACGCACACATGTAGGCACACACACACACACACACACACACACACACACACACACACACACCAGGGGGACATACAACACAGGTGACGTCATACAGTGCAGCAACTCCCTTGCTGCGGTACAGGTGTGAGGAACTGTCTGTAGGAAAATAAGTGATTATACATTTTCTATGTTTAGTCTGTGATTCGTAAATCCGTGCGTTAAGTGAGTCGTGATGTGGATTGTAATGTGGACACAGACAAGAAACGATACCAGTGATTCAACGTAGATACAAGTACTAGAATTGAACCTAGATTGTGACGAGGGGGGAGCCTGTCGAAAACAAGCCGTGTAAGAATAGAGACGATGTACCCCCGGCTTAAACCATGACAATTAATAAATTCAATAAATTAGAAATAATACCATTAAATGGATTACATTTTTAACGAAAAAAGTCTTTAGGTCATTATTCTAGTGATGCGTGCAATATAAAATAACTGCCCATATTTATTTTATAGATAATAACTGTTTTTAATTTTATATTATTTCCTGATTTTATTTTATGTTTTATTTATTTAAATGCCGCCATTTTGAGCTATTAGAAATAATTGGATGACTTATTAGGTCACGTAAGAATGTGGAGTGGTAAACTAGAAGTTATACTCTTGTGGTGCAACCGTAAAAACATTCTCACAAATATTTACATTAAAAATTCAAAAGACACAACTACTTGTATGGTCTACAAATTTCAAAATAACATTGGCCTTTGAAACCACCATAAGAGTATAACTTAAATATTTCGACACAACAGGAATATTTTTAAAAAAGTCAAGGAAGAAGTATAAGTGTGTTCAGATAATGATGTTTTTAAATTGCTAGTTATTACGTGTAGGCTTAACGAAATAAAAATACTAAAGAAAGAAATTCAGTTTTCCGTAGATTGAAGCTGATGTGTCGAAATTAAATATACTTAGAAATATGTACATTCCTTTCCTTTAGTGTTCGTTGTAAGTTGTTGTTTTTTTATTTATTTGTGGTCGCGTTTGTTAGGTAAGTATTTATTCTAGTCTTGAACGAATCTAGTCGTAAGTCGATAGTCGAGACGATAATGTTATAGTGAAATATACAAAATTGTATTTACACATTTGAAATTAGAAGTTTGTATAATGGTAAATGTGGACGGATGCTTCAGTAAATTGGCTACAACAAGTAGCAGATAGCTAGTCGATCTGGGTAGGTTTGTTTTTAGTTTAAATGAATCCTTTTCTAATTTTGAAAACAGTGTTTAGAAAATATCAATTTCCATTGAAATTAAAAAGATGAAGTAAAAATTAAAAAACATTAATTGAAATGTACATAATACTATAAGTACGTATAAGTATTTTAAAGATTTGTAAAAATGAATTTTACACCTTTGGAACAAAACTGTCCAGATTTTCTAGTGGAACTTAGTGCGGTTCTTAAACTTTCCGCAAAAACATTATGTACCTAATTTCAATTCAGAGCAATTCCTGTGACCTGTAACTCGAATAGAGGTAGTTTATGACTACCATAAAACAATTTTGGTTTTAAGCAATTAGCATAATGAAATAGTCTTCAATGTGATGTGTAACTTTGTAATCGAGAGTGAATGATGTGGTTGAATTAAAATTACCTGCCTATTTTATATAGAAAAATAGACTCATTATAAATATCATATCACATTTGTACATAGTCACTTTCATCGAAACTAGCTTGGTTTTATAAAAAAAGTAAAACATTAAATAAATATATCTGTTTTAAGTCTTCAGGGTACTGACGATGGAAATAATTTTGGATTACGACTGATATGTTTGCTTTGTTTAGGTGCAACTGTAAATACCTATTATACATAGAGCAGAGTAAATATAGTTACATTATACATAGGTACTGGACTTTGTATAAATTAATAATACCTACATTTGTGATGGATTCGTTTTCATTTATTTCATTGTAGGTTGATGTGTTTTGTTTCTACAATTATTTATTTATTATGTTCATCGAATTGTTTAAATACCATTATACTATTTTCTAAGATCTTTAAGTGGAATAAAATACATCGATCTACAATGTACATAGAGTAATATTAAAATCCTAAAAAGAAGTGTCCATACTCCCTGAATTAAAAGTTAAATGCTAAGTAGTATTTAAACCTCGTTTCTATTTATTAAATTCGCGTAAAACGTAAGACGTATTTTAAATTCTACATAACTCTAAACTAGTCAATGGTCTAAATATTAACTTTAGAATATAGAGAAGTACAAAAACTCCATACTAGGCTATAAATTAAATCGATCTTTTCGATTGTATTGCAATAAGAGTGTGAGGTTATCCCTAGACATTTTATCTGATCAAAATACAAAATACTTTTTGTTTCCTACCAGAGTTTAATTTGTTTGTATGAAGGCATGAATAAAGCACAATTTTGTTGTTAAGTACTAAATATAGTTTGTGAATGTATATAACGATATGATTGTGTGAATAAGGAAATTATTAAAGTATTTACGTAATACTGTGTTTTAATTAACTTCCATTTTTGACCACAAATATGCTCCTAATACCTCCCTAGAAATGCAGCATTTAAAATGCCCCTATTTAATGAAAAATAACATAGAATAGCTACTTTATCACCTAATTTTGCATATTGATAACTGCAAAAGTAATCAGGTAGAAGAATAACAAATGAAACACAAATGTAAATTAAATCCAATGTATTTTCACATTAGACAACTCAATTACAGCGGTAGCCCTGGAATACTCTGCAGTTTATAACTCAAATTATAATAAAAAGTTGACAACAAAAATACTATTATACAAATTGACTACAACATAATGCGTGACCCTCACATGTGGTAGACACTCTCTAAAGCTAATTCAGGCTTATCGTAGCCGAGCTCTTCAGGAGTTTCGATGCCAAGTTCTGTGAGAGTAGGCTTGATCTCTTGAACGAGGTATGGGTAGATCTCGTTCACTTTGTTACCGCACTTGTCCTTGCAGGCTTCAATGAACCTCACAGCCAGAGCGTAGTCGTTGACTCGTCTGCAGGCGTGCAGGGCCGCTTTAATGATCTTTGGGTCAGGAACCAAGTCCATACCACAGAGGTCGTTCATTCCTTTGCGGATTTCCCAGCCGTCAATGTCTTTTCGGTTGAAGTAAGCTTCATATCTGAAAAAAGTTTTTTAGGTTTATTTGAAATTTATTTGAATATCACAAGAAATAGTTAACAAAAGCTGTAAAACTAATACTACTAGTATTAGTAAATAAAAGTTATGGATACAAAAAAAGGAAAAAATAAACTTTTTTCTCTAACAACTTGTTTTGCTCTAAATACTATTACATAGTATAATATAATTACACTAAAGTATCATGGTAGGTAAGTAAAATTATAGTTTTAAAGTTAACCATGCTGTCTCAATATCAATGAATCAATATTGATTAAAGTCTACATTAGTAGCAAGATAACAATTTCAGTATGGGTAATAAAATGGGTATTTTACTGTCATAAATATTTGAGACTTATGCATAATATAATTGCCACTGGGTTATTGACTGGGACTTCTAATTTCATTAATACATTTTCAATGTTATTTCGGCGAGATATTGTCATTTTTTAGTTTTCAATTACATAACGTCAAAATATCGAGCACTCGGCTAACCTGTTATCGAACTCTTCGTCGCTCTCAACTGGACCTCCGTGTGACCTCCTCACGGATACAGCGCTGACCCTTGCCGCGGGGACTAAGGATCTCCTAAGCACATTAGCCAAAGCACCTGAAGCGGACTTTAACATTTTCGAAGAATTTTATGAAAAGATAACAATTTCAAATGGCTGCAGAAATTTCTGGCCTAAGAAACGCCAGAGACAAGGAAAAATCGTAAAATATACTATGGTTCATTGTCTATGCTTTGGATTATACTCCGCTTTCAGTTACATTACCTTTGACAGCCATTTCACTTCCGTTACACTGGCTTTGAACATGTCGATTTATTTTGTTCGCGTGGGTTAAATGGGTAAATTATGTGTTTGGAAATATTAAGTACTTGCTATTAAAAAGACATCGAAAAATTACAATTTAAAAAATCACAAAAAACTGTGTTCCCGGATACGCCAATAAAACCATCAAAGGAAGTTCAATAATGAACGTTGTGTACGCCAATTTTCACTTATTTTTAAACGTAGGATGTGACGTAGGGTAAAAGACCCAGATATTTGGACCACGTGCTGCTGATGATTTATTTTTTTCACATACAGGGTGGATCTGTAATTTTGTAATTCACGTGTCGTGAATGACCTGTTGAAATAAAACTAGAACCGCTTTTATTTTACGAATTGGAAAAAAAAATCATGATAGTATTAGTATGGAAGTCCGCAACGATAGTTGTACGTTTTCCATACGAAGTCAGAAAAAAAAGTTTAACCGATCCAAAAAATTAAAACAGTGCACAGTTGTATTTCGACAGGTCATTAACCCCACGTCATATTGTCCAAAGTTACAGATCCACCCTGTATATAAAAAGAGAAAATTTCATAAACGTTGTTCCAAATTAACTCAAAAATATAATTACGGTTAGATCATCAACATCATATAAATAAAACCGTTTAAAAATGTACGGTGCTATCAACAACAACCTTGGGTCTGATAACTGTATTAACTTTTCAATTATTTTAAATTATTTTTAAAGTATAAATGTTCTTACTTAAAATAAAGTCCTGTTCTTATAATCGTAGTGCATAATCTGTTAGGAATTAATAAAAAAATAGTAGTTTGTAAATTAATTCTACACGGAAGTGTACGACATCTATGCCCGCCACCCTAAAACGAAAAACAAAATAAACACATAACCTAAAACATATTTAGTATAGTACCTGTACATAAGGTAAAATGAAGGGTACATAAACAATTAATCAATAACCTGGCCAGCTCCTGACTGGTTGTTTCTAGATCAAGTACTTGAACACCTACGTAGTTATAAAATTAAACAGCGCCATTTGGGCGTTATCTCCGACACCGTTTGGATATGTGCATTGAAAATTAAATTGACTGTGAACGACATGGCTTCGCACAAATTCAAGATCAACGTTGGAGGACCTTCGGGATGCACCCAGGTAAATTCGCCACCCGAACCAAAACCCACCGAAACATTTGATGCAGTAAAAGTTAAAAAGGAATTCCTGCATTTGACTTATCATCAAACTCAGAATGAGGTCAAAGGGGTACCTCCTTTCATGTCCAACGAATCGTTAAACTTGTTCATTAAACAACTCAAAAATAATGAAATAACGTCCGACGATTACCAATTGCATGAAGAAAATGGAGAAACCATTTTGATTGAAAAAAATACTCAAAATATTAAAAAAGTATTATCTGCTGAACAATGCTATAACATCTTGTTAGAAGCTCATCTCGACACTGGCCATGGTGATATACAGACAGTCTCTGAAAAACTTACAAAATACTCTGTACCAGAAATCAGCATTAAAACTGTAATTATTGCATGCAACGTATGTGCTGAACTACGTAATATTGAGATGGAGAAACGTGTTAACAACCTTTGGACCGTCACCATCAAGAATGTATCTAAATTCAACACCGAGTTTCCATTTGTACTGTTTTATGTAGAAACAAACTCCAGCTACATATTAATTAGACCGCTCAAGACAAACAAATGTGATGAAGTAGCTCTGGAACTGTTCAAGATCTTCATGACATATGGACCACCTGCCACCATTTATATTTCTGAAAAATATCTGAAAGTCATGACTAAGGTACAGGAACGCATAAAGGCTGTGCATCCAGAATGTGCATTTAAGCTGTGTGTGTGCATTGTAAACAGTGAACCACTCAAGCATTCGTTCACAAAGGTCATGAAACGGAACAACATCAACTACACAATCCCTGGATACCTTCAAGCACAACACATTCTGAATAACATGAACACTCCTCAGTCTCCGCGTGATCATTTATTCACATCTTAAGATGGAGGAGTATTATGATATTATTACATAACCATGTTGAGTTTATAAGACTTGGTTATTTTGGAAGGGCAAAATATTGCTACTCCTATTTATTATAAAATAAGTTATTTAGTTTACAATTATTGATATTATGAAGCAACAAATGTTATAACTGTAGGCACTGATTACATGCACACTTCAATGTTAACTATATAAATTAGTTTCTGTGCTCAAATAATGATCTCATAGATATTTAAATGTGTTTTGTTTTAGGATCTCATTTGTTGTAGTTGTTCTGTTTTGTGAATTTATTTACATTCCTAATAGTAGATTTAATAAATGTTTATCTTGCAGTAATTATATAATTATTATTGATGTTGGTGTCAAAGTATGTATTATTGATGTGGTGGTTTAGAAACTTAATTTGTGTGAATTTATTGAGAGTGAGCTATCCGCCAGGGAAGTTGTGAGCTGATCTGGCAGCTGAGATTAAATGTCAGTTCTGTGACTAGGCATGGACTAGTGCGGATATAGCTAATAAAAAAATGTTTTAATTTGATATTATATCTTTGATGTTATCTCTTGGTGTTTATATATTGAAAATAAATAAAGGTCTATAATAAGAAAAGTGTTTTATAATAACAACCTACTACTTAATCAACCTTAGTTGAAATGATGAGTCTTTCAATATTCAAGGAATTTATGTTCAAAATATGGATCAAAACTACTAGTTGCACTTAGTCTTCCAATGAGTTAGTTAATAAAATAAAAAAACATCGGATCAGAACCGACGACATTATTTAATTTTTTTGTTATAAGCACCTAGCGTCAGAGACTTATGCCAGAAACAAGCTCGGGGCGTGGTGCGTCCCCTGCGAGCTGCGTTTCGGGACCGGAAGGCCCAATCTCGGCAGTCCGTAACGGAGGCGTGGAAACGACGCCTCGCGAACCCCACTTGGGGTCTTGGGACCACTCGGGGTTTGCGGACCGTCGAGGCGATTCGCCCCGTCATAAAGGATTGGGTGCTCGACGGCGGCGGGTTCCTGCGTTTTATCTCCACGCAGGAACCCGCCGCCGTCGAGCAGGGGGCCGGAACCGGGACTGACCCACTCGGAATCTGGTCTCGTAAGAGTTTCGGGTCCCCAACGTTTTATCTCCACGCAGGAACCCGCCGCCGTCGAGCTGGGGGCCGGAACCGGGACTGACCCACTCGGAATCTGGTCTCGTAAGAGTTTCGGGTCCCCAACGCATGCGAGTGCGAGCGGGGGCCCAAGAAGGTGTCGTGTCTCGCTCAACACGCCCTTACGTCAGATGGTACCGGCGGATGGTAGACCGCGCTCCCCGACCCACGTTGATTCTTGGATCCAGCGGAGTATTCCGTAGGAGGGTGACACGCGGTCCCATCTTGGCGGGTTTCGGAAAGCCCGCCGACCGAGAGCCGGTGGCAGTATCGCCCGCGGCTGCCGGTTCGGCGTTCGGGGGCGGTGCGACGGGAGAGAGTGCCGTAGCACGTAACGCGTCGAGCCGTCCCTCATAAACCCCGTGCTGGGTTCTGGCCTTAGCCGCGGTTCGGACGTGTGAGCGGTTGGAGGTTTTAGTGATGTTCAACTCCCACATACACAAACTGAATATTTTAACCATATAAATGAACAATACAACAAAACAAGCTATATTAGATTTTAAGTTAGCTATGATATAGAAAATATTAAAAAACCTCAATTAATTTTATAATACTTTAATTATTTAATACATAATAACAAAAGTTATTTTCTGTAACATGTAATAATAATTGCGTCTATTTATTAAACTTTTTGGCTTTTATTATGCTATCGTGATTGCTAGTATTATGATATTGTCATTTAATAAATAAGTCTTCAACATAAAAATTGTTACTAATTGTTACATTACATGAATATTAGTCAAGATGGTGTTTAATATAAATTGTCTCAAGGATACAGAACTTTCTTTTAAATATCAACAGATTGTAGCATTTAAAGTTACTACAATTTGCTACAAACAGTGTTAATTGCACAACATCAATATTATTACGTCATATTGTCTTATGGGGAATATTTCCATATTTGAACACTACAAGAAACTGTAATTGAAATGCATGTTATACGATACAAAAACTACAGTACAGGCACTATTGTGTAAATATAATGTAATACAACGTTCAGGCTATAAAAATCTCTATATTTTAATAATTGATTTTAGTATACATTTTTGATATTTTTCTTTATAACAAATTTCTTCATACTTTATTGCCAAATTTTTTTTCTATAATTTCCCAAAGGCACCATTGGAATGTGAAACTAAATAATACCTGACTTAAATCAATTGTAATTGATGAAAAAGTAATAATATTAGTATTCATAAATATACTATTTTGTTACTAAAGACTTGTAAATCAAGTAGTGCAAGTAAGCTAATGAATCTATTAGTACAAACAAATACTTCAATTAACTAAATATTTCACTCTAGACAAATAAAAAGGCATTAAAATTAGCTATAAATGTTCAAAGTTTCCTTCTGCGTTTTTTCTTGTGCGCGGTGATGCTCTCCTGACCGCTGTCCTCCTCGGAGCTGTCAGAGGAGCTGGTGTCGCTGTCACTGCTGGATGAACTGCTGTTAGACGAACTGTCGGAAGCAACACCTGTGCTCTGATTCACATCCACACTGCTCGCGATCTTGTAAAGATCAGGTTCTTTAGCTTCTAACATTTTGAGCCATTTCTTGGAGAGCTTTGGTCGTCCTCGGATAGTTTTGTGCCAGACTATGGGGAAGTTGGTTCGGCTGCAGAAGTTCTGTGTGATGGCGACCGTGTCGTCAAGGTTGAGGACGACGTGCCACCAGCCACCTGGCACAAACACAGTGTCTCCTGGTCTTTGCAGTATCTCTACCTGAAATTAGATGACAGTTTATTTATAACTTATAAATTTTTTTCAATTTATCTACAGTACTTTCTATTTCATTTATTGAACTAGCTGACCAATGCAACCGCTAAGTGAGACATGATTACAATATTATTGAATTAAGCAAAAGCTATAGTTTTCATTACGATTACATAACATTGTCAATTGACAGCAAGTGCCAGTACAATGATCTCCATCTTCTACAATTATTACTTACTGGTTGATACTCTTTTGGCCAAGAATCCAATTGTGTTTTAGGATAAATTAATTTAAACCAAGTAATGGCTTCGTCTCTTTGTTTTCCTCCCATGACTCCTGTCACTTTAATCATTTCCTTCGGTGTTTGTGTTGGGAATAAGCACCATCTTTTGTGTCCAAATACCAAAGCGTTCCAAGCACTAGTGCCCAGAGGATCTATGTGAATGCCAGTGCCTGATCGCTGCGGTCCCATCACAAACCACCGGTAAGGGGGCCTTCTTTCTTCCCCGCAATATTTAAACAAGTCATCTCTAAAATACATAGGAACATCGTAATCTTCTAACAGTTTTTTTCTTCGTGGGTGTTCACCAAAACTACTATCAAAAATATACAAAGGACTGTCGTCAGTCGTTGTCCTCATGTACTCCACGTAATACTTCATCTTCATCTTAACACTATAGCCATCGTTGTCTTCTCCACACTTAAACTTCTGATTGCGATATTTCTTAACAAGTCTATCTAAAGTCCATTTGTAATTAGCTTTCCAGTTAGTTTGAACGTCCGATATAACTACTGGTTTGTATACTTTCTCATACTTCTCTATAAATTCTTGAGGTGAGACCTGGTTCACACTGATACGATCCACATTGTCTTTACATTGCAGAAACTCACTAAAGTTATTGTGGTACTTCAGTAGTGTCCATTGATGCTTGTCAACCAACTCTGAAAGTATTATAAAGATAATTAAACAGAACAAGGTGGATGTTAAAGACTGATAAGAAAATAATCTTTAAAAATGGCAGTTTCGGCATATAAATAATTTGGTTTATTATAAGATATTGTAGCAATCGTTACACGGAGGATTAGACAGTAGACATTGTTTTACAATATGAAAACCGTGGTAATTATTTTCATGGTCGTTTAGACAAAATTCTTCATGTTCTGAAACTTCTAGAAAATAACCTCTGAAACACAATAGAAACTGAATGTGTATTTATACCAAGATAAGCACTTTAGATATGTACATATTCGAAATGAAAAATTTAAAACGAGATAGAATAAAGTGTACATACCGGGCCGAGCTTTTCTTTTGGCTTCTTTAATTCGTTTCTTAGTTTTGTGAGACAGTTTGTACTCACTGTCCATTCTTTATAGTAAAGGTATATAGATGTACCGTTTTTCTTAATAATTATTTGGATTTAGAATTTTAAAGTAGTAGAAATTTGGAAGCACAAATTAATTAAATAGAAATAAATTCCAGAATGAAATAAATTAAAATTCCAAACTGACAATTGAGTGGAAATTGACACTTTGTTTGGTGTCACTGTTGTCAAACGAATTTTGGCCCATAGATAAAGTACTGAAATTTCATGATTCCGTTTTAATACATTTTTTCGTGTTTTTCTCCAGAAAAACTGATATTCACTATTAAATATAAAGCTGAAGAAATAGATAGGTAAATTCTATTTACCAATTTCTTTTATTTTCAACGATAATATTTTTTGCTGAATTTTTGGTACAGCAATTCCGTCGATAAATTTCCTCTAGCCGTTATGTTGTCTAACGTGAATGTTGCCATATTTTGGAAACATGATTCTACTATCTATACTAATATTATAAAGCTGAAGAATTTGTTTGCTTGTTTGAACGCGCTAATCTCAGGAACTACTGGTCCGATTTCAAAAATTATTTCAGTGTTAGAAAGTCCGTTTATCGAGGAAGGTTATAGGTTATTTTATTTAAAAAAAAATTAGGGATCCGTCTGAAAAATTCGAATATGTAACATAAGGTGAATTATCGAAAACATATTTATGCGTACGCTGCAAAAACTATTGACAATAGAACAAAATGATGTACTATGGGTTTTTAGATCTTTTTAAGACAAACAATAAAGTCCTCGACAGCATATATCTAACTATCATAGTTTAGTTACCGCTTTTATGTTTAACAAAATAATATTTCGTCCCAAGATTGATTTTAACGTTAAATAAGTATCGTTATATTAACCCTCATCCAAATTAAGTATTTCGTTATCAAGAGTATTAATGTAGAAGTAAATTACTTTTTGTTTTATTCCAATCGGACTTTTCGTTTAGAAGTTATTACGAGTAGAAAACGCAATGAATATGTGGGTGGGTGGGTGGTGCATTGCGAGTACTGTTTGAACCCCTTTGTAACGCACGCGTTTAAAACACATATAATGTGCCCAAAAACTCTGAACAACAACTTTCATTTTATGGTCTCGTTATGGATCTTATAACGTTTTTGAATCCTACTATGCATTATTTTTCCAAATATTTGGTATCACCACTGGGTAGTCTATGGCTTAATTTGATTTCAGCGTCAACGAAAAAGCTGTTTACAATTTTCATTGTTACATGGTTTGAATTACGCTCAAATTGGATTAAATAATTATTTAGTTTATCTTTTTAATAGTTTTTAGTTTATAACGATAAATTTATTTTAGTTTATTATATTTTCAGTGAGTTTATTTTTTAAAAGTGCTACAATTGACACCGCAGTGAAAAAATTTCAAACGTTGATAAACGTTCCAGTCTGAAGTGTGCAGCTAACTCGATATAACTGTCAATCTGGGTGTAGGAATTTATTTTGTAATTTTCACCGGTTCTCATGTGTAATTATTCTGTGTGTTAGAGCTAGTTTCGAACGTTATTTAATTACAAATAATGTTAAATAGTGTATGTGGTGCATAAACGTGTTCGAAAATGGATGACGGCACAGTCAGAATTCACTCCGGTATCAACATCAACATAAAAAGAACAGATGGTGAGTGATGTCCTACATGATATACGTGTGATCTCTTAGTCTTAACGGTTATCGTATTGTTTGTGATGAAGTCTAAATAACTAGACAGACAACTGATTAGATCTATCGAACGTAGCTGAATTCGGGTGATATCTGTCTCAGGCAATGAAAGGAAAGTGCAGTGTTGTGTGAATGGACCCCAGATAAATATCATTAGCTGTAAAAATAATGTTATTCTCTACACTTTCATTAGACAGTCGATTTTCGATAGACTGTTGATTAAGACATTAAAGTTCACTGATAAAACTGACTTTGTAGTCACAACTATGTTAAATAATTCTAATTTGAGAAGTTAAATCAAATAATAAAATAAAATTAATATGTATTATCAAAGATTTATTGAAATACATTCATAATGAAGGATAAAAAAAACAAGGGATTTATTACAAGCTATTTTCAAAAAAAATATTCATTTTAGATTGCTTCAGTGGAAGAATATACTTTTAAAAACTTGTGTTGCAAAAGTTGCTAATGAAATAAAATAAAAATTAAAACTAGGTGATCTGCAAATGTCTATTCAGCTGCTTACTTTGTTACTAATAAATATAACTACTGAGAGCTAGTTTTGGTACATACATATAAAATAATTACCATCTGTTTGCTAGATGACCAAAACTGCTCAATTAAAGTTCTGTTAGCAGCTTGTTATTTGCAAATTAAAACCAGTCATATGAATAATGTTGACCTAAAAATATTTATTTAAAATATGGAATTACTAGCATGAATCATGACTCTAATTATCAAAATAAAAACATGTGAAAACGTTATTCTGCAAAGACATAATAATGTTATTAAAAAGAGAAAATTAATAATTAAAAAGACAAGTAAAACAAGCTCTAAGACAATATGTTTTTCTCGTTTAGTACAGAAGTTCTTATGGCTACCTTTTGACTCCATCAGCAGATCAGACACATTGTATTATAATAATATTACTGTACCTAGTAATGCATGCAAAATTTTACCTAAATTTGAAACTGGAAAGTGTTTCAAATTCAACTTGCATGTTTATATCATAACTTACTTAGGTAAATAGTTACATTCCGTGTTAGTTAGACGGTCTTTATAGAACTTCAAAGCTAGTTTGTGTCCAACATCAAATTTTTACCATTGTAATTTTTTTTATAAAAGAGAATTAGGCAAGAATTTGATGTCTATATGTGCACATATTTAATTTTCTTATTCAACTTATTTCAATGATTTTTCGCATGTAATCTTGTATATTTTACGAAGGTCTAACTATAGTAGTTTTTTTGGTATTCTTAGATTGGAGGTATAAAGATATTACTTGTGAATGTTATAAAAATACTAGCTGCCCCACGCAACTTCGTCTGCGTCAAAAAAAAAAAAAAATTTAAGGGTTGAACTACCCCTAACATTTAGGGGGATGAAAAATAGATGTTGGCCGATTCTCATAGATACCGGATAAGCACAAAAAATTTCAACAAAATCGGTCAAGCCGTTTCGGAGGAGTTCAAGTGACACTTGAACTTTATAATTTATATTATAAATTTAAGATTTTATATTATATAGAATTTTATATTATAAAAATATTATTTTTTTCGAAAATGATTATCACCTAAAGATATTGTAATACAAATAGCATAAAAACCAGTTAAATAACAATTAAACAGTCGAATTTTTATTTCTTATATGTTGATTTTCACTTATTTCGACCTTGCCTCGCCCGTGACCATAAAAGGAACGTGGTTCGACCTCCGTTCGTTCGTACGATTCGAATACGGCTCCGGGAGCTGGCTCTTCAACTACAAGTACTTATAATAATCTTTATGATGCTACATTAAGTTTGCAAAATTTAAATGCCGATCTTTCTCGTTTTTAAGATTCTGGGCCCCAAAAACACAAAGGATCTTAATAATTGCGAGTACACCGAAAAAAATGGAAAATGTAGAAATTAAAAAAAATATACTTTATGAATACTCTTTAATACAGTCAAGTCAGTCAATTTAGTCAAGTTGTGGTTACTTGTGGGTAGCAAAAATGTAGTGCAAGTTACCGACCTTTGCTATTACTGTAAATAGCTTTGCATATATTTAAGTATGTATTTTCAGTCGCGTTGTTTTGAGGCGAGTTACCGAGCGTCTAATAATTTGCAGGTTTAAATGGTTGTTTATAATACAAACAGAATCGAATCAGCGTCGTGATTCATTTCTAAAATTAATCATTCAATCATCTATGAGACATATTATATACTAACGCAAAATAGTGTTTACGAAGATTAAAAAACTTCTTAATATAAGTCGCGAGGCGTGAATTAGTTTTCGCTGTCTGAATCTATGAACGACGGTAATAATTCTTTACACAAATTTGTCTGTTTGGCTCTTTTTCTTTCTGTAAAATTCGCCAGCCGTGCATTCGTAAGCCATGTGATAAAATATTTTTTCAGAGAAGATTATAATGATGACATTAGAAGATGATCTGAGTCATAATCTTTAGGTATTTTCGTGATTAATCTATTCATCAGATTTTGCACTCATTATGTGCAACGAATAGTAGGTACGTCACAGGACGTAGTTATTGTGAGTGTCATAGTGCCACACGGTAATTTTCATACAACGTTGATGTATACTATTGCTGCATGTATACTGAATCGGTGTTTCCGGAGCGCTATGTCGTGTCCCTCTTTAACAAGGTTTAAGAAAAGTCTTGTATGAAGTCTTGATGGGTAACGGCCGCAGTGCTCTGGTACTACAGAGGCCTAGAAGCGACGATAACTACTGACCATCAAATTCAAATAATATATTTCATATGGGTCGTTTATCTATCATGCTATGAAAAAAAATCAAGGAGACAGCCGAATTATTGGCAGGCTAGAAGCACCGACATGACTCTAGTTTGGCTGAAGTAGCATTTCCGATTATTATTCATTATGGTTGCCTTAGAATATCGGAATAACTTACGTAAGTACAGAAAAATGTTTTTAAAAAGAAGAAGCTTATGCCTAATTTGTTCTTTATCTTGATACAACTATCTCTAGATCGACTACAACCAGTAGTCTTGAGATAAAAAATATTGACATTGTTTTGTCCAATGCATGAGTACAATATAGCGTGAATACAAGCGATATATTGTTTCTATGGTCGCGAAACTACTTCCTGCTCCGCTACGTGTTCACTTTGCTCGTTTGTCGCCCACGGACCTGTTGGATCAAGGTTACGTCATCGGATCCCTATCGATATCTCCATGTATTTCTAATCGTCAAAAGGATTAGAACATTATCACATAATATTTGATTTATCTTCACGTGCCTATAAATTTTCTAGGTGATACTATTAATTATTATTAGTTTCAGAAATGTATCAAACAGTAAAGCGTAAACATGAAGTAACTTCACACTTAAGCTTTAGGAGTCAAATGACACAGAAAAAACATCTAAATATTATATACTTAATTATATGCAACCTATGTTGTAATTTAACCGGTCGAGGACGTCAAAAGTCAATTTCGTTCTGAGATCAAGGGCCCCATTGAGACCTTGTTGAGGACAGTCTCCAATCGCGATTACAAAATTTGCCTTTTGTTTGCTTGATAGGGCAAAATTGAGAGTGTTCGTAACGGAGAAGTCGAATTTGTTATGTGGGTCAAACGCGACGGTTGAGACTGTTGAGGCGAGGGAATCCGCTCTCCGATGAGTCACTGCATTCGCCGCGCGCCACACGCTTTGTAACACATTTCACATTGTCTTCTGATAACAGCTTCGGTAAAAAAATCAGAACGAAAAGGGAACTTCGGCACGACAAGCACTAGTTTTTGGCGATGAACTACTTTAAATTTGTTCAAAAACAAAATTGGAGTTGCTATTAAAAAGCAAACTGACCATCCCATTGATTGGTACAGTTCTACGGTCAGAGAAAGGCTGCTGCTGACCGTATAATTAATGATATTTTTAATGGACTTAAAATAATATTTGAGATTGAATTGAATATTCTGGAGAATAAATACATGCTGTTAAATTTGAAATATGTAAACGTTGCGTGTGTTTTTTTGATCGAAGAGTTTCAATAGACTTCCTTATGTAGTTTTTTGTGGATTTATTCATGCTTTGCCAGATCAAGCTTGCTAAGGATGCATTTAATTTTTAATTTCCTTTTGTAATTGATTAGGATATTGAAAGACAGTCATTTCCTATAAACTAACAGGAAAGATAATAATCTTCAGGAAGATTTAAAAAGTACGAATACACCAAAGACATTTGCATATCTATGAAATGAAGTCCTTAAAAGGTAGGTAGGTCATACATAGGTAGTGTAGTGTAATGCAGATGCCATGAGCAATTTTAACCACTTACGATCAAGTGACTCGTTGACTCGTCTGCTAACATTGAAAAAAATTACATGCATGTTACGTTTTTTATAATGATTTAAAATGAACTGATTTAGAACCGTAGTTTCTCGAGACAACGTTCATCTGACAAACAGTCTCTTTTATCAATATGCCTAACTCTGGCCTATTGACATCACTTTGTGGATTACCTCAAGATGTATGACCCGTGTACTGGATACTTCATTCTCTGAACCCGTACGACTTGGTACGACCGTCCTACTTATTTTCAACTGCAGAGCCATCTTTTGCCCTCGGGCTTTAACAGAAATTGCCGTTATTTTACAGCAGTTCTCTGTTGCATTGACTTTAGAACGATGGAAAGAAAGGTAGTTTGAAGTTTTAAACATGACTATTTATTTATTATAATACAATTAGCAGGAGGTAATCGTTATTGAAGGTGACGTGGAAATAACTCCAATTATAATTGAATAATAACTATTTTAGTGTCAGTATAAATCTTACAATACGTTAGAGAAAAATATTGTGATATCTTAAAAGAATTCACGTCTTCATACACCATAATTTCTGCTAAAGTTAACGATATCACTATATTCGCATTCACAGTCTGTTTTACTAGTTAGATCTTTAAATCTATTCGATTAATAATTCAGTTTACAAACAAGTAGGACCAGTTAGTGTGTGTGACCTTATAGGTTGCATCACGACCACGTGGGCGACACGCATAAGGCCCGACTGTTCTAATCATGTACCGATACTTGACTATCGATTATGAGAACGATAATTCGCGAATTTAAATCGATTTAATTACACATGAAAAGTATATAAAGGTAAGAGTTTGCTTTCAGAAGCTTTACATTTATTTGTCCGAGTATACGTTGTAGGTTGGATCGATTTTTGCTTGAGTTAGTTAGTTTAAAGAAAACGTTAATTAAGTGATTAGTTAGTTAGGTATCGTACTAAAAAGTTTAAATACAGATATAAAATTCAGAGAGCTTAATAATATTTTGATCATTCATTTGAAACTCACCTTAGCAAAGAATCTACAGAAATTAGCGAGATTGCAGCTTTCAAATAATATCGATTCTTGAATATTATTGATACTTTGTATCTGATACTTAAATGTGTAAGTATCAGATAAGCTTTGCAATGTAGTGTAATTGCAAAATTACAAAACGTCGTTACGTACTTTCGATTTCCTTGATGACGTCATAGTAGCGGTCGTGTAGGAGTCTAGATTATATTTATAGCTTTGACCCATTAATACAATGTAATATGTAATTCTATACAACAGCTACAGCATTGCTAGGTTGTTACATCTGTTGGTGCAAAGATAAACATCGTCTAATCTTAACTTTTTGATTACAAAATCTTGCGGTGAAACATTTGTAATATTGTGATTAGGGTATAGTTTTGGTTTTACACGATACTAATAGAAGACTAGGGAGGAGATTCAGGAATATTTTAAATTGAACCTTGTGTAAAACAACACTGTATACCCGAGCTAGTAGTTTAGTTCGAACATCGATTTACCCGTATAAAAGTAAAGTAAACGTTTGAATTGGAAATCATGTTTGTTCATGCTATTATGGCATAAAAACCATTAGTTATATCGGATACTAGCTGACCCTCGCAACTTTTCCTGCGCCACAAAGGACAGACTTCCTTTATTACATTTTCGGTTACATTATTCGAGTTTTAATACGGACCCTATAGCCGGCCCTATATATATTACCCAACACTGAAATAATTTTTAAAATCCCTCTTCGGTGTTCCCTGAGCGCTGAGTTATCCTTCTACAAACAAGGCTGGAAGAGTCCTTAAAGGTTGGCCGTAGGTAACGGACCCGCAGTGTCCCCTGACAACATAGAGGTCCATATACGACGGTAACCGCTTACGATCAGCTAGCCCGTCAACTCGTCTGCCGACAAGGCAATAAAAAAAAGCGCATACAAACAAACTCTTCAGCTTTGTATATTAAGTAAGGATATGGATTATTTAGATGCTAATGGTGAATAATATTGGAACGAACGTTTTGGGTTATTAGGCTGATTCGAGTACCACGGTACCGATCTATTAGGGACTTTGTCTTTTAGTAGGTCAGTAGTACAAGTTATACCTGACTCATTGGATTAGTATCCATTGTTATTAATATTTCTTCGGACCAGTTGTTACATGAAATAGGTACTAAGCTTATTATGTGTTAAAAAATAAAGCAGTTGTTACTTTATGTTTAACAAAAATGACTTAAATGATATCTTAAAAAAGATCGTGACAAAATATCTCTCATCTACTGGCCATTGTAATTTTATAATTTCTTTGATAATTTGAATAGTTTTATATTTTTAAGAAATTTTATTTTTATATTTGTTTATTAAACTGTTTTTAATATATTTCGTATTATAGACTCCAGTGGTGTTAAACAATTGACAGTATGTGTTTCGACGTTTAACAATGTCCAATGGGCCTCCGACACCCACATGCTACCGTAGGTGTTCCTATAGTTTGTCTTTACGACTGATGCTATCATAGTGTTGTTGACCAAGACAATGTTACGTTATATAATTAGGTTTAAAAACGTTTTGTTGTACTACATTAGAGTTGTCTGGCTTTTTATTTGGACCATATGTTGTGGTAAGAACCTAAAATAAGTCTAGCAGATAAAAACTACTACTACTAACATAAAACGAATTCTTATAGTTCAATAAATTTGAAGAAGTATTTTCTTGAAGATATTATTGATCAAAGGTAGGAAAGGAAAAGGAAAGGATATCTAATTTAAAATTATGGTCTGATTTGAAAAAATCGTTCAGTGTTTTATAATCCACTAGCTGACCCGCGCAACTTCATCTGCTAAACTTTCAATTAAATTGTAATTAATAGAATTATTCTCACAGTAAAAACCATCCTTGAACTTCAAGGAATTAAAAAAAAAAAGAATTGGCCACATTGGTCCGGGCGTTGTTGAGTTATGCGCTTAGAAACATATTTTGCCATTCATTTTATATTAAAGATTTATCGAGGAAGACAATATTATGCAGGTGTAGTTTTACACGCGTAAGAAAGTACCATATATTTCAGCACTTACGAGTACTTTTAAAAGAACAATATATGTGTGGTTTCCTCTCGCGTGTCTGTTACTTCAATGACGTATAACTAGTTCGTCTACTCTTATTATATTTATCCTCAATTGGCAATAGTCGTTGACCGAATCAATTAACATGTTTCGAACTGAATTTGCGACAGTTGATTCATCGTTTTCACATGTAGTTAGCGGGATTTAGGAGAAATATTTGTTTGTATTTTATAACCTGATCTTTCAATGTTCGCTGCTGGAGATAGTTTTGTTGTTTTACATGTTACGATTATTTTATATCTTACTAGCTCACCCGCGCAACTTTTAGAATTGTTTTATAGTCCGTGCTCAGAATAACATAGCTTCCTATTAGTAAAATGATTTTTAAATTGGTTTTTTATCTGATCCCATTATTTTCCCTTTATAACATTGCATATTTATAAGATAACTTTAGATTTACAAAATGTATCCACTTATTTAGAAACTAAATTTCGAAATTTGTTTCTTCGTCTAAACCCAGCCTTCTCAAACATACGCGTTTTAGATTGTTTTCTATAAAGGATGTAAAGTTTCCTATCCTGGCTCGGTTTTGCAAGGCTCCGTCTGCTGTGGGCGTCACGTGGGTGCCAGAGTGGTTGCGCTGACTGATGTCATCGGTTCTCTGCTGTTTGTCTCGAACTTGTTACTTTGTATTTATTTCATATTTTATTATTCGGTTAGCATTGAGGCGCCAAATCGCCCGTAAGGAATGTAACGGATTAATAATGTTTTATTTTCTAATAAATATACTGGATCTGTAGGTGAGAGGTCTGGTAACTTGTTATTGTAGTCAAAATGACATGAAAATCACCCAAATGTTTGAATTACTTAGATGAAAGAAATCCCTTTCTCTCGGTTCAATGAAAATTAGTTAAATGAAAGCTAATCATTTGCAATAAACATTATCAATAACATTGATTCATTAAATTAATTAAATCGTGCATCCAGTGATATTTACAACGGTAATTGCTTCAATATTTTCTACATACTTATTTATCGTTTATTTATCAATATGAAATGAGTGTATTGAATCTTTTATCGGTACAATCGATAAGTCCTTCCGATTGGAACTATTCTTGCTGTAACTTTCCCGATACCTATAACTCCAGGCCTATACTTCTTATAGCTTACATAGCACTTAATAATAGTTTTAAATTACAACGTGTACATGCGTACGGGTGTTTCGTCTGGTCTCCGTTTGGCTGTGACTCACGAACGCGTTCTGCAGCTTGCGCAACCTTCGAAGCTGCCTCAATGCACATTATGCACGACATTGCACGACAGGTTTGGTGATTACGTTGTTTCGTCATATATTTCAGAGATAATTTCTTATTATGATAAATTGGAAGCTGAAGGTCGTTTGTTTTGGTATTTTTTTGCAGATTTTGTTGTTGCTCTTGTTGTTCGCGAAGGAAATTAAGTTCTTGAAATTCGTTGTCGTTAATAATTTTAATGAATTAGCTCTCGCAGACTAATCGACTATAGTTCCTGAGATTTCATTATCGTCTATGCTCGACATGAAGTACATATATACTAGGTATAGAGAATGTGAATATTTTACTCTTGCTGGATGACTTATCTCTTCTTGCGAAACGTAAATCGAAACGTAATCTGTTTTATCTTGTTTGGAGTCCTAGTACCAAATTACATGTTGTTAAAGGGTCGTTTAATAGCCGATATAGCCGACAATAGACGATATAGGACGTTTGTTTTTTAGGTAGTTCTATTATACAAGTCTATGACAGTTTATTTACCATATATTTTACCGTTAAACGAATCTCTTTCATGTTAATATAGACTTGATTTGAATATAAATAGATCAAAATGGAATATTGTAACTGCTCCACATGCGACTGTGTCAAGGCTTCTCGTGATATTAAATTAAAACCGCAATGGTTTTGTCTATTATTAAATTGTTATAGGTTTTTATTGATATTTTTTTGAGTATAACCATGGGCCTAGTTTGAGAGTACAGCCTTGGAGTGACCATACAAATAGAATGTTTCAAAATAGATAAAGATTTTGAAAATGGCGAGTCTCGTCTCTCACTTAAAGATTCTACGAAAAGGCCTTCACTCATCATTTCTATATAGTTAAGAAAGTTTTATGTAGAACACTTTTTATCACTTGAAAGTTGGAGAAGCTAACTTTGAATATTATTTATATTTTCGATTTCTCGTTACTGAAGCTTTAAAGCTATAACAGTTCTAACATAATTTATACATTTGCTGTTTTCGATACAGAATTCTGAACTAAAACAAATCACTATTTATGCCATGACCTACCTTATTGTGCGTGTTCGAAATCTAATGAACAATTCTAAAACACTGGTAATAACTTTAATTCGTATAGCGATTGTGTACGTTTATATAAAAACGATCTGTTCTCTCTCATTGTGAACTTGACCGTGGGAACTGGCGAATGCGTTTTCTACTTTTACTCTACAATTACGTTGTTACTTTTTTTTTTTTTTTTTTTTTATTGCCATCCTGCCCACCTGATGGTAAGTGGTTACCGTCGCTCATGAACCTCTGCAATGTCAGGGGACATTGAGGGGTCGCTACCTACGACCTAACTTTAAGGACCCTCCTTAAGCCTCGTTTGAAGAAGGACAAGTCATAGCGCTCAGGGAATACCGAGGAGGGGAGTTCATTCCATAGCCGGATGGTCCGTGGCAGAAAAGTGTTCCTGAAGCGAACCGTGGATGACCGTGGTGGTTCCATATAGTAGGGATGAACTCCACCTCGACGCCGAGTGGTACGGTGATAAAAGGGAGATGTTGGAATCATCTCAAATAATTCCTCGGAGCACTCCCCGTGGAACAACCGGTATAAGATGCAAAGAGACCCGAAGTCTCTTCGCAGACCCAAGGGTTCCAGGTGGTCCGTGAGCCTGGGATCGTCAACGATACGAACAGCTCTGCCCTGCACGGAGTCAAGTGGATGCAGCTGGTATTTGGGAGCACCAGCCCAAAGGTGGGAGCAGTACTCCACGCGAGGCCGTACCTGTGCCTTGTAGAGCACAAGCCTTTGTCTCGGCGTGAAGTACCGCTTCGCTCGGTTGATGACTCCCAGCATCTTAGAGGCAACTTTGGCTTTGCCTTCCAGATGACTCCGATACTGGACAGTGCTCGACACGTTGACCCCAAGGATCCCAATACTCTCAGACACTTCAAGGGAGACTCCTTGGAATGTCGGCGCCATGACAAATTTACTGATGCCAGGAATCGTTCAATTGTAGATTATGTTTAGGTGGATTGAGGCGAAGTGGTTCTCCTCGTTTGTGGATCGAGTTTTAAGTTCTTTTTTGTGGACTCCAAAATATAAACTTTGTTTTGGAACTTTGTAAACAATTTAGTAAATACCAATTTCCATTGGTTCGTATATTCTTTGCCGATTACACGGGTTTTGTCCATATCTCACTTCCACCGCTGTAAAATGTTTGTAGCCAGAATCCACAATGGCAGCAGTCGTAATGATTTCTTGGGCCAAACGTGACAAACAGAATCTGACTTTCCTCAAATCAGTTTTTTTCCCTAATCCCATGCCTACTAAACAATTACGAAATCGAGAAGAATGGTATCACTACTAAAACTTCTCGGAATGTCAGGGATGATTTTCGCCGATAGTTCTCCCGCGTGTCGGTCACAAGGAAACGAAACTAATTTATAATTAGCTCAGTGGTGCTGCGTTAAAGGGTCAATGACACGCGCACCACCCGACCGAATAAAGTTGTTACTGCACAAAACACCACTCATACTAGACCTCTACACCATTTAAATGGTCCTCATAAACGCAGATCTAGCTTGCTGGACGTGCAAGCCAACATCCACCAATCACACTTGGTCTCTCTCTTCTATGAGTCCGTCTGCCACACTCAGGTCCAGGTAGTTGGTGCAAACATTTGGCAGGCGTCCACAGATCGGTTGTATCTTTTTATAGGGAATCCAGGCCTGTCTTAATGTTGTCAAGTTGACGGTTGTTACATCCGGTTTTGACATTCCACGATTTTCGCCAATTTGGTCAATTAATGCTAATTTGGAGATTCTTTTGCATTATTTTATCGGTTCGCGGCTTTCATGACCTGTTACCCTTAATGTTGAAACTTGAGTCCAGGTTCCTTTTTAAGTTGATGTCAATATCGACAATATTGGCTTGGAGTTTTGTGAAACTTGAACAGTACAGACTGACGAATGTGAAACGTAATTTACCTACAAATTTATGTTTTACCTCATTACGATTTGTATCTAATAAGTGATGGTAGTAGAATAAATAAATTTATAGATGCAAAAAAAAACTCATGAATGAAATCTAAATTTCGATAATCAACAAAATTAATATGTAGGTAGCTGATTGATAGTGTAAATAATTATGTACGTAAGAGTTAATTAATCTGGAGCTACAATATTATTAGTACCAGTATCAGGAAGATAAACATTTTGCGTCATTTCATCGTTATCGCAGACTCCATCATGTAGAAATTTTAATACGTTTAGTTTTAGAGCCCGCATGCATTGTTGTCAACACTTTCTAACTGTTTGCAATATGAATGAAATTACAGTAATTACTATGCAGTAAAATGATGTGCCTAATGCTTTAAAATATTATCCTGCAGTCAGTGGATTTATGGTTATTTTTCCTTTAATTGAATTTAATCCTGAATTCGATGAAGACAAACCCATGTTTCCCATGGACTTGATTTATAAAATGAGGAGTGGTAACTTTGTTGTTGTTCCTCCTTTTCAAGCTACGTAAAGTCAAATACTAATTTGGAATTCTAAGAATCTCTCCTCAGTATTCTGGTTAATATTCGTATTTCGTCTGTGTCCTTTGATGTTTTCATAACAAAACCGAACTTCCTTAAAGAGATTTGAAATAATAAAGTTTCAAGGCGAGTTTTTCGTAAGAATCAACATCAAAATTTGTTTCCGTTTAGTAATTTAGCGTTTTCATGTAAATTTTGTAAACTTGCCTTGTATAAACTTAATGAAGGTGATACAATAAATATCGCCATTAGAAATTAAACACCAATATTTCATCAATACTGTCTTACAGTTGTAAGCTAGGTCCGATAGTCCCTTATTTTGGGTGAAGGAAGGGATTCTCTAAAATTGTAGTTGTCTAACGTTGTCCACGTTTTCCTGTTAGACATCACCATCAATTTGTTTCCAGCTGTTAGCTAAGTAATGAATAAGGTTACTTTCCTAAGGTTACAGTAGACATTTAGTTAATCCAAAAATATAAAAAAGCTATCGAGCATACGTCAATCTTCGTTCAAGTCAACAAGAGCAACGAAAGTGGAACAAACAGATCAAACAAAATAAGCAAAAACCTGCGTTGAAGTCCGTTACTATTTGTTATAAGCCAGACGGCTCGCAGTTGCTGTACTGAGAAGACTAGATTAATCTTTTATTGATAGTATTTGCACATCTATACTATACATATTTATAAAGCTGTAGTTTGTTTGTCTTGTGCTAATTTTAGGAACAGCTGGTCCGATTTGATGGATAGTCCATTTTTAGAGGAAGGCAATAAATAAAAAGCTATATAAATATCCTTTCGTAGCTAGTAATAACTATAAAGAAAGAAAACTCCATGCAAATTATTGTTCTGGCGAACTCTCACCAACACGATAGAAACTTTGTTTCAAACGAATGTAGTAGCAAATGTGAAACGCCTAAGAATCGTCACGTATGCAAAAATGAAGTTAAATATTTTCATCAGCAAAATCTTTACATCTATAATCTGTGGTATTAGTTGATGGGTATTCTAAGGTTCCTGGGAGTAATCAAACAATATTGTTAAGAGGTTGCCAGTTCGCGGGTGTCAACGCCGCTGGTGTAGCAACAAAACTGGTGTAGTGCGTCTTTGGAGGCGGTTGACATCAAGCCGTTTCGGAGGAGTATGGCAACGAAAACTGTGACACGAGAATTTTATATATTAGATGTTGCTAAATACGCAGAAGTTCTTAGACGTCGCTTTGGTCAACTGATTGTAAATCGCCTGCAATGTTGGTCACTGTAATTCCATTACCTACTCTTAAGGATTCTTTTGAAGCCTCGCTTGAATACCAATAGAATCTAATTGCTTATATTTCAACTATTCAATCTTGTTTTGTTTGAAGAAGCTATTCATAGTATTGAGTAAAATCTAAATATTCCATTGTTAAGGAAACGAAGTCCGCATGCCACTGCTGATGATTCACGAGTCTTGTCACTGAAATATACGAAGTATTCATAGATTTCATACTAAGTTGCGGTATCATTTTGCTTTTCAACATGAATTATTACAGTGAGTGTGCGGTTTTCAGCCGTTTTTCGGTGATTTATCATTGGACAGTAGAATCTATCCTTATGTAACTAACGAGGTATATGAAAATGTATGAACATGTTCGCCCCGAAAATTTGTCTAGCGGCTCATATATCAGAACAATATTAATATTCCTAATATACTTTTTAAAGAAGGTACATATTGCAGGAGGGTGATGAGTACTCTGTTCTAAAACGGAATAAAAAAAATAGGTAAAATTACATTTTTTTTTTTTATGAAAGAGCTATGCTTGGAGTCTCACTGAAGGATAAGATCAGAAATGAAGTTATCCGACAGAGAACATCAGCTACCATGACCTTCAATATGTACCCTCACTAAGAAATCACCCTGTATATATATATATTTTTTACATACAGTAGGACCTCGATTATCCGGACTAATTGTTGTCAGTAGGCATCCGGATAATTGAAAGTCCGGATAATCCAAGATATGAAGAAAAACGGGCTTTTTGCATATGTACATATGTAGAGTCTGTACCATACATATGTAATGTTAAGTGTTTATTTAAAACAACAAATACATATGAGCGAAAATCAACGTTTATTAAGAAATTGTACATAATGTACGTATAATTTGCTTACAATATTGCTTTTTCACAAAGCAAAGGACTAGATATCGGTTGCCCAGTTGATCGTTTTTGTAAAAACCAACAATATAAAGCGTCTTCTAAAAGTTCATGTTTCGGTTTCTTCATCATTTTCCGATGTTTACTCCCGTCATCACTATCCAATTTGCAGGTGTACGACAAAATTGAATCAGTATTTTTCTTGATATCACTAATCGTGGATGTACCCACACCATACTTATCAGCTAACTTACGACCGGTTTCTCCTTTTTTTAATGAATCAATAATATTTATTTTATCTTTAAGTGATAACACCACTCTTTTACGCTTTGACGAAGTAACAATTGCCGTCTAACTAAAACAATAAGAGACGCGTGTAGCGGCTAGGCCCGCACCCTGCGGGAGGTGCGGGCGGGGCGACGGGCGCGGACGGCACGAGTGGCGCGGCGTTATGCAAGTTTTGACATGTTAATGTTAGAATAAACTCGTCGCGATTGGCAGTCCGGATAATCGCGAATCCGGATAACTGAGGTCCGGATAATCGGGGTCCTACTGTATAATGTTTTTTTTCTTACCATAGTGTAATTAGCCTAATTTCCTACATAAAATATGCTTAAATTTCAGTCGCTACATTACATTTTATTGTTTCTTTGTTGTGCTGATTCGATATGTAAAACATTTTGTTGGCATGCAGTTGTACAAACTATATTGCCTTTATGAAACTTTGTTTTCCATATAAATTAAATTCTAGTATGAAACCATATTTAATCGATATCCTTTCTTTTGCTGTACCTTATCTCATTTAGATGAGGTCAGCTATCGACAGATAATTATCTGTCGATATCAATAACACTAGAGGATCTTTGAGATTACAATTCCTAAATGACGCTGGCTCAGTTATTCCTTTTATTTACTTCTTTTGTTTAACATAAATATTATTTTCCTTAATCAATTCCAAGTAATTCACATTCCTAACCCTTCTAATAGTCACAATATCATTTCGTCCAAATGATGGTATATTTCGCACATTTTACTTCAGAACTGTTTTGTCAATAGTTTCTGAGAATTAAAATTACTTTTATCATTAAAACGAGTTCATCGTTCTATTTACTAAAACAGACTTGCTTTTTACTTGCTTTCATTTTTAATTGACTTATCTTCCTAGAGTGACAGTTTTACAAATAGAACCAATGATGAACAGCGTTCGAAAGGTCACAGCCGCATACGTATTGTACGTATTCCGCACGGAACTGCAAGGTTTGACGAGCTGCTTCACCTTGATATGTATGCTCTTATCTGCAATAACGATTTCATTGCAAGAAATATGTGATGACCCAATTTAACATATTAAAAATTTAAGCGTTCACTCGAATTCGTTTATTAAGGTTATTGGTTTCTAGTCTCCTGAAGGCTAAAACATCTCTTCAATAGTTTTTGCCGACCATCTGATGTTAAGTAGCGTTCCTTATAAACCTATGCAGTTTTCACTGACAAGGATAATGCGAGATTACCACGTACTGCTTAAGATTAAGGACATTTAAATCTCCCCTCGATTATCAGTTTCTAGCTCTAAAAGTACAATACTATATTTAACTATTATAAAATAAACTAATAGAATAATGTATGGTGTTTCAGGACGAGTGCACTCAGCCATCGTAGCCTCTGTGAATTTGGAGACGCGTTCGGTTGCGGTGGAATGGTTCGAGCGCGGCGAGACCAAGGGCAAGGAGATCGAGATCGATGCCATCCTTGCTCTCAACCCTGAGCTGGCGGTGGGGACGCGGCATCACACTCCACATCTCCAGCCCATGCCCAACAAACTAGCCAGGGTCTGTAAGATCTCTTTAAACCAGCGTAATAATCACTAATGCAAGTCTTAGGTACATTGTGGCTAACATTTTAGAGTAATGCATTATTGTGCGATGTGGGACGACAATTTACTAATTTAACTCGTTTAGTTCATGAATTACGAGCGATGTCTATACGTGATTTCGTTACGGAGATGACGATTAAGATAGTGCGTACGCTGATCTTTTGTTCATAAAAACATTACCTCATTCGTAGACTTATTAATAATAATTATTACGTAATGAGTTACAGTGTAGATGTAGACTGCATTCATTTGATTAAAGACCAACCTCGCTTTCATTATGCCTTGGATTAATTGCCTCGGAAATTAAGTTCTGTAAATTCTAGCATAGATAAGGCGAGATGACCCTCGGTATTTTGCTAAATTTAACAATCGCTTTCGCAATTTGTGTTAATCGATTTTGAATTTTAGTGAAAAACTGGAAAGTCGTTATCGATTCGGCGGGGCGAACGCGTACCAAGCCGCGATCACTCTCATTGTTTGGGTCTCTAAGAACGTTGCTAATGGACGCCACGCCACAGTTGCACCTGTAGTATCACGTTAGACGAATGTGCGCCTTGTATGAGGCGCCACGGTATCTGCTCATCAAACTAATTCAATTAAGATGTCAGCATCAAAACCGGTCACTTAGTTACCTGTAGTCGAGTAGTGTAGTTAGAACTTCGGTATCAAAACTCAGTCATCGTACAAATCGTTGGGGAACATGTAGACATGTTTTCTTATATCATCAGTTGGCAGGTATCATTTATTCGCACTTTAGTTATGGCTTGACGCGAGTTGTTATTAAATAGCACCGTTACCATGGCGACGCTATTTGCTGACACACGACGCTAAGTGATTATACTTAGTACCTACCCATGTTGGTAGCGGTGGACGCTTTGAACCAACCAAGAATAATCGATGGGCTTGGCGCGTCGCCGTCGCAAGGTCGGTCACGTGGTCAGCAAGCAGTGGATGCCGCTCGATGATAATGATTGATAGATAGTTGAGAATGACCTTCCACTTGTGTGCCCACCTGTGACGCACGCCGGTCATCGATTCTCATAACACGAGCATTTCAGTTTCACTCTCATTGCGAACTAGACGAATATGCCTCGAGGATAACGGGCCGGTCTCAGGGTGCATTCTGTTTGAGTAAGTGCAGCACAATAATCATGATGTATGATTGGCACGTGTGTGTTTGACGAAGGATCCGTCGGGCTCCTCGTCGGACGACGGCGGGTTCCTGCAGGAGGGCGGCGAGCTGCAGGCCGGCGACTCGGGACACACGCTGCCAGTGCGCAACTCACGATCGGTACACACATCCACGCACGCACGATCAACGCATCCACACATACACACACAAGCACGTCGACCGCGAACACGACGCGGAACGACAGTTTTATTTTCTCTCACTTTTTTCGGTTTAGTTGCTCCACGATCTATGATTTGCACACGTTCGGCTTGTTATGGTGTTTTTGTGGGACGTGCTTTTGTCACCGGTCGATGATGGCGATCGGTTACGGTCAGTCGTGCCCATGACAAAACCACGGTTCATTTAGTTTCTGTATTGTACTGTATTATATTCGCAACACAATCTTTTTGTTATCGATCAATTCCACCATTGTCGCTCTGTTTGTGTTCACCTGTTTTCGAATAAAGCTTGATTTGGACATCATCAGTGACATCATGTGGACGATGAATCACCTTCCCACGACGTCGAGCGACGATCGCTGCTTTTAACTGATATATTATTACTTGCCAAAGGAAAACGCAAATGGCGCCATTGAGTTTGCCTATTTTGGTTTTATTTATTGCTCCCAATTTTTGGACAGGCTTTTCCTTTGTAAGTGCATGTTTCGTAATATTATGTCGCCCAAGGATGTGATATTTTATGAAAGTGTAATTTACGAAAATGACGCAGTTTCTAAACAATAATGTATATAACAGTTCACGTAGTGTATTCACTCTGTTGAGTATATAATTTACCGTATTTTGTCTCAAAACCACGCGAGTGGGTCGGTTTCTGATTTGAAATACACGCATTATGATCGCTATTCAGATGATGTGTGGCTTGTAAAAGTCAGTTGATGGGATTAAAGAGCTTTCGAGTGGCGACCACGCAATAGAGTGGCTAGATTTGTCGAGACTAGTGAGCTACGAGCAATGGTAACCACTCTTAAGCCTTTGACTCGGTTTACTCAGGCCATAAAAATACTTAAATTCAGCAAAATTACAATAGTGTATGTAATTAAATGATTAATTTAAGTCGTCGAATATTTTCGGCTCTTTAACATAGCTCTATGTCAAGTTAATTTGTTACTGCCCATACTTAGTTTTGGCGAACTTAAAGATTGAACGTTAATGCAGGAAGCCCTCCCTTCCCTAGTAAAGCATTTTCGTCAAGTACATTAAGTCTGCACTAAAGAACACTTAGGCAGACCTCAAAATTAACGACTCCGCTGGTCTCAGATATAACACATAATATTATATTTTGTAGCAATCTTTCTCATTTGTCCGGTCATACCCTAATCGTGCCGACCGTTATTTCGAAGTCGCGACAACATTGAACCTGCGTCGTGTACGATACGTCGTGTGCTCGTGAGTCACTCGTGTAAACATTAGCGGTGGCTGTTCAACTCGACACGTTGAAATAGAACTACGCAGGGTAGTATTCAGGTGTGGCTAGATGGGGGTTTGGGCGGTTAAGAAAAACATTGCAAAGTCAATAAAAAAGTTTTGATTAATTTATGATTTCAGAATGGATAACACATAACTTTATTTGTTTATTTATTCTTAATGCACAAGAATACAGTATTGTACAAAAGCGGATTTAATGCCTTAATACTTCTTATAAACACTTAAAAAATATATCAACTTAATTTCAAATTATCAAAGTTGGCAAGTAATTCTGAAATTATCGATACAAAACTGCATTAAATTCTTGTTTCGAAAACAAAATCTATTTTATAGCAGAAAAATTGTTACACACATAATGTTGTATGATTACTTCAGTTAATAACAGACATTCTGAGAAAACTGAGATCTATGAGATTGGCGTTACCGATTATACCGTGATATATCAGAATCGATATAGTTACATCCCTAGATCTAAGTATTATATAAATTAAAACTTGTATTTTACCACTTTTAAAAAGAATTATGTACGTATTCTTAAACATTTCATTTCTAAACATTATTTTTCACCTCTAGTTCAAAAAAAAAATACCAGAACATTGCTTTTGTAAATGCAGCCTAACAAAAAATAACTTTATAATTATGAATTCATATTCAAATCACAGCGGAAGTAAAAGTTCCAAAATTAAAATACAACAAAATGAATGTTAATGTATGTTGAATAATTTTAAAAAACATGAAGTGGATTGATTGTCTTTGTTAAAATTACTCTTTTTCCTTGTTATAATTATGTGGGTGGGTAATATTTACGCTATTTGTCATTCACATAATATACTTTTTAAAAGTCAACTATTCAACGTAAAGTATATTTTAATAATTGCTAAATAAAAGTTATGTATAAAACTTAATACATTGCTGACAAAACAAGGGGGTGGGTCGTGACCCACACTTCAACAGTTTCTCCTAAATTCGGCCCTGCATCACGACGTTGTATGTAATGAACTCGCTTCCGCGCATTCATCGCTTTATGGATTTGCATACTCGTGCGGAATCCAGTTATATATTTAATTTTAATTATATTTTTCGTGCATTTAACTACAATTGTTCATTACCATTGTTACTGTTTCAAGGTCTCATTTGTTTTGCTTATTTGTGTCGTGTTTGATATTAATTTTTCTAAGTTAATCAATTTGATTGTAAATTGGTCATTTGTTCGCATGTTGGAAACTTTGAACATTGTTGATTAAGTTTTGTTTTAATTATTTTTCCGGTTCATTACAATATTTTCTATTACCGTTTCATAATAAATTACGATCGTTTTATAACCTTCAAGGGCAAATATTATATTTGGCAAACTGACAAAAATAATATTATTCGGTCCAGTTTCCCATAATATTCCCGAACCGAAAACCTATAGACGAACAAAGTAGATTTAAGTCCATCTCCGACCGATTCTAAATAATAATTTCTAGCTAGAATACTGCTACGGTGTACAAAGTATGTCATGATTTCTAAAAAAAAAGGATTGTGATTTAGTTCCTTTTAGATTATGAACCAGCGGATATATAAAGATAAAGCTGTTAAAGAAAGAGGAGGAGACATACATACAGTTATATAGATTATAGATAGACATACAGACCTCCTATTTTTGCTCCGTACTTTTTCTAGAAACCACCCTCGGGACGGCGTGAATTACGGCGTCAACTCAACCGAAAGAGATTAAGAAATTCATTCCAAAACATTTAACATCCATAATAATGTAATCAGTGTCTCTATTAAATCCCTGATAATTTGTTATCGTAGACGATTGTTACAATAATGGTATTTTGTTTGATTTTTATAATACGCACAAAAGAAATTAGCTCAGTATATAAATACAATTTACGACCTCTCAAAAAACTTCATAAGTGTTATTTAGGATACTATCAAAATGTGACAGATCTGTATCAAAAAAAAAAATTGGTTGCCTGTAAAGTCGGTATACGGGCGAAAGTTTTTACGTGACAACGACTCGGGCATGGTTAGCCCGCCTAAGAGCGAGAGAGACAGACATAAAAAGTGGAAGGGACGCGTGCCTCTCACTCGCTCTCATTGTGAGCGCATAACGTGAGCGGAGCGTAACGCAGTTTCTTGAAGTGTCACCCGGCAAACCAATTTATAAGACGTTGTCACGTCAAAATCAGTTGACTAATAAAGGTAGTGCAGGAAATTCTTCCTCTCTTCTGAAATATCTACAAACATGCACAGTTATATAAGTTTTAACTTTGGACTGCTAAGACACTATCTCTTTTGACTTTAGGACTCGTAAGATTTAAATAGGCATCTATACTGAATCACGGTTCACCTCTCAATCTTTCTAGTGTTTTGCAATAAGGGATGGTAACTTGAATAAACTACTTCTCAAAATCTATCTACTACCAGGACACTTATCTACGTCTAAGCACTCCTAAGATATTAATATAGGTTTGACTATTGTAGATAGTTCTCCTTTAGATATTAGCCATTTATGATAAGCTTTTTTTGTATATATTTTTTCTTGTTGTTTGCATGAGAAAGAAATGTGTTTAGTTATAGATAGTTGTAAGGTCCTTTTGTTCCTGTTCTCGTATGTTTTATATTGTAGGTAATATTATCGAGTTTGGTGTGATCGTTATGAGCTTATGTATATTTTTTGTATTTAAATTTGTCTATTGTTTTTTATCGCATGACCAGTAAAATAATCTGCGTCCTATAAAGTATTACTGTTGCCCATGGACCTCTGAGACGATGCGAATCTCTTCTTCAACCTTTTCTAATATAATATTTTTATGCTTTGTGATTAGGTTTTGTAGGTTAAGTTTGTTGTTTTTTATTTTTCCAGCTTCTTTTTCAGTTATTTACAGAACACCATTTATTAAACTGTTTACATTAAGCTCGTTATGGCTTTATGTTGTTTGTATATTTTTAATTAGTTTGCTTCTCATGTAAACAACAAGTTATTTGTATAAATTTATTATGCTTTGTTTTCTTTATTTCACAGTAATTCTATTTGTGTTTCGTCCTTGATATTAATATTATGTTTCTGTTTTAGGATATGACGCGGCAGTCTATACCGGTTGCTACGAAGGGTGAGTTTTAAAAACGTCTCTGTACCTTATTATAGTTTATAATTACAATTCAACCTTCAATTATTTAAATTTGAACCTTAATTTTTTTATAATATGAACCAGTTATCGTTGTTTAAGAAATGTAGACATGATTAAAAGCTTTTTTTAGATTTAAGGAATGAAACTTAAGAAATATAAATACGAACAGTTCTGAACCCTGTAAAGTGTAGGTAGACGGTTTTACAAATGGAATGATAACATTAGTTGGAGAAGTGCGCTGAAAATTGCGGATCCTATAGTCGCGCAGTCACGCGATGAGTTCAATCGTATTGAATTTACTGCATTGAGCATTTCTTAATTAACTTTCCGTTCACGAAAACTCGGGTAAGATTCAAAAATTAACTAGACAAGCTGATGGAAGTGTCGGAATTCCTTTTTGTTCTTAAGTTACTATTGAACTAGTATCTGTATTGTTACATCCAATTTTGTCTGTTTCATATTCATGTCTGAGACTCTCCCTTTGATCTCGAGTGACAGAATATTAGGATCAAAGATTTAAGTAAGTTTCGAGTCATTTTGGTACTATATTAAAATTTTCATTGGTGTATGTAATAGTACGTATATTTGGCGTTAATGCATTGTCTAGCAAAGTTCAATGATCGCAGGTCGAGTGGATAGGATGGTCACGCGAATGGGTTCGCTTATCGTTACTTGCAATCTTTGTTCCTTGGGGAACTTTACGTTAGTAATTGATTGCTTACTAATGCTTTAACGTTATTGTTATTGTCGTTTTAAATATATTTCGCCCCAGAAAGTGAAGTGTCTTTGGAGGAAATCGATAAAGATGGTGAATCGATCTATTTATTACTCTTAGGGTTTACCATAAAACTCTTTATTATACGTCTCATAATATATATATTGGTATGTAGTAGGTATACCGATTTCTAAATCTCTATATTCTTTAGTATATTTTGTTCGGTCGCGTGCTGCATTCTCTTTGCTCTCGTAACTGTTATGACGCAACTGAATTTTGGCACATGCGAACATAATCCAACTGTTCTTTCAAAGAGGGTTGTTCCGCATAGCATTGGTTTTGAATGTGGGTCAAATCTATAACAAATGCTAGGAAGATTTCATGAGACTTCCTATAGATATAAATGCTTAACAATAGATAGTAGTAGAATGAATTCGTTGAGAAATAATAAAAGTTAAAGTGATTATGTACTCCAGAATTTTGCCATTTTGACACGAGTTCCTATAAAAAATGTATTTTTAAAGACTTATGTATCAACCATTTTAGAATACTACCAAAAGTACAGTTTATACTTTAACTTTACTAAATGACGTGGATGAAATGGAGGAATTACATAGCTTAGAAAAAGCATTCCAATAAAACTTTTTCAAGATCGTCTCGAAACACTTTCTAGTAGTTTCCAGTATAAAGTGCTTTTACCAAGTTAGTAGAGCAATAGTTGTAGAAGTTTTTACTCGACTGAAAGACGACTTTTGACCTTGTAGGTTAAATGTTACATTTCTTCGTACGGGAAACGGATATCCGAGTTTTCCGTACCGTTGATATATGCCTTCCGAGCACCACCATATATACCATATTATTATTCCTTTTTATTTCACGATATTAAGTTCTATCATTAACTTATTTTATGTATAAAATAGGTCTGTACTAAAAATAAATTGCATCTATTTAAAATCTACCTTAAAATGTCCTTAAACGTTGGTGGATGAAAAGTAGATACTTCGTCTTTCTTAGCAAATAGTCAAAATCATTAATTGTCCCACAATTTTCTTTACCCCTTTATAAAGTTAATGTTCGATAGCAAGCCTCATAGTATGGTAGATATAAGAATTTGATATAATTTTAAAACATGGAAATACTCATCAATCTCGAACCCCTGACCTCGCGTCAAGAGTAATAAACCACGCATGTTTATGAAAGAACTGTATCGTGCCACATTCAGGATTTGAATTTTACATGGAGCGGTCATGTTGACTTGCTAAACCTAGTTTTCCACCGCGCAAGGATAACTCGCATTGTACTGTATGTTATTATACGATGGCTTAAAATATATTTACTCGTAAACGTATTTGGTGGTCCGATAATAGGAGTTTGAACTCTAAGAAGTCCAATTGCTGTTACTTAACTGTTGCTTCTGTCCTCTATAACAAAAATCTTTAAAGCTTTACTATCTAGAACAACTTTCCTACACTCAATTATGATTGTTACGAATGGCACATTGTCAATTGTGGAAAACATCATTTTTTACCGTTGCGTTTCCCAAGCCGGTCGCTTCCAATGGTCGCCGGCTCGAGTGTGGGTTGGCTCAGCGAGTACGGACAGTGCTTGTTCGACCGCGCACCACATTGCCTGCCGATTCTTTAAAAACTAACAATAACATCGATGGTAACGGATTAGTGGATTTTCTAGTTCGGTTTTTGAATTTACGATGCCGGTATTGTACGAGAGATGCCTTCAGACGGATTTGAAGTCGCGACAGAAAGTGTCAGGGTGTAAGTGAAATGATTGCAAAGTCGCTTGTCTATGATTTACATGTTTTGGCCTACTTGGGGTTGGTCTACTTGTTAAAGTTTACTTTCATAAGTGTTTTAATCATTAATCCTGAACACATATCACCTTATCAGTGGTTTTCAAGAAGTGTTTAAGGGTTGCCAAAACGACTTGCTTTTTCGTACAAACTGACATTGAATTCTTGAGTTTTCATATATAATTCTGACTATTTATATTGATGGTACGAGTTCAGGAACGTTTTCCATTTTAGGAAACTTGTCTAAAGCATTCTTATGTAGATTAAGGAAGTATCGGCGTTTCCAAGTACGGTTAATTGTAGACCTTCAAAGAGTTACCTTCGAAAAGGATTACTTTGTAATTTTGTATAGAATATTGACTTGTCATCGCTGAAATGGCATTTAAGCCATTAATGTAATTGCTTTTTAAATTTCTACTTAATTCATCCTTTCATGGAACTTAGTCATACACAATCAAATATTTGATTGGTTTTGGCGGTTTTTCGAGCAATTAATATAAATATGAATTGGGATGATTGTTATTACGATGGTTATCTTTTGAATATAAAGGACCTCGAAATAAAAAAATGGATGGAAAATTAAATTTCATCTTCATGATATTTTGTACTTCGTCTCATACAGAGAAATATTAAATACTTTTCATAGCACCGGTACTGCATATGCTGGATATTTACGAACCTTTTTCATGAATAATGTGACACAGTCTAACGCCACATCTGTGGACACCTAATTATTTGAAAGGAAAACCATCCATAAGAGACAAACTCCCAGGAATAAACTGTTAAAATGAATTGTTATTGTGGATTAATATGTCAAAACGGATTGATATATCGGGTCCATTGGTCAAACAACGTAGTCCCAGAAGCGTTCATCCCACGTGCATTGTGTGTCAACACGAGACTTATTCTTTATGATGTCGAGGAGTTGCGAGGATAATGTACCTACCGGTGAATCAGAGTGCGTGGGTGCTGCACAATGACCTGACGTGACCCCTCCTAGAAGGATTGAGTTTCATGAAGCTTTCAGCTGGTATCTTCCGGATGAAATTATCTTAATATTGCTGATTCTGAATTTTAATCTTAAGATTCTGTTACATTTCGGTGTCAATATTTGTTGCTATACTTTATTGAAATATAACGGGAGATGACTTGAATAGAAGGGTGGATAGTGGAGCTCTTTCCTTAATCAGTATTCCATCTCCCGTCTTGTAATGACAATGATGCAAATCTCTTTGACCAAAAGCGATACTGTTGTTTTTATTTGCAACAAATTTCTCAGTTCCAAAGTTTCGAATGTTTCTCGCGAATTATAAGGTCACGGAAACCGTGGGATCAACTGTCGGACATAATCGGATTATTAACGGTTTGTTTAACAAATTCGAATTAGTTTCACTCCTCATTTACGTTGTATATAACTTAATGGACGAATTACCAATAAAATCGAGGCATAAGAAGTTAACTAAACTGTCAGATGGTCGTATATTTTATAACTGTTGGGTGTTTGTATAGTGAAATTTGTGGAATAGAAAACTGTAAGTAATTTAATACTTCCTAGAGTATATTAGATTGAACGATAGCAATAAATCGATAGAGAATCGTGATGGTTGGTAGTGTTGAAATAATATATGTAATTATAGACACGCAATGTGATACATTGACTTTGTATGCTAACATTATCCTTTATATTGTCATTAAAATTGAACAAACAATATATTATTACAAAAACCACTTTCGTTTTTTTTTTCGCATTTCTTTTTTAATTCTATATTGCATCCAAATCTTAGGTCCAGCTGTTCTCTGATTCTGTTTAATGAAGGCTGCATAGTAAATTATCTCCAAAGTTCATGTCTTAATAACATTGCTTAAATCTTCTTCAGTTCCTCCGTATCATCATTTTCAAAATACAGATACAGTTTCTGTTACTGGAAATTAGTGTTTAATACCTCATTGAAAAGCTGATATTTGCAGTGAACCTGCATACGATGCAGGGTATCTGTTCCGTTCTCAGTTATTGATCATTACACCAACGGTTGTCAAGAGAACGGTTGTTATGCGTCAGTTTGTTACACAATACCTCGCTTTTTGTGCTCTCGGCTGTTGCTAGATTTCTACTAGTGCTTCTTGATCGAGATTTAATAGCTATACTAGGCTATCCGTGGAATGATTGGGATGTTTGCTGGTTTTGTTGGATCTTACTCAGCTAATTTTATCGACGAGGTTCAAAGGAAGTATTGAATTTCTATTTATTTAGTTCGATTGTTTATACTGATGAAAGAAACTCTTTATTATCGACAGGTATATTAAGTACGATTGTACACATAAAAGTGGTAGAGCCTTGGTAATTTGATTTAAAATGTTTATAAACACATTGTTGGCGTGTTACATTTCCATAAACAAGTTAAGGTTTTTATTTGCAACACGATTAGGCTGGTCGGTATTGTTATTAGATCCTTAGGGTGCTGTGAACGTGTGCCTTTATGTTATTCCAAATGGGTCTTAAATTTGACTTCGCAATGTTCGTTTATCGAAATTTTCATGTTAGAAAAATTAATAAAGTATTTTCATATCAAACACGTAGACACGAGTGACATTGAAGAATGATGCTAGGGTTTTAGGTGTGTTGTTGAAATGAAGTTACTGATTTTAGTGGCGTTTTGAAGTAGTGTATATTTTATAGTGTATAGTTTAAAATAACCTTTTAAGAAGGGTCTTTTGAATATTTCAGTAGTTTTTTGGGTTTAAATAAAAAAAACGAAGCAATTTGATCTTACCTTTTTCCACATGACCTGTATCATTGTCAAGTTCAATAATGGAACCGTCGAACCGTGTGGGTAAGCCTATCGATTGAAGCAGTCACGTGTGACGTCACACATACATTTTTCATCAGACGGACAAAGGCGTCTATTCGAGTCGCTGAATCGACAACCATTATTTTGTCATTTAGCTCGATTGGATTACACGCATGCTTCTCAGTCTTGACTGCGTCTTGGCATTACGCAGTTCCGTAGAAGATTGCTAAATAAAAACTGTAGTTATTTTACTGTAGTTTGAACGCCTGACATTTTCATTTGGTCGGATGAATGCGTCATGGTTGATTGTCATGTAAAGTCCTAATATGGCCGGCGCAGGATTGCCTTGCGCCAACGCAATAAGTATACAAAGTGACTGATGTATTGACTGAGAGACTGGTAAAATGTGTTGTTCGTGGTTACGAAGGCGACGAAGGGTTGCGGTCGCTGAAACTGCTGCACCGGTTGAAGCTTTTGATAATACGAAGAAAACTGATGATGGGGAGGTTCAACAGAAGTCTAAGTCACGTAAGAGACATAACTATACGCTGTGTTATGTTATTTTTTTATGTTTTGCAATTTTGATTGTAACTTGTTTTTGTAAGTTATGATTCATGGTCTGTTTTTATGTTGTTTGTTTATGGAAATAGACTTAGAAGTTTTTGTTTGGCGTTACTGTTTCATTGTAGTAGTACTTGATAAGATTTTATGTTTTTTTAGAAAGCGCGAGATAAAAAAAGCTTTTAATCATGTCAAATAAATAAATAAATAAATAAATGTCTACAATTTATCCTGTTCGTTAATACCATTCAAACTTAATTCTTAAATTTATCGCCCTGGTGACTGGTTTTCAATTTGATACTATGCTTTTTACCGTTTTCTTTGTAAATTCTGTTACTTCTTAGTCGGGAAATTATAAATACTATTTATAGTCATGAAGGTTTACTATTGTAAATATAAAATATAAAAAAAATATAAAATTTACAAATGAAAATAATAACTTGGTAGTGGCTACATTATAAGTGTGCACATACATTTAGACAGGCAGACTCGCAAAGCCTGCCCTTGTGCGTTTTCTATCAATGACATTCATCCTGAGGCATATTGCGTTGCGATCTGGTCTAAATGTGCTCACACCTCGACCTTCTCATTCCACACAGCCCCCGTAACACGAGCGACGCGCAACAATCAGATGCGTGTGTCGAATGTCGGCGGCCCCTACACGAACGGTCACGGCGGGGACACTACCGGCCGGCGGGGGACCGAGAATGTGCCCCCGCCGGTCATACAACCACCGCCGCAACCCGCGCCCAGCTCCAGGATCACACAACAGGTAGGACTTTGAATAATTAGGGTTATAATCTTCTTATATATAAAAATGAATTGCTGTTCGTTAGTCTCGCTAAAACTCGAGAACGACTGAACCGATTTGGCTTATTTTAATCTTGAAATATTCGTAGAAGTCCAGGGAAGGTTTAAACGGTGAGAAAATTTCCTTATGTGACGCAGACGAAGTTGCTCGGTCCAGCTTTTTTTTTTTTTTTTTTTTTTTTTCAGTTGGAGGAAATCACCGGATCCCCGCCCGCCCCGCGGGCGGGGTATGTGGGAGTTGAACCGCACTAAAACCTCCAACCGCTCACACTCAGCGTCCGAACCCCGGCTGAGGCCAGAACCCAGCACGGGGTTTGGAGGGACGGCGCGACGCGTTACGCCATCGGCATGCTTTCCCGTCGCTCCGTCCCCGGACGCCGAACCGGTAGCCGCCGGCGAATACGGCCACCGGCTCTCTCGGTCGGCGGGCTCTCCGAAGCCCGCCAAGATGAGACCGCGTGTCGCCCTCCCACGGAATACCCCGCTGGGTCAGAACCAGCGTGGGTCGGGGAGCGCGGTCTACCATCCCCCGGAGCTCGGTCCAGCTAGTTTAATATAAAACATACTCTAACACATATGTAAGGGACAAGAAAGTTAAGATGTTGGTAAAAAAAAAAAAAAAATTAATGACAGAATAGTAGATTACTTCGATAAGCAATAATGGTTTATCGGAGTGCCGCAATTTCAGGTTTGGCTTTGGATTATTACAATTTCTAGCCTATTTGGTCAGTCACACGATCACTTGAATTTGGAGACGTTTATAAGGAAGCTTTGTAAACCAATAGCAAGCTTAACATATGCATATTTCATGAGTTACGTTGAACACAAGTTAGTTTTATTAGGCATTAAGTCCCAAGTTAAAACCCAAGGCTCATCTCTTCCTCCAATCCCTGCATTTCCCCTCGTCCTCCACAGCCTCCATCATCAGGCGGTCGCATGCGCGCCGGCAGCACTCCCAGCGCCGCCACAGTGCCTCCCGCTCCTCAATTACCTTACTTATTGTCGCAGAGAAAGACTCAGAACATAAAGGAGGTTGTTCTCTTTTATATGTCACCTTTTTATAGTAAAGTGGCGGGTAAATAGTTGTTGAAGCAAAGAGTATTGAAATGTAGACACTTAGTAGTGTAATAGGACTGTTAGTAGGTTACGTGTAGAGTAATGGATATAAGAGGACAAAGTAAGTAGAGGTATAAAATAGTAAGGGTAACGTAATTAGAATAGAGAAAATGTTTTCTGGTCGATAGAGCCAGATGACACGGTTTTTTGGTGTAGATAGAATAATTTCATACAAGTACACGCAGGCAACAAGTACAGAGTTTGGCTGGACAACCACAGCGGACGCTAACCTTGATTGCTAGTAGAACTATTTCTTTTTTTTTGACTCTTCCCTCGTCTAGTTTATTTAAATGGAGTTTAACGCAATTTCATACTAAGCTAGGTGCAGTGTGGTGCCAAATTATTTCCAGAACACTGGGTAATAAAAAAGTCGTGGTGGGGTAGTGGTCGAAGCGCTTTCTTCCGTACGGGAGGTCGCGGGTTCAATTCCGGCCTTGCTTGTACCTTGCTTGTATCAGGTGGGCCGTTGGCTCGTCTGCCTACATGGCAATTAAAAAAAAAAAAACTAAAACGTGAAAAAGATTTATGTGTAAATTTTCACAACACCACTGGCTGTAAACGGTGAAGGAAAACCATCACGAGGAAATCTGCATGTCGGAAAAGGGTTCTAAAAATCCTTTGAAGATATGTGAAGTCTCCAATCCGCACTGGGCAAGCGTGGTGGACTATGCCTAATACCTCTTCTGAGGAGACCTGAACCCAACAGTGGGCAGTAATGGTTCCCATCGACATACAGTTCCCCAGCGGCGGTGCGAGCGCCCGAGCGTGCGGCGGCGTCGCGTCCACGGCGTCGGTGCCGAGCGGCGCCGTCAGACGATCCAACGTCGTGAAGGAGGTGGAGCGACTCAAGGAGAACAGGGAGAAACGGAGGCAGAGACAAGCGGAGCTCAAGGAGGAGAAGGTTTGTCTGTAGATTATTGTCAAGTGGTTTTAAGAAATTGTACTAGACTAATTGCACGTAAATGTTGTTATGTTTTTGGTGGTTATTTAATTGCATAATTAACGGGTTCTTATCACGATATTTTTCAAACGTCACGATCATAAGAAGATTGGATATTATTGGCAGTAAGAACTCGTTAGTAATGTCGAAAACAAAACATTTACACTTGGACAAGTATAAAAGTTGCGTTATACTTTCTGTTGTGGGTAGAAGGATATATAAGGCGAGGTAGAATTTAATTTTTTTCGCATAGAAAAACTCCACAGAGTTTTTAGTTGGGAATAGTCTTTTCATCTACCACACTCAAGTTACAATTTCGACACATAAACTGAAGAATAGTGATAAATCTACCTTCCTACAAAAACAATTCCCTTGATCATTTTCCAGGAGGCCCTAATGAACTTGGACCCCGGCAACCCCAACTGGGAGTTCCTGGCGATGATCCGCGAGTACCAGAACAGCATCGAGTTCCGGCCCCTCACCGGCACCGAGCCCGTCGAGGACCATCAGATCACCGTGTGCGTCAGGAAACGACCGCTCAACAAAAAGGAGCTCAATAAGAAGGAGGTGTGTGATGATCTGTCTGTGATGTCTTACTCTACGGGAATATAATTTTATTGACGCAAACGATTCTAATGGCGGTAGGACAAGTATTTAGGAGTTTAATTGTACTACTCGAAATTTTTATTAGTCTTATTAGTCTTTTACAATTGCTAAGACGAAAACTAGCTTTTATGAAAATCAGAACAAGGGAAGACACAAAAATTGACATCATATGTTCATCTATTCTGGTACAAAAGGAAGCCGACAGGAATCGAGTTCAGTGAAACATTCGCCACTTAATTATTGACTGAACACTGATTGACTATTTAAATGCATTGAAAATTTCATCATCATCATCAGCATATACACGTCCACTGCTGGACATACTTTCTCACCCAGTACTACCTGCACCCAGCGACCTCCACCAGGTCGTCGGTTCATCTTGTGGTAGCTCTACCCACATTGCGCTGATTGAAATTAATTGTAACTAAATAATGTATTGTAATGTTTAAATAAGTAATATTTGTGAATAATGTTTGTTTCAGGTGGACGTAATCAGCGTACCCACGAAGGATCAGATGATAGTTCACGAGCCTAAAAACAAAGTTGATCTCACAAAGTATTTAGAAAATCAAAAGTTTAGATTCGACTACGCGTTCGACGACACGTGTACTAATGAAGTTGTTTATAAGTAAGTGTAATTATTTTTCTTATTGTTAGAGTCGAAATTAAACTGAGATAAATGACTTTTTTTAAGTGTCTCTAATTTTCAATAGTTCTTCTTAAGACGATGTCTATATATTTCTTTTGTACTGGTAGCAGTTTAATGACATAAATAAGAGTTATTTTTTGTCTGTGTTGAAAATAAACTACATGTTACATTTCATTTCTAAACATAAAAGTTATATATTTGTCAGTGGCGAAGGGTCAATATTGTAAAAGGGAAGCCGACCTATTTCAATGATCTCGTAATACGTTAAAAACTTATTGTTTTAAACTAGAGCAATAAACAACTTTGTCTGCGTCACATCGGGAGGATATATTTTAGTATTCAGCTCAAACATTATTAAAGCATTTTGTCTGTAAATTACACCAATCCCAATTTATTTTATTTTATTTAATTTAATACTTTATTGTACACCAGGTTAACAGAATTACAGTGACTTATAGTAATTAAAAAATAAGCACAAAAGGTGAGCTTAACTCAAAAATGAGTTTTCTACCAGCAATACTAAAAAAAAAAAAAAAAAATTGTTATGACATCTTACAGAGAGGTAGTGAAGTGTACTAAATAAACTATACAAATTACATACACATCAGCAGTCTTAATTTATCGTTTTAAAATCTACAGACGAATTGAGTACCTTCTCTTTTTTGGAAGTCTGTCAAAAAAACAATAAAATTCCTTGAATATTTCGAGAAAACGTATCAAAAGCCATATCACTAACGCAATGTTTTAGTAATAATATTGTTGTATTCCAGATACACAGCGAAGCCGCTGGTGGCGACCATCTTCGAGGGCGGCATGGCCACCTGCTTCGCGTACGGACAGACCGGCTCCGGCAAGACGCACACCATGGGCGGGGACTTCCAGGTAACTAGACCTGGTGCAGGCTGCTACACCAGCACTGGTGCACCAGCACACATATTAGTACTTGTGATGATGAGCTAGGAAACCGGTCAATATAAAAGAAATTTATAATTCGAGGTTATTTTTACGCTCATCCATGACTAATCAAGTATATCCTGCTTTTTGAATAAAAAAGGCAACGAAATAAACAGATGATTATGAGTGTGTAAACGTCTCGATCGGCTCGCCTGTGATTGATATACTGCGGTCGACGGTGCGGCCTCACTCGCAAACAAACATAACGTATGTGTATCGACGTCAACATGGCCCCCGCCTTCAAGGCGATTTAAAAAAAAAAAATTAAAAAATGTTTATCTTATTTAAAATTTAATTGCGATGTTTTGTTTCTGGCAGGGTAAAACCCAAGACTGCAAGAAGGGTATATACGCGATGGCGGCTCGCGACGTGTTCGCCTACCTCAAGTCGCCCAAGTACAAGCCGCTCAACCTCATTGTGTCCGCCTCCTTCTTCGAGATATACTCCGGGAAGGTAGGTCCTGCAGCCCTAGCCACCCTCGACAACCCTCCACAACCCTCCGGCCCTCGCAGACACTGATACTTGTATAGGAACGCGACTATGTTGCAGGGAGATTGCTTCGTAGAACACCATTCCCGTCGGATTCCCTTTTGTAATTTGTCTTATGTATTGTTGGTAGTTCATTCTTCAAAGTTCATATATGTACAGAAAAATTATAGATATACTGAAAATTCATTTAAATAATCTAAAGTGACGGTTCACACAAGGCTTAAAGAAAGCCCTAATAGCTGTTTCGTAAGAGGTAGCCCGTCAGTGTCCTCTGACATTGCAGAGGTTCATGAGCAACTGGGACCACTCACGATTAGGTCAACAACTCGACTAGGAACCAACCGACATTTACGTTAGTCTAGTAGTGACATTTCGCACAGATACTAACTGTTGTTGTCTGTGGCAGGTGTTCGACCTACTGGCGGAGAAGGCGAAGCTCCGGGTGCTGGAGGACGGCAAGCAGCAGGTGCAGATCGTGGGGCTCACGGAGAAGGTGGTCGACAACGTGGACGAGGTGCTCAAGCTCATACAGCACGGCAACGCGGCCAGGACCTCCGGACAGGTACACACATTATACAGGGTCAGCTGAGGCCAGGTCAATAAACTGTCGAAGTACAAATATACATTATGCATATGGTGTATGTATCTACAACTATAGTCGTGGGCTTCAAAATAAAATTGAAAAAAAAAAAACGATTCTAAAAATAAAAATGGTTCGAATATTTACATCGACAGGTCATTCACCCCGTGTCAGCAGGTACAGAGTATCTAAACACAAACATACACACAGACAAACACATGCGTATTAAAATACACACACACCTTCACACTCACTACGTTTATTTAAATGTACAATCCACATCAGGAGGCGGCAAATTAGATCGCATTCGAATTTCAATTTAAAATTTGAATTAAGAATTCTAAAGTCGTCGTGTAGAATCTTCGCAAGGCGTAAAATTTTCGTCCCGATTTTAAATTCGACGCACCGAGCATTAGCTTGCGAGCTATTTTACTGTACTTGTATAAGTGATGTTTCCTTCAAAGTTTCTTGTTTATGTCAGTTTGTTTATTGTTACAACATTGTTATCCAATAATGTTATTATTTTTCTCGTTTTTGTGATGTTATAAAAGTAATATTATTGTTTTTCAGACGTCAGCGAACTCGAATTCGTCTCGTTCTCACGCCGTGTTTCAAATCATAGTGCGGTCGCCCGGCATGCACCGCGTGCACGGCAAGTTCTCGCTCATCGACCTCGCCGGCAACGAGCGAGGAGCGGACACCTCCTCCGCCAACAGACAGACACGTTAGTTACACATCATACATGTATTCACAGTGTGTGTGGACCTCTGAGTGTCTCCTGATCCCAATAGATTTATTTGGTCGAAAAACATCTAATTTTCAATACGTACGTATACTATCGTGTTACAGGAATGGAAAGCGCAGAGATCAACAAATCTCTTCTAGCCCTCAAGGAGTGCATCCGCGCGTTAGGAATGAAAGGCAACAACCACCTTCCGTTCCGCGTGTCCAAACTGACGCAGGTGTTGCGGGACAGCTTCATCGGGGACAAGTCGCGGACCTGCATGATCGCCATGATCTCCCCCGCCATGACGTCATGCGAGCACAGCCTCAACACGCTGCGGTATGCAGACAGGTACGGAAACGGAAACTAATAGCGATACATAAGGAACTTGGATACGAAGGACGCCATGTTTGTTAGCAAAGATTATTAGTAATTGATTGTCCTTTCGATTGGCATTATAAAAATACAGGGTGTTGATTATTGCCGATTTTGTTAATAAACCAAACAATTTACGAAAAAATCTGTGAATGCCATATAAAACACATCAATCTATAGAGGGTGATTTCTTAGAGAGGGTACATATTGAAGGTCATGGTAGCTGATGGGTATATACGACCAGTAAAAATATTATTACCAAAGAATATGGCTTAATGCCTTAGTAATCGCAATTTAAAAATATCTATAATTCTAGCAAAATGATGGTTTTTCGACAGCTGATGGGTGTGGCGGAGGTGTGGGGTGCGCGAGATCACTAGAGGTCATTGGTCAACACTCTTTTAGCCGAAATTGTTTATGTTTGAGGCAGTTTTGTCGAATTTAGATTAAAAAAAAATAATAATTTTACCAATTTTTTGTAATATTCCGTTTTAGAACAGAGTACTCATCACCCTCCTGCAATATGTACCCTCTTTAAAAAATCACCCTGTATATCTCTAATATTTTCCTTGTATTGTGACCCCCTGTATATCGTGTCGTTGTTGCAGAGTGAAGGAGCTGGGCACCATGGACCCGTCCCGGCGCGGCGAGTCGCCCCCGCCCGACGTGGACATGCAGCCCGCGCACGACGACCTCGCACACCTGCGCTCGCTCAACGTATGTACACGCACGCCACGAGCGTACTAACTGTGACTCGGTATAGTCATGTGACAACTCGAAAAAATTCAATTCGAGTTAAGCTGAGTTAAAATTCATGTAACTCGGGTTGAACTCGAGTTAAAACTATTTTTTCATGATATTTTGACAAGAATTTTTGTATTAAAAATACCTACCGGAAATTCGGTCAATGTCGTTTTTTGGTTCTCGGGTTGATTCAAGTTAAACCCAACTCGTTAGTTACTTGAGTCGACCATCACTAAGTCTCATTCTGACAATACGCTCACCTTGTGCAGGAGGGCGACATGTCCGCGGAGATGTACACGTTCCACGAGGCCATCGACGAGCTGCAGCGCGCCGAGGAGGAGGTGCTCGACAACCACAAGGCCGTCTCCGACTACATGCAGCACGCGCTGCTCCGCGCCAACCATCTCCTCGCCATCACGCGCGTCGTCGACTACGACCAGGACGGTGAGTACCTACTGTACGACCGCTACTGACCATGTCCACGTAACTCGCGAAGTATCCCGCTGGGTCAAAACCAGTTGAGGAGCGCAATCTTCCATCCCCCAGTGTCTGTGATGCAAGGTGCGTACTGAGCGAGACAGGACATCTTTTAAAACTCTCTCTCATAAGGTGACGTGGGAAACCCGAAACTGTTAGGTGGCTGGAACCAGTAGAGAGAAAAGCTTTCCCTCACACATGCTCTGCAATCTATTACCGCGAGATGGTAGACTCGCAAAATACTCCACCCATGCGGGTTTTGGTGTAGTGCTTTGTTTACTCTAAAAGAGCGCAACTTGTATGGTGAGGAAATAATTATAAAACCAATCTGTCGGAAAATATGATTTTTTTTTAACTTCTATTAGCATAGATTAGAGTGCAATATGTATGTGTGCGGTGTGTAAGTGCGGGTGTGTGCAGGCGCTCCGGGGCGCAGGAAGCGGGTTCGGATCCGAGCGAGCTACGGCCTTGGCACCGACGCTCTGAGGATCAGAGGTCTGATACCGACATCATCCAACACTAATACGGACGACTCTCATATCAATAAATAAACTATCGTTAATGCCAATGCTGTCGCTCACTAAACGCGTGAAAGGGATCTTGTTATGTGCTGTGTTTACACGTCATAATAATGCAACTGTTAAATCTCGAGATGAAGTGAAACATATCAGTAACGTAGTAAAAATAAGTTAAATTATTGAAATTGCTAATAGACGTGGAATGCATCACATAAAGCTTATTTAATCATAAGAATTTAAAAGTAATACGACATGTAATTATCGTTCATTATTCAGAATAACTAGCTTTCAGCATATTTAGTTCATCTATTTATGGATCAAAACAAAATGGATTATTTTAGCATATTTTCATTGGTCCGGCTCGAAGGACCACTGATTGGTCCGGCTCGAGGGACCATATCAAAGAGGATTTCGTTGTTTAAGATTTATTTTCAACGTGATGTAATTTAATTCGTGTTCAATTCAATATAAAAGATAATATTTTCAGAAAACATCGATTCGTTATTGTTACACATTATCAAAGGTGAAGGGATGGAAATCGTTAATAATCTAAAATACAAACTAATAGTTAAAATGGTCTAAACTCTAAGGTTGTAAAGTCGAAGGGCTCATGGGACAATTTGTCTTTATTAAAATTATTTAGTTTATCATCCTATGAGCTCTAAACATTTACATTTTTTTCAAACTGTTTATGATTTATAGATACTTCAATTTATCAATTCGTTAACTTCATTATTCTATAAATTATAAACAGTTACTTGTATGCACTATACAGGGTGGATCTGTAGGTAACATGAGGGATGAATGACCTGACTTTTTTTTAAATTTCTTACGTTTTATTGTACGACTATCGGGCGACTACATGAAGTTCAACCAATTCCAACAAAAAAGTAGTTCTGTTGTATTTCAACAGGAGGTAACAAATCCACCCTGTATATGTACATACAATAATATGATACCTAAGTAAACGTATAGTAATATGTATGTATGTATGTATAGCGTACGCGACGCAGTGGGAGGAGCTCCTCAACGAGCAGTTGGCGGTGTT